>CAWUFW010000274.1:4292500-4605000 GCA_963921515.1 Calotriton arnoldi | reverse complement strand
ACTGTATAGGTGAGTAAATGGGAGTGTGATTGATTCTTTGCATGACTGACTAGGTGTGTGAGTAACTCCATGGATGAGTGGCGGTATGTGAGTGTCTGTATAGCTGTATGAGTGCAAATGATAGTGCTGTATTGATGAGTGACTGCATGTATGAGCGACTGTATGAGTGAATGAGTGGATGTGTGTGTAGACCCAGGAATCAGAGTGGGTATGTAGTAACTGATATTGGTGTGTCTATGGTTTCGAAAATGGTAGTCTGTATTTTAGAGTGGGTGTATCAAAGGTTATATTAGGGTGTGAGGAGGTGCATCAGATTATCAAGTGGATGATGTCATCAGTGATGTCATCAGTGATGTCATTTGAGATGTCATCAGTGATGTCATTTGAGATGTCATCAGTGATAACATCAGTGATGTCACTGACCATGTCTGGAATGATGTAATATGTGATGTTATCAGCAGTGCATTGCGGGGGCGCGAGTTATAGTTAGCTCAACTAACTATAACGGCTGAATTTCTCTGTTTTTGTACGAGTGAAATGTCCAACTAACTATAACGTCCCTGAAACCTATGGTTTTTTCAGTGAATTTCAAAGGTTTTTTTAATGTTAATTTCTAACTATAACGTCCCTGAAACCTATGGTTTTTCAGTGAATATATATATATATATATATTACATCACATTAATCCTTCCAGATTACAGAAATCGCACTCACAAAGTATAGTCTTCTCCAATTAATTTATTTTCACAAAGTATCCAGTTCGAGGAACAACCGACGCGTTTCGTAAACACAGTTTACTTGATCAACCGTGATCAAGTAAACTGTGTTTACTAAACGCATCGGTTGTTCCTCGAACTGGATACTTTGTGGAAAATAAATTAATTGGAGAAGACTATACTTTGTGAGTGCGGTTTCTGTAATCTGGAAGGATTAATGTGGATGTAATTAATACGGCGGGGCTCTGCCTTGGAACCTGCACCGGATTGAGAGCGCCAGGGGTCCGTACGAACTCGAGCCAGGAGGGAGTAATGTAATATATATATATATATATATATATATATATATTCCTCGCCTTCAGCAACTCCTTTCCACAGGATCAAACGAGAGTGGACCCAGGTTCAGTGCTATTTTTTGAGTTTATTACGCCCAAAACAGCTCCGCCGACGCGTTTCGGCATTTGCCTGCCTTGATCGCATGACAACGTTGCATGCTATGGATGCCTTTTTAAAGTGGCCGTGTACAATGACTAATACATAGAAAAAATCTGAATGTCAAATTGCAGCGTACAAAACGCTTGCATAAATGCGCAATATAAAAGGTCCTAATACACATTTGAAAAAAGCCACATTTAAATGCATATACCATTTAATGTACAAGTTTGTAAATATTGCGGTTTCATACTGGATAATACCAGATCTAATGATCATAAAATTCTTTGCTTAAATGCATGATTCATCAATCCCTTTTCAAATCTATGTCATATTAGCCAATCTTAAACTTAACTAGGTGCCTAACAAATCCTCCTGCTAAAAGTGCTACATAACTCCCATAAGTGCAAGTGCTAAAACCAATTTGTAAACATATTTATACAATATTTCCAGAAACATCTATTATGACCCAATATTGATGTCCTGGCAATAAAATAAAGTGCAAAAGAGCATGTGCAAAAGAGCATGTGCAAAAAGAGGCAACAAACATTTGCTATATATGCACAATACACAGTTAGCAATTCCAATCCATAAGCAGTTGATTCCCACAATTGTAATAATGAATATATAAATGTATATAAATAAATAAACACAAATATCAATAAATACAATTAAATTGCCTAAAATTGGATAAAAATCTATGTAAAATACCAAAATTTAAAATACTCCATATTACCATAAGATGATGGATTTTTATTAAAGTGCGTATTCGGTTTAAAGACAAAATAATTTATCAAAAACCTTTTATACACTAAAAATAATTTAAATAAATTCAGATTTGCAGATTAGAACCTGATTTGTCATTGGTTCTCTCAGAGTAGATTATAAGAGAGGGTGCTAGAACCTGAAGGATTTATCCTTAATAGCCTAATTATTTTCTAATATGCCACTATTTATAGTTGGAATTTATTTAATAAATGAATTACAAATAAGTATATAAATCCTCACTTGTATTGAGGCCCCCTGGATGCTTTGTATCAAGTTCGAGAATATAGCGAGTCTCCAAGCGCCTCAATTTTGATTCTCGGTCACCCCCCCCCTCTTTTGGGGTGGGACAGCATCAATGACAAAGTATTTCAAGTGTTTCAGACCGCTATCATGTTGCGCCTTAAAATGCCTTGCCACTGGGTAGCTAGGGTCATTGTTGTTAATTGCCCTTATCTGCTGTAAAATTCTTTTGTGAACAGCTAATTTGGTGCTACCTATGTATGCCAAGTTACAGCTACATTCCAGAACATAGATAGCATGGTCCGTTCGGCATGTTAGATGTTGATTAATGGCTTGTAACCTGTCACTAAAGGCAGTATGGTATGTAGTTCCGTTAGAACCATATTGACAAGCCTTGCAACTAGAACACTTGAAGAAGCCTTTTCTGGCTACAAGCCATCCCCCTACCTCTTGGTCCTCTGGGCTACTCTTCACTAATGCATTGGCCATTGATGCTGTTTTTCTGTATGTTATGGCCGGATGTTTAGGGAGTAAGTCACCAATTATCGGGTCATCCAAAACAATCGGCCAATTGCGTCTTATGATGCCTCGTAGCTGTTGTTCCTGTCTGGAATATGTCATAATGAGTCTAGTAGGTTCTCTAGATGCATCCACACAGTTACTGACTGCACCCTGAGATTTTGCTTTGTACTGCAAAAGATCTTCCCTACCTCGGTTTCTAGATTTCATTATGGCGGCATCAATGGTTTGTGTTTTGTAGCCCCTCTCCAAAAATCGTATTTTACTTTCCATCTGTTTAATTTCCAAATCTTTTTCTTCACTGCATATTCTACGTATACGAAGCATTTCCCCGTAGGGAATGCTTTGTATCAAATGTGGAGGATGCGCGCTAGACGCGTGTAACATTGTATTACCTGCCGTGTCCTTACGATACAGTGATGTGGTCAGAATATCATGGACTACATTGATTTGCACATCCAAAAACGTAATATTCTCGTCACTAATGCTAGATGTAAAATTCAGATTAACATCATTGACATTGATTAGTGCAATAAATTCCCTGGCTTCATGTTCTGTACCGTGCCACACAGTAAACTGATCGTCAATAAATCTAAGCCACGAAATAATGTTCTCTTTATAAATGTGCTCAAATTGTCTCTTGAGGACCAGCTCCTCCCACCAACCCGTGAACAAACAAGCATAGCTGGGGGAGAACCTGGCCCCCATCGCCACACCCTGTATCTGCTGGTACATTTGGTTTTTAAACATAAAAAGATTATTTTCAAGACAGAAGGTCAGCATGTCAATTAACATTTTGTTGTGCTGTACAAACTTGAGTGGCCGTTTGCCAAGAAATGCTCAACAGCTCTTATCCCATCATGGTTTCTTATGCAAGTGTACAATGAGGATACGTCAAGAGCTATTAAATAATAACCCTTATACCAATGTATATCCTTGATTTTTCGAATGAAATCACTCGTATCCTGCACATAAGATTTAAGGTTGTGGACATGTTCTTGTAAAAAGAAGTCCATATATCTCAACATGTTCTCTAACAGTCCATCACATGCCGCAATGATGGGCCTTCCTGGTGGTCTGTTGATGTTTTTGTGCACCTTGGGAATGAAATATATTGAGGGTATTGTTGGATGCTCTTTCTTCAAATATTTATATTCCTGAAGGCTCAAAAGACCCCTGCTTTTACATGCCAACAATTTAGTAAAAAAGATATCCTGCGTGGCCTTGAATTTGTGGAGGGAGCTCTTGCGGTAGCAATCAGTATTGTTCAATTGGGAATAAGCCTCATTCAAATAATCCTGTAAGGGCCACAGTACAATATTTCCCCCCTTATCAGAATTCCTAATTACTACATTCTTCTCCTTTTTGAGTTTTGTAATAGGGACTTAATCCCCCAATTTACAACGCGCCAGGGGGCGCGTTTGCACAGTGGTGCAGGGAGGGGGTGGGGCCTGATATGACAAGTGTGCAAACACGCCCCCTGGCGCGTTGTAAATTGGGGGATTAAGTCCCCTTGAATCCCGAGGGTCCCTGGGGGCCAACTAGCCCACCAGGTACCTCCAGTAAGCGCCACAGAGCTGCGTTGCAGAGTGGTGTAAAGAGGGGCGTGGCCTCAGACCACCTCTCTGCAACGCAGCTCTGTGGTACATATTGGAGGTACCTGGTGGGCTAGTTGGCCCCCAGGGACCCTCAGTATTCAAGGGGAATTAATTCCCCAACTAACAACACGCCAGGGGGCGCATTTGCAGAGTGGTGCAGAAAGGGGGCGTGGCCTTTGTCTACCTCTCACCAATCCCACTGTGTGGGGCTTACTGGAGGTAAGAGGTAGGCTAGTTGGCCCCTAAAGGACCCCCAGCAGTAAAGGGGACTTCAATCCCCATCCAAGAGCGCGCCAGGGAGCGCGTTTGTAGAGTGGTGGGCAAAGGGGGCGTGGCATGGTACGAGTACTTACCAATGCTGCTGTGTGGAACTTACTGGAGGTAATAGGAGGGGAAGTTGGCCCCCAAGGATGTCCTTGGGGGGGGGGGGCCAACTACCCCTCTTGTTACCTCCAGTAAGTCCCACACAGTGGGACTGCTAAGACGTCTTCGGAGGCCATGCCCACCTTTCTCCACCACTCTGCAAACGCGCCTCCTGGCAGACTACGGGATGGGGGAAGAAGTCCAATTTAGTCCTGAGGGAGTTTGGGGGCCAAGAAGCCCTCCTGGTACCTCCTGTAAGTCCTACGCAGCGGGATTCCTGAGCACTGGTCGGACGCCCAGCACCCTTTCTCCACCACTCTGCAAACGTGAATACTACTTAAAGAAGCATCTTTCTGCACCTCTGACTTAGAGGTAGTTTTAATCCCCCTGCCCTATTATGTACTAGGGCCTTACAGGGGTACCCCAACACATAGTGTTCCCTAGTGTATGTAGGTGTTTTCACTGTATTCTAAGTGTCTTTTAGCATAGCACTGGCTCTAGGCCTGGTTAGTCAGAGTCAGTTACCACCAGTACCGTCAGAAAAAAGTTGGGGGCACAGGATGATTTTGCAACAAGGCCTCTTTCTGCTCCTCTGTTGGTTCTTTCTGCACGTCTTGCTTCTTCCTGCACTTTTCTTCGTCTTTCTGGACTTCTGTTGCCTCTCTCTGCATTTCTTTTGCTTCTTTCTGTGGGTTTGTTCCGCTTTCTTCACATGTCCTACCTCTGTAGGCATAGTTAGAAATTAGCATTTTAAAAACCTTTGAAATTCACTGAAAAAAACCACAGGTTTCAGGGACGTTAAAGTTAGTTGGACATTTCACTCGTACAAAACCAGAGAAATTCGGCCGTTACAGTTAGTTCAGCTAACTATAACTCGCACCCCCGCAATGCACAGCTGACGTCACATATTACATCATTCATGACATGGTCAGTGACATCACTGATGACATCATTCACGTGAAAATCTGATGCACCTCCTCACACCCCAATATAAGCTTTAATACACCCACTCTAAAATACAGACTACCATTTTCGAAATCATAGACACACCAATACCAGTTACTACATATGCACTCACTGATTCCTAGGTCTACACACACATCCACCCATACAGTCACTCATACATGCAGTCACTCATCAATACAACACTATCATATGCACTCATACACCTATACACTCACACACCGCCACTCATCCAGAGTTACTCACACACGTAGTCAGTCATGCAAAGAATCAATCACACTTCCATTTACTCACCTATACAGTTATACACACACACACCTCACTTACTCATACAGATACTAACGCATACTTACTCTCTTATACAATCACTGATACAAGTAGACACTCATCCATACAGCCACTCACAATCACTGACTCTCACGTATAGTCATTTATATACTCCAACACTCACATATACTGCCTTTTACATATGTAGTTATTCACACATGTAGCACTGAGACATCCATTCACTCACCAACACACCCATACACACACTCACCCACCCATACAGCTGTTTCCACATGCACACTTTAACCCATACACCCAGTGAATAAACCACTCACATCTATGCACAGAGTCACACACCTCCCACACAGACACTCAGGCACCCATACAAATACTCAGGCAACCAATCAATAACCCATATAGACAATCATGTAGCTACTCACCAACCCATGCAGCAGCTTACACAACAACAGACAGACTGATACAGGCATTCACACAGTTTAGTCACTAACCCATGCATTCAGTAAGACACATTTAATCACTCACTTATACAGTCAGTCACGCACCTACTAAATCCTCCATCCAGACACTTATACACCCACTCATTCTTCAATACACCTTGGCATATATATATAAAACATATTTAAACTTTATAGAAACACACAGTCACTGGATGATGTCATCAGTGATGTCACTGACCATGTCATGAATGATGTAATATGCGACGTCATCAGCAGTGCATTGCGGGGGCGCGAGTTATAGTTAGCTGAACTAACTATAACGGCCGAATTTCTCTGGTTTTGTAAGAGTGAAATGTCCAACTAACTATAACGTCCCTTAAACCTGTGGTTTTTTCAGTGAATTTCTAAGGTTTTTAAATGCTAATTCCCAACTATAACGTGCCTGAAACCTATGGTTTTTCAGAATATATATATATATATATATATATATATATATATATATATATATATATATATCTCCAAACAGAGCACAACTGAATGGTGAATATACTACAACTCCTAAAAACAGATGTGACAAACACCCTCTAGAGAAACAGTAACATTTCTCTTGCTTGGCGGGAGAGTAAATGTTTACTACTAGCACATCGAGTTAATTTTAATTGACTTCCTGATGTTACCCACACTTCAAGAGACTGGCCTGGACAGAAAAAGAGCAAGATATGGATAATCTGCTAGTGTTAAGATGGCTACGCTTCCCAGAATCATGTACCAACTACAAAATTACCTATATACAATTCTTGCAGGGTTCTTTGTCAAGACCTGCTCAATGCTGAGGAACTTTCTTTAGGATGGGAATGACTAAGTTCTACAAGTTGGCATATGATGGGGGTGTTGGGGTGGCGGATCTTGAGTCATACTATCGTACTGCACACTTGGCAGGGTTAACGATTGGCTCCATGAGCCGCAAACTGATTCGACATATGCCACAGAGAGATGGATTATAGAAGCAGCACACACTACATTTCTTAAATGATGGCATGGTGAACCCAGCATCCCCCCAGTCACTAAAACAGTGATCAGGTATAATATGTCTTCAGGTAACTACCTCAGGGCTCTGTACTGCGGGAAAAAATATACACCTAAATACACTCCGACCTCCACTACGGTTTCTTTATGGTACACGGCAACGGCTGCGTTGGGTTGGAAGGGTAAGATTACTAAGGCCACCCCACTGCTTGAGTCCAGTCAGCTAGGCATGCTCTCACGGTACCCAGGGTTTGACAAATGGGATTTAATTGGCCTTTCGACAGTGGGTGACCTTTGGACTGGGGGGGGGGGGGGATTTGTCCTGTTTAGTGACTTACAACAGCAATACCATCTTCAGGCGGGGGAAACTTTCCGGTACCTTCAGGTAAGTAGTGTATTGCAAAAAGCGCTACTTAGAGGCTCTGACCTGCCTGTTTCCTCACCGTTAGAGGATAGATTATTGGATGATTACCTCCCAGAACGAGCGATTTCCCTGACATACCGTAAGATTCTTAATAATATGCCTGAATCCTTGGGTAAATTACGGGCAAAATGGAATGACGAGGTGGGAGAGCTTGATGACGAAGAGTGCAGGGAGGCCTTGGCATCACCTCGGGAGGTGGCGATCCGTTCTCGTTTTAAATTGATACAGCTTAAACTACTTCATAGAGCGTGCTACACCAGTTCGGCTCTTGTTAAGATGGGTCTTTTATCCTCTCCGGGTTGTCCCCGGGGCTGTGGGCAGCCGGGAACTTTCTTACATCAATGGTGGGAATGCCCCGACCTTCAGATATACTGGGGGAGAGTAGTTCCAGCCATGTCCCAAATAGGTCATAAAACAATTGGTGTATCCCCTCGTCTGTCTTTTAAATATTTGGGAAGCTACTGACCTAACCAGGTTTGAACGTCTCTGGGTCACGCTGGGTTGTATGATCGCTAAACGCAATATTGCTAGAACCTGGAAGGGTGGGGTTGCACTCAGACATTATGATTGGGAATCGGACATGGACTGGTGTATGCAAGCAGAGAGGGCGGTATATGAAAGCAGGGGTTGCCCGGGTAAATGGACCAAGGTATGGGGCCCCTGAAACGAAAGTAGAGGTTTTATCTGCACCCCATTTAATGATGCATCTTTTGATACTGCTGACAATGAAACACCATAAGCTGGTTGTCGCAAGGATTGATGATATAATGGCTTTATCTTTTGACCCAATGTATTCTTTTGTCTCACTTATACTTCTTGTTGTCCTCAGGAATTGTATTTTGTTTTGAAACTGCACCAGTTTTGTTTATATTTGATTTATGTTTATTCTTAATACACAGTTATATAAAAATAAACCTTCCTCCAGTTTTAGCCATACAAATGCCTATACCAAAAAACAACCCACAACCCCAACAACACGATCCCTAAGGGGTCTGTTTTTTTTTTTTCTTTTTTTAAATAGTGGGCTCTCTGTTGCTCCTGGGACGACTCCATACAGCACTCCCTTAGTTGCTTAACAGGTCTGTTGATTCTGTGTGGGCTCCATGTAGCACACTCTAGGTTGCTTCACAGTGCTTCCAATCGTTTGGGTTTTGATGCTAGTAAGTTGAAACCCTATACCCCTTCTTACCCAACTGGTACACATCAACAGTAAGTTCTACCTTGATACGGTTCACAGTAAGTACCTGCATGAGTAACGACATCTAGCCTCTCTGCTAGCCCCCATGCTTATTCACAACATTAGGTGCACTATGCTTTCACCACGTTGTTCAAACCATATTCAATATGCCCCATTTAGGCCAAGTTACAAACCAAGCACTCTAAATAGCACACTGGAATCCAATACAAATCAGAGCACTTCACAACCTCACCAGAGGTATAAAGTGCTACACAAATAACACATTTGGAGCACCCTGAAATCACTTTAGGCCTTGCAAGTGATATTGAAAGCGCAACAAAAATACAAAAAAATAAGGTACATTTATTACCATCCTGACACCATATCTCAACAAACGTACCCAGACTCCAAAAAGTGATGGAAATATCAGAACTGCTTAGAAAACCAACACCTGGACTACCAGATATGTTGTGATGCCATGCTAATGGGCAACAGTGGGCCATAGACGTGTCAAACAGAATAGCATCAGAGGGGCAGAAACAGGGAGCCTTTGCAAACAAGATAAATGCAGATTTGCCTACCAGAAGAGATTCCTTACTTCCATCACTAGTATCACTATTTCCCTTCCAGGCGACCAACTGCTTTGGCAGAAAGGCAGTAGGTTATGGTGCCAGCAAACAGAACACGAATGGAGTAACCCCAAAATCACCAGCTTCTAAATTTGAACAAAGGATAGTTTTGGAAAAAGCTATGATTAAGAATGCGCAAAAATAGAAGTGTAACTGGCAAATGTCTGCAAAGGAGACAAACTCTGCAACTTCATGAAAATGCAATGTTTGTCACTTTTGGAAACGTTGCCTACACGCAAAAAGTCCTGAAAATGGAGGTTTGCAGGAAATTTTAACTTCAAAAAGATCTTTTTCTGGCAATTTCAACAGCCCAAAAAAAGTTGTGTGTTTTTTTTCCTCACACACGAGCAATATTGAGTGCAATGTTTCATCAGCTTTTTCACAAAGCTGGTGAAGGCAACAATACACACCTTATTGAAGCTTAAAATGTCTCTTTTTTTAACAACAAAAATGTACCCTTGTCTCTCACTGAAGCAAGAATGCAGTTCAAATGCTGTGCATCTGACCAACTACCCCATTAATATTTCCAAACACCTTGGTGTGCAATGTATTTTGAAGACGACTACGTGTTATCTGAGCATTGAAAAAACAAATTGTGTGATCACCAATATGACTGGAGACACAAGTAGCAATTAGTTAACCGGTTCACGATTATAGCTCATGTGTAGAAGAAAACTTCAGACAAAGTGTATGACATGCAGTTATGTCATAGCCAGACCTATATAACAAATCAGCTGCTTAATATAATTCCAACGTATTTATTGTATGTTGGTGTGGGCCAGGGAAGTCGAGACTGGGGGGAGAAACGCTTTCTGAAAAAATCTCAATGTAACATACAACCATCCTGCCGAAATTTAGTGGCATTTGTACCAGTGACATGGGAACGACTGAAAAACTGGACCATTTCCTTTATCCTCATACAAGGCCAGAGACCACATGATGACTAACACTTCAGAAAAACACGTGGGAATTGCACAATGCAGACAGAGTACTGACAATCCAACTTCTATAACATTTATAAGAACAATACAATTAAGACACTCTATAAAGCACAAACATCAATTCCGAGAGACATTAAAAAAATAAGCAAAGCCATATGCTTAGATTCAAATAATGTTTTGTGGTGATACGTTCCTCTGCACCTGTGCTGTAGTTATTCTGCAGAACTTTAATAAGCACACAAAGCAGATGGCGGTTAGAATTTCTTAAGAAACGACATCCTATATAAAATGTTTGTGTTGTCCTGAAAAATGTAGGAGTTGAAAACGTCATACTCGGACTCATAAGCCCTGGACAATGTTTTTGTTAATATTTAACAACTGCTTGGAGTACCGTTAAATTGAAGAACATTAAAACAGATTAATTACATCTCTGCGAGGCAGCTAAACAATATAATAAAAAAACTAACAACCCTGATGATGACTGAAATAACACCGGGGCAAAATGAGCAGCTGTGTACTTAAATAGAAGGTCAGGACTAAGTTAGGTTAGCGGGTCAGAGCAGCCTGGAATCCCATTATAACACATCGTAACTGTTACTGCGCCGAGGTGATGTCATGCACTTACGACATGTATGCGGGGTAGACGAATCCGATGAGGTTGCAGAGCAAGGAGGCGCCATAGCCGATGACCAGGTACAGGGAGAGGACAGCGATGATGGCTGCGGAGAAGAAAGGATACGGGTTGATGTCAAATGGTTATTTAGTTTAGTTTCTCAATTTAAGAATTGGGGAAAGGGGGCTGTCATCGAAATTGGCACGTGCAGCGGATGAGTCGCGTTCTCCACCGCAGCGGTACCTGTGCCCACCCTCCTCACCTTTGGCCAGATGGCTCCGTGCAAAGTTTACCGCCGTATCGGGCATCTCCTAAAGTGCCTCCCAGACACCCCGGGCTAGGCCCGTACGAGGCGGCGCTGCCAGGCGCCCTCTCCTGTGTGCGCCCTGCCCTCTATGCGCACACAGTGTCGTGTTACTGGGAGAGACATAAAGGCCTCGGGGCACGGACACAGACAGGTGCGGGTCGGCTATGTGCTGACAAGCAGGTATGGGCGGCCTGCACAAAGTTAGTCCCCCATTCATTTCAGCCCTGCAGATCAGCGATTCTGATAGAAGTCTGCGTGCGCCTGAGGCGTAATATCCGTGTTGTTAATGTAAAGTCAGGCACCTGAATTGAAGCAGTATAACAAACACGCCGGGGCAATACAATACACCAGTCCCACTGAATGCTTGCTGCACAATTTGAGAGACTGTGTAATTCGAGTCAACTCATATTTTTTACCCAAAGCCTATCCGGCTACATAAACCTTCGGACCCGGTTAAGGAAGTGGGCTCAATCGCCATATGTATGAACGCAAATATTCCACTACGCCCATACTTAACAAGGAGGCGGGGATTTTTTACGTCATTTATACAAACTCAAAGTCATAATGAGAAGCGTGAATCTTCCTTCAGGGCTAAATCAAGTGTGCTGCTTGGTCATAGCACATGTGACAAACCAAATGCCTAAGACAAGCAATGTGTTTAACCTCTCTACTTCAAACAAGGCGGTCCGTGAGCTTTCTTGATGAAACCGGGTGAGCGCTGGCCCTGTCCTAGTCAGCAGCTGTCAGGGAAGACTTGCCTTACCTAGTAGTCTACAGTAGGCACGCCAGGCTAGCCTTGCTCCGAGGAGGCACTCTCGGATTTCTCTGTACACTGACAAGAGGCAGGGCAGGCTTGCGTTTTAGTGGTCAGCAGCATTTGGGACAGGCACATTTTGCCAGTCAGCAGCAATAAACGCAGCTCTTCTTCTAGTTTATTAAAACACCCTCACGAAGCCTTCATAAGTAACAGAACAGAGTAACTTGTCCTGGTTAGCAGCACCCTTATCCTAGCCTACAGCCGGTAGGACAATCTTACTGTGGAAACGAGCAATTAGGACATCCTTGCTCTACGACACAGCTAGAGTAGACTCAAAATTAGAACGCACTGACTCGCGTGGCGTCTTACCCACTGCAATGTAAATCCTCTTCACCCCCGTTTTCTTCTCGATCTTTTCCAGCAGGTTAGTCACGATATTCTTCTCGTTCAGGAAATGCTCGAACCTCTGCTTTAAGGACGCAGACATGGTGAAAGCTCCCCTTCTCCTGTACGTCGGCGAATGAGACACAACGATCGACAAAGAAAGCGCTTAGGTGTCGTGCTTTGGGTGGGCGGGCCCGATCTATACTTTCCGTTCAGCTCAGTCTGCAAATTCAAGGGAGTGCCAAGAGGGCCGGACTCCACGAGACAGGGCCCTGGAGGGGAGGTGACGCGTGACGGCCATCTTGAAATGACCACCTCATCCTCGCAGTGCAGCAAGTGGAAACCAAGAGTCTCGCAAGAGGCGCAGCATGTTATATATTAAAACGTTTTAAAATGCGTAATTTGCTCACTTAGTACCGCATAAGTGTATAACTTAGAAATGTGGAAAAACATTCTCAAATTACGTTTTATATTTTGCTTAACAGTATTGTTATGTGTATAACCGATATCTCACCAAATTAGTCACAAAGGTGCTTTGTAGTCAGTATAAATATGTCGTGTTTTCCTTTAAGGGTAAATCATTACCAATACAAGCACGCTTCGAGGGTGTCTGACTCGTACTCTATAGATGGCACCTCCAGCCCCTGTATCTCTTGGAAGCTCTTCCTGGCTCAGCTGGTTTCTCCTCCGTCCCACCCCTACAGTCGCCACAGATTACTGCAACCGCCACACCCAGCGGTTACTGCAGCTCAAAAAACAGATTGTCAGGCACTCGTCGCCTGCAGCGATACCGCATGCGCACCGATTCCATGAGGACGGATGGGATCACAAGATGTCAAATGAAAGGATGTTTTTTACAAGACAAGACCAGCTGGTTGCTACGTTTTTCTGTTAATTGATCAGTGGAATTTTAAGACGTGTAATCAGGGGCGTGACTTCAATTGGTGCAGCAGGTGCAGTGGCACCCGTCCCGAGGCGCCCACTGAACCTTGAGTATTGTATTTTATAAATGAAACAGCAGGCAAGGGGCACATTTCCATTCGTCATATGTGTGGGAGCAGGACTAGTTGCACAGCTTATAGCTTAGTTCGCAGTGCTACGACTACTCTAGCGTTGTCCCTGCACTTATAGAATCTGCAAACCTTAGAAGAACGTTTACTATGGGACCTACCCTTACCATTTTTTTTCAGTTTTTTATAGCGCAAACTCGACCTAAGGCACTGAATCGCTTTACATGAGCACCAGATTAGATTAAGTATTTTACAGATTTTGGAATTTAAAACTAATTCACACGTTTTAAAGTCAGCAGGTCTGGCCGTTGCAGAGGTCTGAAGTTTCCCAAGTCCACAAGCAAGTAGGTCACCAAGTCCAGTTTTTACTTTGCGTTCTGGGATTTGTACTCTTGATTTTGTAATAGAAGTGGGCAAGCCAGGGAGTTCAAGGCAAGAAAGAATCCAGGGGCCCAGCTTGGCCTTATGAACCAAAGCACGAGCTGAGCACGTGCAGTGTGGGTCAGAGCCGGTAAACTGGCACTTAGGTGTATGTCGACATGCTGTGACAGGCAGGTGCCCTTGATCAGCTTGTAGTAGTGCAGACAGTCACAGCTGGTGATGTGATGCTGCTGACAGTTCATCAGCACTACATTCAGGGCTTTAAGTGGGAATCAAAACGTGGATTTCTTTAAAAGAGGCATGGCCTGTGGAATTAAGAACGTGATTTAAACACATAAACTACATTTCTTTGATTCCCATAGTGTGTCACCCAACTGGTATTTTGTTTCCTCACTAAGCTTTCTGTTATCCCATCCAGACATATAATACAATTGCTGACATACACCTAAAACCAGCTAGGACCATTGGCTTTATCAATGGTTGTAAGCTGTTTAAGATAAATGAGTATCAACAATGGTTTTGTTGTAAATAATATTGAAGGTGTTTACATTCTGAAATTGTGAGACAAAATTAAACATTACTCAGGCCTCCAAAAAAGGGTGGTGGTCTTCAGAGTGTTTCAATCACACGAGTAATGTTCATTCTGTTAGACACGTAAGCCTTTTTCTCTTCAAATCTCGTCCATCTGCATATCGTACACCTCATCTCTTTCCTGTTCAGCACTCTCCTTTCACTCTCTCCTGAATGCACTTTCTCACATCTCCTTAATTTCACCACTGCCCAAACACAATGCATCCACTCACTTATAAGCACTATATATTTGTTTACTTTTGCATTGTCAATATTTTGCAACTGTGTACCTCCTTCAAACCCATTCGCACAGAATTGCAATTGAAACTGGAATATGTGACTATTGCTCTGTGTGCTCTACAGAGAGGGCAATGATTGGATGGCCATGTATTCTAAACAATACAAAGAAACACCTGGGTCTTTAACAAAAAAAAGCAAGAAGAAAAAATAGTAATCTACCTGAAATGGGATATTTCTTTTTAAGGACAATTTCCCTCACTCACCAAAAGTGGC
This sequence comes from Calotriton arnoldi, assembly GCA_963921515.1. Lineage (NCBI taxonomy): Eukaryota > Metazoa > Chordata > Amphibia > Caudata > Salamandridae > Calotriton > Calotriton arnoldi. The sequence continues at coordinate 4,589,944 of CAWUFW010000274.1, read as the reverse complement.
ATGCTTCATCATCGGGAATCTCCTTGCACCGTGACAGCTGTTCATGGTGCTGGTTACAACTCCCTCACTATGAAGTAGCAGCTCTGTGGATGTTTTTTAGAGATATAGTAGATACTCTGGAGTGAGCTGGAGGGTGGTGAGGTAAGCAGAGGGTGCTGTGGTTGATATAGTCATTTAAAACTGGCCACAGTGTACGCGTAAACCTTTATTCATGCACTTCTGGGGTAGGATTTTAAGAAGGGACACACTGCAGGAGTGGATTAGTCCTGCTTGAATTTGTCACCAGAAAAGGTCAACATGTTTCTGCCATAATACCCTCAGATGAGGTGTTTTGGCATTTGTCAAGACTTATAAAAAGAAAATGTTTCTGCTCAAAGAAAGTGCTCAAAATGAAATAAAACAAAACTGCACAGTGGTCCACTGGCAAATTCAGAGAGGATCCACTGCCAGTCAACCCGGGGACCCTGGCGTGGGAAAAGTCCCAAGCCCTGGACTGGGAAAAGTCCCACGCCAGGGTCCTGGAGTTAATTTCTGTTCATTCTCATTTCTTTTTCACACTGTCTTTCTTAGCTGCTTCTCCTTAATCTCTCCCTTCTCCACTCCTCTCTCTCTCTCTCTCTCTCTCTCCACCTCTCGTTCTCTCTCATTTTTGACGCCAGAGCTTTTCCCCCAAACATGAGCCCAATTGCAGTGCTGTGCGATGTAAAAAAAAGAAAATCATATAGTGCAAGTAGCTCCAGTAGCACAGCAACACAACAAAGGCCTTATTTAACACAGGATAGCCTTCTCAGTTTTGCAAAAAGTCTGCGGTGCTATGGCCCCCATCTGTAAAGTAAAGGAGGATGTGACAAGCACCACGGGCTTTTTAGCTCTTGCCTACCAGACAGCTTTTACTTGTTTGGTAGGTGAATGCCTCTTGTGGACTATATCAAAAACTTACTGTGGGCCAACCCACTGCTTACCATTGGTTGCCTTTGTTGCCACTTTTATTTGCTTACTTTTATGTAATGGCTTTCCTTGTCCTTCTTGTTTTTAGTCCCTGCTCCTCTTCTGTTTGTCTCTTCCCTGGAGCATAACCTCTCTAGCATCCTTTTGACTGGACAACTTGTATTCCTCATGACTGATGTAAACCATCTTAGGACATTTTAGCAATGTAATCTGTCACTTGGCAGTGCAGACTTTACAGTTATTGTGAGATTGTTAGCAAGTCTGTGAGTCACCTTCTGAGGACCCGCAACAGCATCCTTACTAGCTCTTCATTGTCTATTAATGATTTGATAGTTCAGTGGGATCTTATGTCTTCTTCAGTGACACCACCAAACCTCACATTAACCACAATGAGGTACTCAAGAAATGGATTTGTGATACCTCTAAATGTCTCTCAAATTCACTCAGAGGGAAATGCTCTGAAATTATTCATATTAATAGAACATAAGCCCTCACCCCTCAGAGGGTGGCATGCTCTATCATAGGGCTCCACCTCCCATTGGTTAGGATGGTTGCCAATGTGGAATATACCCCTGAAAGACAGGGGAGCTCTTTATGTGTTAATTATGGGTGCCCAAATGATGTCTTGTGTGTGCGCTCATTTGTTGAGACTGGAGAGGATAAAAAGTATGGAGACTAAAAATACACACTAGTGGACTAATAACTTTAGCTTTGTCCTCAGTGTGTAGGGTTAAAAAGACAGGGGCATGTTATGACCCAGAGGATAGGACGACATGTTTCTGCCTTAATTCTTACCCAAGTACAGGACCAGTGGGTTTTCTTCAGGGTCGAAATACTGCCTGTAAAATAATCACTGAATGTAGTGGATAAAAAGTCTGATATGCAAAACCAATGCATTCCTTGAGAGGGTTAACACTGCACCATCTTGGGCAGCTTGAGGGAAAACAAAATAAACATAGAGACAAAAGATTCATACAATATTTATATTCGTTATGTGGTCTTCTATGCTAACGGAGGACTGGAATAGTGACAGCCATATCTAGCTATCAAGCAGATAACCAGAGTGAAGTGGGGCACCAATACCATACTCTTTGTTTCTCTGAGATCAGTTTCAAATAGTTTCCTGACATCCCAGTCCATAACCATAATGAATCAGGAGCAAAAGTTGTGGAAAGCAAGTTCACTGTTTCCATGCAGTCTAAGAATTAGTTGGCATGGCACATACAAGTCAGATTGAAGGAACAAGTAGACAAAAAGACGAGTAAGCATGGCCATATACAGATTAAAAAGTGTGCGGCTAAGAGAAGAGACTAGTAGAACTCCAACAAGGATCCAACTGATAATTTGAAGTGAAGCATAAAAACTGCCTGACTGCAGTTCCTTAGAAAGATGTGAATCCTATTCAGATCCTTCCTTCTATTTTCATGGCAGAGTCCATAAAGTTTGTGCAAATTCCTGTGCCTCATCGGAGGTGACAGTAAATTAGCAGGAGTAGTTGCAAAACAAGTGGAAAATGACTGATACGTGGTTTGGAACGTATTCTTAAAGAAAAGGATAGGAATTCACATAGCAAGAGTGAAGAAGAAGCAGATTTATTATTGGATGCTTTAAATAACCCAACATTTGTTAAATTTCGACAGGGCAAACTTTCCAAATTTAACAGGAGAAAACATACAGTATTTACTCGCTCATGCACTTTTTGGTTCGTTAAACACCAAAATCTGCATGTTATTCCCCATAAACTCATATTAGATGTTATTTATTGCACCCAATAAATGGCGTACCTGTGGTATTGCTATTTATCAGAAGCTGTAAATAACACCTCATCTCGTAATCAGGCCCTTTGTTTACTTACAGGGGGCTTTTAGCCTGCCGATTACTTATCACTGGATCGCTTCACCTTCATTCTCATTTCCTTGGTTCTCCTTGGTCAGCGGGTGCCGGCTTCACTTCCTCTTCGTGTGGTTGCCCCTCCCCTGGAGCAAGGCCCAAGTACTACTTCATTGCCCAGTGCGTTCCCTTCCACTGTTCGTTGGACTTCAAAGGTGCTTTTGTTTTTACTTTTAGTTGCAGAAGTGATGTTTTTGCAGGCTGTCTTTGTTATTGCATCTTCCCCGTTGTTGCTTGCCCCATCCTTGCTTTGCCCTGTCGTCGACCCCTCTACCACATTGCTTATTGCTCCATCATTGCATGCCCCGTCCTTCCAGTGATGTTGCTTTGCCCCATCACCCACCCCTGTTGTCGCTTTGCCCCGCCACCTCCCGCATTGTTGCTTTGCCTCATTCCCTGCCCCTCCTATGCTGTTACTTTGCCCTTTCCCTGCTCCCTCTCCCACATTGTTGCTTTGCCCTTTCCCCCACTCCCTCCTACAACTTTGTTGCTTTGGAGCTCCCCCTGCTGCGCTAAAGCACTTTTTTCTAACTGCTGTACAACATGGCTAAAAGAAATTGACAAATCCACCAGCTTTCGTGTAGACGAAACTTATTGGTTTTGCCAATGCTCGGTTGGGAACGTAAGGTGTTGTGCTGTTTACACATGCTTGCCACATCCAACGCAGCACATCGCTACATACAGGAAACATTTATTGACATTGTTTTCTCCTGCTGTGCATGCAGAAGTGCATGATATCTTCCACATATGTTCTTGAGATGGAAGGCAGCTCATCCTTGTGTAGCTGTTTGTTGCTTCTCAGCTTCGAGAGCACGTTTGTCTTTGGATTTTTGAACGCTGCTCATGGATAAAGTGCTGAAACTGTATTTGTAGGTTTTGCCATGATTGGTCTTTGGCATAAAGTAGACGTGAGATATCTGACATTCATATTTTCACCTTCTGGAATAGAAAGAAAACCCAAATGAGGATTTTGCAGAGTGACTTTTGCTGTCAGCGATTTGCTCTCCCAGCATCTTCAAATTCGATCAGTGTCAGAAAATATGGGGAAGTGGGCAGTGTTCTATTCTGAAGTAGCTGTGTCCTTTTTAACTGAAAATCAAATTCACTGCACAAGTGAAAGAAACTGGACCAACAATTTAACTGTGGAGTAGCTCAAAAGTGAACGAAGCTGCAATGTTTCAAGATTGGAGGAATGGCACGATTTCTTAGGGTGTAAGTACATAAATATTTACCAATGAAATTCTTTGTTTGGTCAATTCCCCTCCCCATTGCTTCGCCTAGCCCTCCCCTGCTTTGTTGCTTTGCCCTTCACCCTGCCCCTCCCACATTGTTGCTTTGTCCCATCCCCTCAAACATTTATCCAACATTGTTGCTTTATCCGCCCCCTATGTCTGTTAGGTATATTTGCAGCTTAACAGATCATAAATGCGAAGACTGTAAAAAGCAGCCAAACCTTGATGTACTGGGAGCTGTCTTTCAACATCAGTATCCATTCACGCAATTTTCTTAAAAAATGCAGTTCTGTGGGGGCGTGGCGAAGATGGCAACCGGGTAAGACGTGCTTCGATCATCTCCCCGGTCCCGTACGCCCGCTGCGGCCTTCGAAATAGCGACACAAGTTGCCCAACAATGAAGGGTGTCCCCTGCGAGACCAACCGGAGGCCTTGAGGTGAGGGGCCAAAGCGGAGGGGCCACTCTAAATCGCTCGATAGCTGCGAAGGTGGAGATGCAAGATGGCGGCGATGACCTGATTCAGAGAGGAGACGCAGGATCGGCGGCTGAGAGGGGGAAGAGAGATGCAGAGACAACGAGTGGTGAAAGAGCTGGCAAGGAAAGCGGACCGGCTTCCAGGGAGTCCCCGACGGCCTGATAGCCAAAAGTAAGGAGAGGAACGGGAAGGTGTGCGCCGAGGCCTGACGGGAGCCCTGGAGAGAGGGCTCAGCATCGAAGGGACATCTCTGGCTGCCCGTCGGCCACGGAGGTGAAGGTGCAAGGCGGCGGCAACCCCAGGGAATGGAGCGGAGACACCGAGGATCCAGAATAGAAACGGAAAGGGGGTGGATAGAGAAGGGGGACCGCTCCTGGGCCCGACACATCAGAGAAGAGGCGAAGGGCGTTGGCCTGGTCGCGGACACACGGAAGAGCTGGGGCATGGTGCGGGGGCCGGTGAGCTCCCGAGAGCTGAGCAGCCGCGGGAAGGAGGCGAGAGAGAGGCCCTACTTCCCGGGCAGCACCCAACACAGACGCTGGTTTCAATGGGCGAAAAGGCGAAATCCCACCACGCAGGCCTCTAGCCAGGAGACCAGAGTCAGGAGTGGGGGCCACAGAGGAGACAAACAGAACGGGGCGAAGACGAGAAAACGCCCACGCTTGCCTAGAAGGAGTAGAGTCCGACATAGGGTGTGAATAGAGTGAGTGGATCTCCGGCAGTTTGCAATACAAGACCAAAACAGGGTGGGAACTGAAGCCAAAACGAACTCACTAAGACAAAGGAAGCAAATGGTGAACAAGGTACGGGGACGAGCTTTGTGGGGCTAACAAACCGAGTGGCTCCTGGGGAGGTTTGGCCCGGGCTCGGGACATACCCTCGGTGTGGGAGTGAGCTGTGTGGAACACAAGCATTGAGACCAGGGGGTCAGCCAGGCAGCGAACAAGGGTTGAAGCCTAGTTTAAGCAAAAGGCACATAAACATGAAGTCGAGGCACCTGGGAATACACCGGGGCTGTGCCCCCCCGGCCCCTAAAAGACTCAGCGGACATAACCAAAGTAGTAGAGAAACGGGAAGCGAATACACTGCGGACGACGGAGCGGTCCGGGGCCCGAGCCTGGGAGCCCAGAATAGAAGTCTGTAGTAGAGAAGTCCTACTAACTATTGGCTACAATCAGTAAGCAATTCAATCTAGGGCCGATAGCTGGAAGCTCTCAGGCAGCAAAAGAGGCGACACACGTGTTGGGGGAGGACATGGCTTCGGCAAGGGTGAAGAAGGACAGGACTCTAAAAGACATGCTGAGCAAACTCCCGACGTCGAGCGGAGGCGAAGAGAGGGCATCGCCCACCACACTGGCAGGACAGGACTCAGACAGTGCCGAAGAGCCGGTCACTCGCTCCTTTTTGGAAACGTTGTTTAACACATTGCACGATGATTTACAGTCTCTCAAGGGGGAATTCGCGAGAGAGCTGAAAGAGGTTCGAAGGGACATGGATGCAGTGGGAGAAAAAGTAGCAAGCATTGAGGAACATGAGATGACCCGAGATGAGAAGGTGGAGCAGATACAGCAAGAAGTAATTCGGCTGAGGGCCCAGCAAATTGATCTTCAAGCACATACTGAAGATTTGGAGAATCGCTCTCGAAGAAATAACATTAGAGCAAAAGTAATTCCGTCCAAGGAAGAGGGCTCAAACATTACGCTTTACCTACAAGACTTATTTAGGGATATATTGGAGGTACCACCAGACTTCGAAATTAAAATAGAACGAGCACACAGGGTAGGCCTGCAACGCCGGGCTCCGGCCCCACCGCCGGATATATTAGCCTATCTGCCGGACTTACAGTTGAAAGAACTCATTCTAAGAAAAGCCAGAGGCAAACAGCCACTTAAATATCAGGGTCATTCCATTGCGCAATACCAGGACTTGGCAATGATAACATTACAAAAGAGAAGAGACTTTCGGCCAGCAACGACACATCTACACAACCTGGGAATCGCATACTTTTGGGGCCATCCCTTCAGGCTGATATTCCGGCGGGAGTGCAAATTGCATCAACTCAGGTCACTACAGGTAACATGCAGGGTGGCCAAGGCCCCCCGAGAAAGATGGCGGCGAGTTCGCAAAGGCCACACCATGGAGCATGCGGCGAAACTAGATCCGGCGGCGATAGCACAGGAGCGACAAGCAGTCATAGAATCATTGACTTCCGAGAAGACCCCCGCAGAGGACAAATGAGTCTGCAGGGGACAGATAAGTGCACCGAATTGGGCTCGGCGGGACGGGAGGCGGGGAGGAGGACAATTGGTCACAAAATGCACCCAACTCCGTGGTATTCCTGGGACACGCAGACTAGACCTGTGGGTCTTGGACTATCATGTTTTTTATTTCGTTTTCCAGTTGGGGTTAGGGAGGGATGGGATGGGAGGTGGTATTCACAGGGAAGGTATTACGGAGGAGGCACAGGTTCAAGTATGGGAAGAGCAACTTTACATGGGAAAGGGCAGATCAAGGACTTAGCGAGGCAGGTTAGGCCCTGTCTAGTGCAGTCCACTTTCTTCTACAATGTCACATACTTTGTTGAAGGTCCTCACACTCAACGTGAAAGGCCTAAACAACCCCATTAAGAGGAGGGCTATCATTTCGTACTAGAAAACTCTGAAGCAGACATTTGTCTTCTACAAGAGACTCATCTCCTATCCAAAGATTGGCACCGCCTGAGGGCACGGGCATTCCCCCAACAATTTTTCTCCTCCTCTTCTGATAAGAAAACGTGAGTGGCCATCTTGATCGCAAGGCGCTTCAGAGGGGAAGTTAGAGATAAAGTGGCTGAGATTAAAGGGAGATTACTGTCTTACATATTTACTGTTGGGGGACACTCCATAACAACAGGATCCATCTATACAACTAATTCTGGCCAGAAAAGATTTTGAGGGCAGCAATATCAGAAGTCATGAATACTCAAGCACGGATGACATTGGTGGGGGGAGACTTGAACATAGTCATGGATGCGACCAAAGACCAATCAGGGAATCTCTTTAATCAAACTGGAGAGATGTCAAAGGAATGGAAAGAGTGGTTAAAGTCCATGGGGTTGGTGGATCTGTGGAGGGAGGCGCATCCACAGTCCTCACAATATTTAATTTACTCACACGCACACGGGACCTACGCGCGCCTGGACTATCTATTAGGAATGAAAGAATTTAGCAGAGTAGTTAGGGAAGTGGAAATCGAACCAGCGGCACTCTCCGACCACGATGCAGTGAGGGTCACTTTACAGCTACCACCTCAAAGGACGCATATAGGGAGTATGCTCCACAAGGTAACAGTGAAGAAACAACTTACCAAATGCATATCTGAGTACCTAGAGATAAATGACTCCCCGGACATAACCATTTCTACACTATGGGAAGCCTTGAAAGCGGTAACCCGAGGAGAGCTTATAGCCATATCAGCAGCAGAGAATAAGGAGTGCAGGGAGAAAAGGGAGCAGCTGGCGGCACAGGTCAAGGAGCTGGAGAGGGTACACAGTTTCACAGGGGCGCCAAGGGTTTGGCGGCAGCTGAAGACAGTGAGAGCACAATTGGCAGGGCTAGACCTAGATAGGGCGGAATATGCAGCGCTGCGCTTAAAACATTCTTACTACATAGGTGGGGACGGTTCGGGGCGCCTGTTGGCAAGTAAACTTGAAGTCAGGAGACAAAGATCCAATCTCTTAAAGGGGGCAGTGGGGAGGAAATCACAGAGGATGAGGATATAGCACAAACGTTCCAAGGCTTTTACGCGGAACTATATAAAGGGGAAAACCTAATGGAACACCACATAACCGCATACCTGGAGGGCATACACACGTCCAAGTTAAATACTGACCAAGCTGACTCTGGACGCCCCAATACGGATCGAAGAAGTGATAGGGGCGATATCTCGCCTTAAGCCTCTCAAGCCACCAGGTCCAGATGAATTCTCGGCGGCTTTCTACAGGACATTCTGCCACCTCTTGGCCCCTGTCTTGACAAGGCTATTTAATTCCTTTGGGGGTCCGGGATCGGTTCCCGCCGATATGCTAAAAGCGGCCATCGTGGTTCTACCTAAGCCGGGGAAGGACAAAACACTATGTGGTTCTTATCGCCCCATCTCTCTGCTTAACGTGGACCTAAAATTGTTCACAAGTATTCTGGCCACAAGATTAGGCCCTATGGTGCCAGCTATAATTGAACCGGACCAAGCGGGATTTATCCAGAATCGCCAAAGTGGGGACAACACCAAACGGATTCTACACCTGATTGATAAGGCTCACCAGACAAACCGAGACACGATCTTATTAACGGTCGACGCCGAGAAAGCGTTTGACCGAGTAGACTGGGGATATCTGGCAAAAACACTGGCCCACTCCGGTTTAGGGGAACGCTTTAGAACCTGGGTGGCGAGCTGCTATAGCTTTCCTACAGCTTCAATTAGGGTGAAGGGTGTCTCTTCTCACCCCTTCTCCATTCAACGAGGCACCAGGCAGGGGTGCCTGTTGTCACCCCTCCTGTTTGCCCTATACATTGAGCTGTTGGCCCAAAGGGTTAGAGACAATCCTAACATCAAGGGCATTCCGTTTGGGGGGGGGGGGAAGACCACTCAATAAGCTTATATGCTGATGACATATTAGCCTCTCTTGAGTCACCCGAGAGGTCGCTGCCAGTTTTTTTAGAAGAATTGGAGGCCTTTGGTAAGGCCTCGGGATTCCGGGTAAACATAGGCAAATCGCAGGCACTCAGCCTCTCGGGGACACCCAGGGGCTCGGTGATAGGGGGAAAGCGCTTTCCGGTGGCCCAAGAAATTGAATCAATCCCGGACCTGGCGATAGAGTTGGCTCCCAATATTAAGCAAACGGTCACGTTGAACTATGCAAAACTGACCCGACAGATTAGGAAAGAGTTGGATGGTTGGAGACACCACCACCTTTCACTCCTAGGTCGTATAGCAGCCATCAAAATGTCTATGTTATGTTATAACGACTTGTAAAGCGCACGGCTGCCCCAGCAAAGGGGCGTCCCGGCGCTGAAGGCAGAACACTGCACAGCTTGTAGCAAAAAGACAGCTTACAACGGAGGGAAGAGGAATGTTTTAACAGCTTTACGGAAAGGCAGATAGGTCTTTATACTGCGGATGGAATCTTGCCTAAAGCACTATATATTTGCTCCAAACACTTCCGGTCTCTCCGCCTAAAGGAACTATTGCGTCATTACAAAAAGACATTCTCCATTTTGTCTGGGCGGGCACGCAACCGCGCATGCATCGGGATTTGGGCTGCCTGACCCCGGAGGATGGGGGCTGGGGATCCCAAATCTCATGGACTACTTTCGGGCAGCTCAGATGAGATATTTGGTGGAGTGGAGCAGAGAGGAATCAGAAAAAAGATGGCTGTTCCAAGATAGGGCGATAGCGGGACTCCCGTTGTGGAAGGTACCCTTTTTACAGAAAACAGATAGGCTGCGGAGTCTACTGCGGTAACCCATCACAAAATCAATGATGGAGGTGTGGGATGGGGTGGCCACTAAATGAGAACTGACTACTCTTCCCTCCCAGATGACGCCACTGTTTGAAAATAAGGAATTTTCCCTGGGAACTGAGGGTAAGGCATTTATAGTTTGGCAAGCTACACCCTGCTAGGCGGCTGGACATCTGTTCGACGTTGAGGGGATTATATAATTCCCACAACTACGTCAAAACTACACATTGTCAGAGACAGAACGGTTCCGATGCTTGCAGTTGCGACACTGGCTGCTCCAACCCAGCATACACCCACAAGTCAGCAGAAAATTGACGAGATACGGAAAATGGTTGGTCACAAAGAACAATGATAAGAAATTGATCTCTGAACTCTATGCCATGCTTCGCCAGCCCGCCCCCACACAACCCATACCTAGCCAGAAACGCTGGGCTAAGGAGATAGGGAGGATGTATCAAGTAAGGAATAGGGAGAAATATATTATAGGGCCAGGCATACAGCGCGAAACACATCCAGCACTGAGACCGCTACCAAAATAGCAACGTATTGGTACCTGACGCCAATGCGGCTTAACAAAGGGAATCCAGACCGAAGTCCTACATGCTGGCGGGGATGTGGGGAGGATGGTACCCTTTTACACATACTGTGGGAGTGCCGCGTATTAGCATCTCACTGGCCCAAGATATTAGATGAGATTGACCAGCAGTTCGACACGCATTCCCAAGATTTCCGGCTTACATAATACTGGGATTGCCCAACTCGCTGACATTCCCTTTGAAATCTCGTAAGGGGAGACAGATGGGTATAGCATTGGGGGCAGCACTCCAGAACATCTTATCGCACTGGGGGACGCCAACAACGCCAATGTACCTGGGGTGGCTCCATAGACTATGGTATGTTCTGGGGATGGAGCGAATCAATGCTACTTTGGCAAACTCTGAAGATACAATTAAGGAAGTATTGAAGCCACTCCTCGCCCTCCTAGCAAAGGAATTTAACGAAATTACATGCCCGAAATATCTTCGCCTTCTTAGACTAACGAGTACTGACTAAGTCCCACAATATATCATGGAAACCATCTCAGATATATCTCCGTATATCTGCCTATAGTGATAATTGGTAATGAGAATACCGGGATGGGGGGAGGGAGGTGTAGGGGAGGGGGGGACTGTTTAAAAGTTTGTTTGTTTGGGTTTTTATAATTACAATATCTACAATCTATACAACATCACATGTAATCCAACGAATATTTTGATATGTATCTACAGCTTAAAGTTGAAATAGAGGATGTGATGAATAGATGCTGTATACAATGAAATGTGATGTAACCAAAGCAACTGTGAACAAAGTAATAATGACAATAAAAAGATTCAAACCTAAAAAATGCAGTTCGTTTTCTTTTTGTGTGCTAGAACCTATAATGTGCCAAGTGAATTTCAGCTTTGTGTTAGATATTTTAGAGTGGGCTGAGTTACTTTCACTCACACTCTTAGGGGCCGATTACGATCTAGTCCGGAAAGCATTCCGTCCTAATCGGTTCCGGAATGCTTTCCGGACGACTCGGATCGGGGGAGGCCGACCGAGCAATTTGGATGCATCCGGATGCTTCTGGATACGATTCGGTCAGACTCCCATTGACTTCAATAGGAGCCTGTGTTCCGAATGAGAACACAGGCTACCATTGAAAAAAGGGGTGGCTGGTGAAAATCGTGCACCCTGTGGCGGGCACCCCATGGTGCCTGCCACACTGTGCATGGTTGGGAAGAGGGGACCCATGGGCCCGATTCAGAGGGCCCCCGGGTGAAGGGGGGCCTGCTATGGGACCCTAAAGACAGGTTCCGACAGCCGTTTTGTTCCGGGCAAACCGAATCGGACCGGCTGTCTGAATCTGTCAACGTAATCGCTCGCTCAGAAACCGAGTCCATACAGCTGTACGATTCGGCTCCGAAAGGCTCGAACTATACGAATGCCTTTCGGAACCGATTCGGACAGCCCTTACGGTTTTCCGGGCATCGTAATCGGTCACTTGGAACTGGAATGCAGGTAGTGCGGCTAGCACTCCGAAAGCATGGAGTACATAGCCTGCACATGCCCCTCTTTTCTCAACGACAGAAGGATTTTATTGCGGGAGGAGTGGATCAAACTAGGGCCCCGCACTTGTCGTCATGCCTTAATAGCTGCTATGAACCCAGAAAACACAAAGTTGAACATTCGGTTCACTAGATTTGTCAGCAGAGCAGCTAAATCGCTGGGGAAAGATATGACAGCAAATCTTCCGCCGGTTGGTCACGCCATCTCATTGCATTAAAACAATTCAGCGACCCCCGGCTTAGCCAGCGCGGCCCACCAGAGCATTGCTTTTAGCTTTCAAACTAATTGTCATGTGCACTCGTCTACCTTTTAGACTTTTAAAGCTATGCTGCGACTGTCTTGTTACCAAAAACCTTGAACTATACAGGCAACAATCTCAATATTTGGACATTTTTAACCATAACCCATTTTAAAGTACGATTATTGCACTGTTTTTGTATTAACTTGGGTTCTCTTTTAAACTTTATTCCGTGTAAACATGAGCAACATGGTTTTAACATTTTGTTATGGTTTTTAGTAATCAAACAATAAACTTTAAAAAAAAAAAAGAAAAACTTGGAGCTGGGTACGATTCGGTCAGAAACAAGGGTTCCGAATCGGATTAGGCAAACCCAAATCCGATTCGGAGCCCTTCCGAACAAGATCATAATCGACCCCGTAGTGGAGGCTGTCACAGCCAAGTAGCTAAATTCAATAATTACTTTTTGTATTTTGGATCAGTTCATTACATTATCTTGCTAACATGCTGGGCAAACAACACTTATAAAAACATGGAAAAACAGGAAGCGATATACCAGTACCCCACACATACCTGTAAACCAACCTGTGCTGTCTTTTTTTTTAGTATAAAAAGAATCTGCTCCTGAGTTAAGAGGGAAAGAACATTAAAATGTTCAACCTGTACTTTACGAAAACACAAGTTCAGCATATTGTTTTATTGTGTATGCTGCTGCAGGAGCCTGTCCTGATCTTCACGGGTTTAAAAAAAGTAATCTGCCATTAGATATTGACATATATTTGTGTGGCAGCAAGTGGAATCCAAAGCCTCCTTCTGCACTCCATCCCTGTTTCTACAGAATATATATATCACACACTGATGCGTTGAGCCTTGAGGGCATGCCCCTCTCTGCATGATGTCCTTTTTAGTTTTCTGTCAAGGGCTAGTAGAAAAAATAAATGTACCTACTGTTAATTAACCCGCATAGTATTCCATTCCATCACCCCAATGCAGGCACACACAAGCAATGGTAGAGATGTGGAAGCCTAATTAGGCCTTGTCAGTGAAGGGCGTGGACAGGCACTATGAGCGTTCTGTGCCTCACTGGTGAGGTTGTGGAGACCTCGTCTACTGTGGTAGACTGTCGCTTTTGTGGGCACAACTTATTAGCAGATAGGAGGCTCCGTTTCAGAATGACACAGTGGATGAATTTAGTGTAATGAGCAGCCCATAATAAATGCCAGTAATAGTACTGAGTCAGCATTTTACCATTCTCTTTTTCTTTACTGTCTGAATGAAAGTGCTGCAGATGTACTCAAGTCCTGCTCAGGTTTCGAAAGACTGCTTTCTACTATTGCCTTTTCAAAAATGTATGTGTTGTCATGCACTGTTCTGTGCCCAGAGTGTTTACATCAGCTAGCACTGGAGCAGTTCTCAAACACTGAGGAGAAAATTAGCAGGGCAGACTGCAGATTGAGTTTTGCAGTGAATGGTTTACTTTGTGGGGGTGCTGTTAAAGGCGATGGAAAGAAGTGCTGGTGAGTGCACCACGAGCAAAATGAATGTTTACAAAATGTTTCAGCATTCGCGATAAGAATTTTAGATTCTATTAAGGACACGGATGCGAGGATTATGCTTCTCAATTTCTTTACTACTCAACAGCAGCCAATGAAAAAACAGTAAAAAAATAAAAACACTACACATCCCATGAGGCTTTGAACCACGCCTCCTTCATTAACCAATCAAACATGAGTAAAGCATACAAAATAACGAGGCACCATCTTGGCTTCCTCTTTCTTTGCCATAAGCAGTTCAAAAAAGTCCGAAAACAAAGTAATAGTCCTGACTCTCAACGGAGAGTAACAAACAGCAGATCAGGCTCCCAACGGGGAGCAACTCTCAACAGGTCCCAACGAGACGACCACTCTCCAACCATGAAGAGATCCTCGATACGAAGAATCGTAGAATTAATTCTGTTTGGATTCTGCTCCTGAAACAGAAACAAGTTTGAAAATACGGAACCAAAAGAGGTTTGATATCTCAGGGTGGGAAATAACATACTTATGCATCATTAAACAACCTGACAGTTGTAAATCTTACCTGTCCCAACGGGTGGGATAATCCTCGCCTCCGTGTCCTTAATAGAATCTAAAATTCTTATCGCGAATGCTGGAAAATTTTGTATTCTATGGCAGGACCGGAGGCTCAGATTATGCTAGTTCAAAGCTGACCAACAACAACAGAAGAAACATGAACTATAGGCTTATAATAAAACACTTTAAACACTGAAGCAGATTACCAATCTGCAGCTTTTAAAATATCTTCAAGGCGAGACCCCATAATAAAGGCCTTAGACGCCATAGCACCCCTTGCAGAATGCGCCCCATAAACAGTAATATCTATGCCCGCTTCAGCCATAACCCACCTGACCCAATGTGCCAAAGTGGCCGCCGAGACTGGGCGAAAAGGTTTCTGGATAGATAAGAGTAATGGTCCTAGAGGATCAGACCTGTGAGACAAAGTACGTTCCTCATATACTTTCAAACATTTTAAAACACATAACTTTTCATTATGAGGAAAAGCGGGATACTCAACTGAACGAGACATCGTTTTAGTCCGTCTAGAGATGAGAAAAGACACACCTTGGGGAGAAAAAACCCTTCCTGCCAAATCTAAAGCATGAACATCCGACATTCTACGGCAGGAAATAAGACACAAAAGCATCGTAAGTTTTGCAGATAATTGCTTTAATGACAAATCTTTATTATTTGGCCAGGTTTCTAACAAAGAAAGAACCTTAGAAACATCCCATAAGGTAGTATATCTGGGTCTTGGGGGGCGCGCCACTCTGATACCTTTGAGTAACTTACACACTAAAGGATGTACCCCAACTGGCTTTCCATCAACATGATTATGGCCTGCTGACAAGGCTGATCTGAAGTTGTTCACGGAACTGTAAGACAAACCCGACTCAGCACATTCAGATAAAAAATTAAGAATCTCCTTCAAATCAGATCCCACGGTATCCACCTGCCGTTGAAGGCACCAACCCATCCATCGCTTCCAGGATGCAGAATATCGCTTGCGGGTGGATGGAGCCCAAGCTTGTTGTATAAATTCGGCAGCCACCACTGAAAGGCCCTCAATTCGTTCGTGTCTCCTGAGAGCGTCCACACCATGAGGGATAACTGGTGCTGAAGGACCAGGGGGTGAGGAGATCCCACTGGGTCCTGGAGCAACATCGGGAACACTGGCAGAAGAAACGGCAGGTCCACTGATAACTCCAGTAATGTCGGAAACCACGATTGTGTCTTCCATAACGGTGTGACTAACACTAAAGACATCCCCTGCCGTCGGACTTGAGCCGCTACTCTGGGAATCAAGGCGAAGTGGGGAAAGGCATAATTCTTCTGGGACCCCCAATGTTGGAGAAACGCATCTGTTCCATCGGATCCGGTCTCCAGCTGTAAAAGCGGGGGAGTTGCGCATTGAGGCGAGAGGCAAATAGATCTATCATACAAGGGCCTCGAGTATTCATGATCTCTGTAAAAAGGGAAGGATGAAGTTTCCAGTTGCTGAAGTCTCTCAGAAACCTGGAATTCCAGTCCGCTACCTGATTGCACTTGCCAGGAATGTACTCCGCTACAATGCTGATCTTCTGGGCTAGACAAAATTGCCAAAATTCCTTCGCAATATTGGCCAGGAGCCAAGACCTCGTCCCTCCTAATCGATTTATGTAACGTACCGCTGAGACATTGTCCATCCTGAGGAGGATGCAACAATTGCTCTTCAGAGGGGAGATTGATTTTATGGCGAAGGAGCCTGCCAGCAACTCTAGACAGTTGATGTGTAACTTTAATTCGTCTGCGGACCATCGCCCGCCTGTGGCCAAGTCTCCACATCTTGCCCCCCAACCCCAACGGCTGGCGTCCGACTCTATGATAACGTCAGGAGAGGCTCCGAAAATGGCCTTGCCATTCCACGCTTCCATGTGGTCCAACCACCAATGAAGTTCGTCTTGTGCATCTGGAGGAAGAGGAATCAGATGATCGTATGAGTACCTCTTCTGAAGATATTGAATTTTGAGACGTTATAATGCCCTGTAATGCAGAGGTCCTGGAAAGATCGCTTGAATCGAAGAAGCCAGATGGCCCACAATCCTCGCCAGGGACCTCAAAGAGACCATCTGTTTCGACAGACTCGAGCGTATCTCTCTCTTTATTGACTTGATCTTGGTCATAGGAAGGAGCAATTGCGCATTCACCGAGTCTATCTGAAACCCGAGAAAATCCATCTTTTGTTGCGGAATAATCATAGACTTTTTGAGGTTTATCACAAATCCCAGTTCTTGCAACAGGGAAGTGGTCCATTGAAGATGAGTTAGCAAAAGCGTTTGGTCTTGAGCAAGAAGAAGCATGTCGTCTAGGTAAACGATCATGCGAACTCCCATCTCTCGCAGGCGGGAGACCACGGGTTTCAGTAGTTTGGTAAACACCCAAGGAGCCGAGGACAGGCCTAAAGGGAGGGACAAATACCGGAACCATTGTCCTTTCCATTGGAACTGTAGAAATTTCTGATGGGAAGGACAAATGGGCACCGTCAGGTAGGCATCCTTTAGATCCAATCGGACCATCCAATCCTTTTCAAAATAAAAGGTCTCTTAGAAGATGGATACCCTCCATCTTGAAGTGTCTGTACACTACAAAGGGGTTGAACTCTCTGAGGTTTAGGACTAGTCTTTGTCCTCCTCCCTTCTTTTGCACCAAGAAGACGTTGCTGCAAAACCCCCCTGGAATGAAGGGCCCCACAGCAATAGCCTGCTTTGCCAAAAGTTCTTGAAGTTCTGAATCGATAAAAGCTTGTTCTTGTAGGGAAAAAAGGAGAGGGAAGGGCGGGGAAAGTTGAAGAGGGGAATCTATTAACTCTATCTGATAACCCTGTACAGTATGTATGATCCAAGCATCTGCAGTGAGCCGAATCCAATTGTTCACAAAATGCATAAGTCTGCCCTCAAGAGGGATCATCGGAAAGAATGGAAAAATTACCTGATGATTGGGCATCTGAGTTTTGGAAACCTCGTTTGATGCCTCTATTGTATCGGCCATGGAAGCCACGGGATCTGGTTGGATAGAAGCCTGCTTGATCCGGCTCCTATGTATACCCTAGTCGGCGAGGGGCGAAGCCACGTTGGGGACTTGGATTGCCGTAGCGGCCGGTCGAGCGTCCCCTACCACGACCGGCCCTGCCAGAGAGGGGATGGAACACCCTCTTGAGTGAGGATTGCGATTTGTCCAACGATGCAAAAGTGGTCACAAACTTCGCAATGTCCTTTACAAAGCGATCGCCGAAGAGCTGACCTTCTGCCAGCGGGTTTGGCTCGGCAGAAGCTAACTCTACCAATTGGGGGTCGATCCGCAAGAGAACTGATTTTCTTCGTTCTGAGGACAGAGCGCAGTTGGCATTGCCGAGGAGGCATATCGCCCTCTGGGTCCAACCAGCCAGGACCTCTGGGTGAATAGCAGCCCCAGTCTCCTGCGCCTGAAGAGCTAATTGAAGAATTTTGGCCAGCGGGCCAGAGACATCTAAAGCTTGTCCTGGCAAGCTCTGAGGGCACGATCAATGCCCTTCTTGGGGTCTTTTTTGTACTTCTTTAGAAAGGTGGTCATAGAGGAATCAATTTCGGGAGTTAGGGCAGTTTTGTTAGCCAGGTCAGGACGGGGACATTCTGATTTGAGCCGGGCTCGAACTTCTTTGTCAAAGCTCTTACGCAGGTGAACTTGCATATAGTCAGCCACTGCCGGGGCGGGAGCCCAATCTGAGGACCTTGGGTGGACAATGTTGGAGGGTTCAAAAGTGAACAGGGAAGGTTGAACGGGGGAGGAAGGGTGTTTGCGCTTCTTGGCGCGTTTGCGAGGGCGAGATTCCTGAGAAGAATCAGTAGCTGTATCTGTATCCATCAGGGGAATAGGAGCAGAGGGAGATGGGTCAGGGGAGGGGTTCACCGGATTCGTACCATAATCATGTTCCCTAGTCTTTTGCAAATTCGAAGAAACTTGGACGTGGGGCCAGGGGAGACCAAGGGGTTCAGGAGGAGGGATAGGAGAAGGGTTAGGAGTGGCCGGGGGGGGGGGATTAGGGGTGTTACCCACTAGTTGATCAAGGCGGATGGAAATCGGCAGTAAGGCGGAGGAGAGGGCCTTGTCCAGTTTATCATCCAGTCTTTTATCTATGAGAGTTTCCATTGACTCGTCATAGTAAAAATCTTCGTCCTCTGCGGGACCATAAGCAGCTAACTCCTCCTCGTAGACTTCACAGTCTGACATTCTATAGAAATATATCTGAATGATATATGCAGCTGAATTCCCCAGAGGGAAGCTCAATTTTACGACCCTAGCTCGCAATAGAGAAAGGGCGTCGGTCGGGAGCAAAAGCTGGGGCAGTGGGGCCACACAGGTACCAATAAGGGCCCTTGTAGATAGGACTAATGGAGGGTATGTAAACCCAGCCTGCCAATTCCGACAAGGGTTTCCCAAAAATTGTTTCTGCTCTTGCAGGTAATCAAGGGTAAAAATATTTTTGAAGCGCTGTCAACTAAAGTTGTAATTAGAGGCCCGGTACCGGCTCCGGTGACTGCCAGCTGCTTAAAACCCACAGAACTAGCCCCGGGCGAGGCTTCTTCCAGCTTGTTCAAGGGAGCACTGCTACGCGTACACAGATGCGTGCAGGCTCCTGATACGCACGCAGGCGTCCCGATCGGGCTCCGGCATGCGCCTCGCTCCCTGCGGGGGGGGCCAAATCCCAGCCCGAGTACGAGAGGCGCCGGATACGGGCAAATTTCAATTCGCGTTGCGCGGTGAAATAAAGGAATTAAAATGGACTAAAAGGAAAAACTAAACACTCTAAAAGGAGGATACTAAATCAGCGCAACACGCACGGACGTGGAAAAAGCACTTGACAAGGTTGCGCACGCAGCGCGACGCGATACCGGTAGCATTAACAGATGTAGTTAACCATTAGCAAATATCATTATCAATATATACGTCAATAAAAAAGCATATAATCCAATTAACATGAGTTAAGCATGAGCAAAATAATGAGGCACTTATCTTGACTGCGGAGCAGCAAAGAAAGAGGAAGCCAAGATGGTGCCTCGTTATTTTGTATGCTTTATTCATGTTTGATTGGTTAATGAAGGAGGCGTGGTTCAAAGCCTCATGGGATGTGTAGTGTTTTTATTGTTTTACTGTTTTTTCATTGGCTGCTGTTGAGTAGTAAAAAAAATTGAGAAGCATAATCTGAGCCTCCGGTCCTGCCAGAGAATCCCAGTTTCATCATCATAAAACAAGATCAAACGTTGTATGAAAGACATTTTGTGCTGCCCCTTCCTTACTGCTTGAGCTGCTACTTAGGCTTCCTGGAGGCACGAGGACAGGTGTTAACTCTTGTTATAGCCTGCGCACATGGCCTTATAGATCTTGTCCGGCAATAAATGACACAGCCATTGGTGTGCACGCAAAGCCTTGCTGCCCCTATTATGAGAGTCCCTTAGCTTTTTCAGTGTCGAGCTGGGGAAAAAAATAAGACCAGGCGCCAAAATATAAGTGACTCCCATTAGCTAAGCAGATAGCTAAAACTAGTAATGTCATATTTCTTTCTCGACTGTGAGCCTTGCAGTAACCGGAGAGGTTCTGCTCACTTTAACTGTGCTTCAAATTTATACGTTGTCTGTTAGTTTTCCTTTTGTTTTTGTTTAGTTAACACCAGTACCAATTTATTGACGTATTAGCCCGTGGCTCCTGGCATTGCACGAAAGAGACGTCCTTATGTGTTTACACGTGGGCAATAAATCTCATTGCCTCTTCAAGAGACAGCACACATAGGAAAATATTTCACACACTTTGAAACGCTCCTCTGAGAAAAACAGAACAAACATGTTTGTCTTATTTTGTGATAGGACATATTATGCTCCACTGCATAAATGATGAAGAAAGAATGAGAAACCAGTTTGAATAACTCTACATAATACCTCCCATAGCGCTTTGAATAAGCTCTCATTATTTATTTTGACATTATTGTTTTTAAATAGCGAGGGCCATGCCCACAAAGGCATCATGGCGCTGAACAGGGGACTAAACATGGAGTTTGATGCACATAATGCCAAATTGCACAATTGTAATTTTACACTTCTAGTAAACGTTCTTTATGATACATTATGTAGCAAGAATATAGTTTGCCTGGTATAATTGTTAGAATTCTAATACACTTATTAATGTAGTTATTCTGCAGAATTCTACCCAGGCAATTTACTTGTATTTGACATTGTCTAATTGTCTTAATTAAGTATACTGGTTACTCAACGTCATATATTTTTCAGTATGAAATAGAATCTTAAAATACAGTTCCTTCTATTTGCTCTCACCAACTGCTACTACTCAGTCTAAATAACACATTTTCTAGGAAACACTAAAAACTTTCTACCTGAATGAAAGTAAAATATTTACGAAAGGGACAGGGCCACAATTTTTAGTTAGGCCAATATCATCCTGCAACATTATTATAAAATGCATATTTCACCCTTTTGACATCCTAGAATTAATCACCGCAGCTGATGTTAAATCACAGACAGTGACTGAGTGTAATATCTATGTGCACGACAAAGTTCTAATGATGCTGATGACATTTTGATATGTACAGAAGAATCAGACAGGCAAATATAATTCTTCGCACTGACCAAGCTCCAGTTAGCTGTTGCTATCCCGAGTTTGAACCCTCACAAGGCCGACTCATGCATTCCATTGTTCCAACGTATGTAAACTCAGTACTATTAAATTAGGTAGCGTTTAGAAACCACATAAGTGCGTCTGAGGCACTACATAATAATAAAGTTCCTATTTGTGTTCATTAAAGTTTACTTTGAATATATCAAAATGAGGCAGATGCAGACTGTGGGTGGAAGTCTGTATACTGCGTTAGTTCTACTTAGGTTTGCTCTGGGCAGCCATCATTTCCAACACTGATAGTCATTGCCAGCAGAATTACTTTGTATGTGATCTCGGCACTTGAAGGGCCATCACTGTCATTTTTCTAGCTTAAGTGACTGTACTTGTTTTGCACCAGAAGAAAGGTCAACACTGAAGTACATCTATCTGGTGCCTATCGTTCACATAAATGCATTTTACAAATTAATTCAATATCAACTCATTAATCTTGTGGTGTTGGAACTTTGTTACTCTATTTCAAGGTGCAAACTATATTGATATGACCTCTGTCAAATATTTAATATAATCTAGCGCAAGAGAAACAAACCTAGGCCACCTCTCACCCCCTTTACTATTTTAGTAACATTTCCACATCTTTAGGGAGGGGAGGTGTATGCATTGCACATTTCATGACCAATACTAAAGTGCATGTGCTTCTTCCATGAACATGGTTACATTAGGTGTATACACAATTTACATATTTAGTTTAATGGTTAGTCCATTATAAAGTGTTACACCATATGCCCAGGATCTGTAATTAAATGCTACTAGTGCCTGGTGGTGTCATACACAATTTCATTTTTCACTTACTGTGAGTCCTACTCCTCTTATATTGAGTGCCTTTTTACTGGTAAAGTTAGTTTTACCATTACTATTTTACACTTGTCATTTTTAGAAGTTAGGCATTACTCTGATCTTGTAGTTCTATGTCCATGCAGCATGTCTTCAATACACATCTAGGCATTGATACAGCTACACTTTGTGCATTTACTCTCCCTGTCCAGACTAGCACGCAAACTATTTTACATATTTTATACAATTTGTCTCCGCCCTACCTTGAGTTGCAGGGCTAGCCGGTGATAATTGTAAAACATTTTCTCTACTTACAGCTGTTTAAACACTTTCTAGTCGGCTTACCATTCTTTCCTTAAGGATCCACTTCCGTGAAATGTGCTTTGTCACTCACAATGTGCACTTATACCCTAAAAAAGATCAACCCAAAAAAGGTCTCCTGCAAGGACATTTTTTTTTGTCAAAAACTGTTTATTGCATTTTCAAAAGAGTAACAACTTGTGATACACAGTTCAGCAGTACAGTAAGCCAAGAGCGAAAAGTAGCTAAACTTAGGACACATCTTTCTCACAAGTTCTCGGCAAGGTCTAAAGAGTTCACAGATACAAATGTCCTCTTAAAGAATTAGTTCAATGAACCATCACCATAATACTGGATGCATCAGTGCTACAATTACACGAGATCACAGTATAACAGAAAACTAAATAACCGGATGAACAAAACAAACCTGTGACGTGTATCTCATGTGCACTAAGAATCAGAGGGGTCCAATGGGTATGCAGGGGCGGGCCCGGCAGGAAGAGGGGGGCAACGGAGCCAGCATCCAACCCACCCCAGGCCCGGGTAGGCGGAGGCTCTCGGATCGAGGGCCTGAGTATCTCAAAGGTCCCAGGGCCAACATCATAGGGTGTGGGATCTTAGGTTTGGAAGAGATGCAGCGCATGCAGTCTGCGACCACAGGCAAAAAGCGGCAACCCCTCCGACAGGTAGGCTACCAACGGGCTCCAAATGTAGTCAAACCTTTACGGGCTTCTGCCATTATATTTGCCATGCGCTCGAGCACCAAAGCTTGCCACAACCGGGCATGCCATTGTGAAAGTGAGGGGGGTTCCGCCTTCTTCCATGCCGCTGCCACTGCCATTTTTGCCGCCCCCAACCGTAGTCACAAGATGGAGCGGTCTCCCCCTGTTTGATGCCTCAGACAGGTGTCGCGCACCCTCAAGAGAACATGTTCCAGGGATTCTGAGATTGGGTAGCCTAGGATCTTCCTGATCTGGGCAAGGATTTCTTTCCAAAAGGGTTGAATGGCAGGGCAATCCCACCAGATATGGCGGAAGCCGCCCAGTAGCCCACAGCCCCTCCAACACCTATCTGAAGCACCTGGGAAGAGGGTATGGAGCTTTTGGGGATATAAGTACCAGTCATACATTACTTTGTAATGAGCTTCTCTGAGAAACATGGATCTGTTAAATTTCCCAATATCTTTATAGAGTGATCCCCATTGTTTCTCCGTCAACGGTGTCTCTAGTATATTGTCCCAAAAAAACGTGTGTCTTGGGGGCAGCATTTGACCTGATGTATGCAAGAGCAATTAGAGAAACGAGACACACCGACTCGACGTGCCCCCGGATTTCACAAAGCTCTCTATAGGGAATAGGTCTCGCGTTACAGCAAGTCACATCTGGGGCTGTAGCAGCCAGTGCTTCAGTTGGAAATAATGGTACTTTTCTGTCACTGGGAGGTTAAAAGCTGTTGCGCAACCCTCGAAAGAATGTAGTTCGCCCTGAACAAACATGTCCAATACCATCAGCAGCCTCCCTCCCTCTATTTATCAAAGGGACCCTCTAATTGGGCAGAGGAAGCTCAAGCTAAAGTGGATGGGAGTGTAAGGGGAACGACTTTGTGACCACGTACCACGCTTGGAGCGTGGTAGCCGTAGGGGTGCTCAGGTAAGCGTTCTTTGGTCTGTCCTGCTTTGACCGCCACAGGAGGTCCCAAATGGTTCTACCCACCACCTTCCGGTCCATATGGAGCCAGTGCCTATCGGAGGCCCTGAGGGACCACTGTGATATGACTTCGAAGTTGGCCCGCCCTGTAATAGAGAAGAAAGTCCGGCAGGGACAACCCCCCTTCAAGACGCGGCTTGGTTAGTAGTTGGTGAGCCAGCCGGGCCCTCTGCACCTGCCAAATGAATTTCGGCATCATCAACTTCCGTTCTGTAAATAATTCCCTGCCAACCGGGATTGGGAGGCCCTGGAAAAGATAGCGAAGCCGCGGCAGCGCATTCATCTTGACTGCGTTGATTTTACCTAGCCAGTTGATGAATGCAGAGCCCCACCTCTTAAAGTACGCCTTAAGCTGTCGCAGCGGTGGTGGGAAATTGGCTTTATATAAGTCTGATGGGTTAGGGATGATTTTAATGCCCAGGTAGGTTATTTCTTTGTGGACACATGTAAATGGCGAGGATGCCGCTATTGCCGCCATTTCACCCTGAGGAACCGTTAAGTTAAGCAAGAAGGATTTCGGCAGGTTAATTTTAAATCCCGCGACTTTCTCAAAGGCACTAAGCTCAGACTGGATTGCCGGAAGCGAGGCGCCGGGTTCCGTGATGGGTAAAAGGACATCGTCTGCAAATAAAGATATCTTATGGCCATCTGGACCGAATTTAACCCCATGTATCTCCGGGTTGGCACTAATACGCGCCGCAAGAGGCTCTATGCATAGCGCAAAAAGCATGGGCGATAAAGGGCAACCCTGACGCGTGCCCCGTGAGAGATTAAAAAAGTCTGAGGCCACCCCGTTAATTAGGACCCGGGATTTGGACAGTGATAGTTTGCTTGCAACATACCCAAAAAGGCATCCCCAAACCGTCGCAGGGTACACCTCAAGAAGGACCAATCGACCCGGTCAAAGGCCTTCTCTGCGTCCAGTGATAGTAAGGCCGCCGGGACGCATTTTTTGTGTGCTTTCTCGATCAGGTGTACAGTTCTGCGTAGATTATCATGTGCCTGCCGCCCCTTAATAAACCCAGACTGATCCTGGTGGATCAAGTCTGTGAGCAGCTCCTCAAGTCTGCTGGCTAAAATTTTGGAATGGAGTTTCTCATCCAAGTTGAGAAGTGCTATAGGTCTGCCTTAAGGATGAGCATGATCAACGCCTCTCCCTTTGAAGGGTATACCTGATGAAGGGTCGCAATCGCATTGAAAAGTTCTGTCAGGTGGGGTACCAGCTCCGCCCCAAAAGTTCTGTAGAACACTGCGCTAAAACTATCAGGCCCCGGGGACCGTTGAAGTTTTAAGGAATCTATTGCTTTCTGTGCTTCCTCATGTGTTATGGGTTGGCTGAGAGATTTTTTGGCCTCCGCAGGGACCTGGGGTAGTTCAAGCAGGCTCAGATAGTGGAGCTGGTCTCCCTCCCTAAGGGGTCCACCCTATAAAGCGTTATATAAAATTCCCGGAAAGTTCCCGCCTTCCCCTCCTCCCCATGATGCAACGCGCCCGAGTCGTCAATTATGGAACTAATATATTCCTTCTCTTGCTTGGCTCTTAGCTGCCTCGCCAGCCGCAAGCCTATTTTGTCATTTCCCTCGTACCCCTGGCCTGTAGGGGTAAACG
This sequence comes from Calotriton arnoldi, assembly GCA_963921515.1. Taxonomy (NCBI): domain Eukaryota; kingdom Metazoa; phylum Chordata; class Amphibia; order Caudata; family Salamandridae; genus Calotriton; species Calotriton arnoldi. The sequence continues at coordinate 4,564,428 of CAWUFW010000274.1, read as the reverse complement.
GGTCTTTTCCACTCTATTAGCGTAGATCGCCTGAAGTTTACCCGACTGCCGTGACCTTTCTTTGGGTGGCTAAAGAAGAGGCCTCCTTATGCAATTCCCCCTCCAAAACCAACCTCTCTCAGGTTTGTTGCCGTCGAAGGGTGGTGGCCAGGGTGATACATTTACACCGAATACTAGCCTTGAAGGCATCCCAGTTAGTCAGGGGAGAGGTGTCCATGGGGTCATTGTTGTGAAAGAAGTCCCTGATTCACTGAAGTAGTTAATCTCGTAGCAATCGGTCCATACATAGAATATCAGGGAAGTACCATCTCTTTAGTGTGAAGCAAGGCACTGGCCAGTCCATCCCTATTTCTAGTGGCGCATGAGCTGACAGGCATATCGAGTAACGTTTAGCTGTCAGGGTAGCGGAGCGGAGTGATTGGCTAAGAAATATGTGGTCAATCCTCGTGGTGGCATACTCTGTGTGCATGTGAGAAGAAAGAGAAGTCACGCGTAGAAGGATTCAATACTCTCCAGATATCTAATAACCCCATCCCCGTGAGGGTGGATTTAAGAGTCTGAGGGGAAAACCCCTGCAGTAGCCCTGTGTGGGTGAGTGGTGTTTAGAGAGGGGTCCCAGATAAGGTTAAAATCCCCCAGTAGAGCTATGTCCCCCATGGCGAAACTCTCAAGAGTCGTGAGGAATGTGCGGAGAAAGTCCGCTTGACTTGAGTTCGGTAAATAGACCGTGGCGATGGTGCATGGGCGACCTGCAAGATGACCCCTAACCATAAGGTATCTCCCCACCCTGTCCGCCCTCGTATCCGATGGCTGAAAGGGCACTGAGGAGTGAAACAGAAGTGCCACCCCATCTTGTTTAGAGGTATTAGAGGAGCGCAGAATCAGTGGTTAAGACCTATTTCATTGGCGTAGTTCATCCCCTTTCTTCAAGTGGGTCTCCTGTAGGGTGACTATTTGCGCCTGGTTGTCCCCCAAGAACTTCCAAATGCACTGCCTCTTGTTAGGGGAGTTGAGCCCCCTAACGTTCCAGGTCATGCACTTAAGGAACATCGAATCGTGTGGGGAGAACACTGAACACCCCTAGGGTCAACACCCACCCACTCACCGCCCCCCCACCCCTCCCCACTCCACCCCACCTGAGAGAATAAATGAGATTCATCACGGGAATAACCTAATAACCTAAACACAATACAACAGAGGAATACAGAGTCTCCAGAAAGGCGAAACAGTCTCACTGGTTGTGACTCCTGGGTGTATCCATGACTGCTTCCGGCGCCTCGCATTGCTAATCATTGGACACTCAATATCCCTCAACCAGGTCACCTCCGGGCCTCGGAGGGAACCCGAGTCCGGAAAGTCCATGCAAAAGAGAACTTCACCAGCCATTGTGCCGCGGATCTCGCCCCTGGGGTGGAGGGCTCTTGCTATACACCCACCCCGACGGCACAGGCGCCCCCACTGTCCCATGAGACGGGGGCACACCTACAGGAGCAAAAATAGGAGCAAAAATAGGATAATGTCAGGAGTCCAGCTTCTGTTGCCGAGATGACGACTTGCTGCCCTTCTTAGGAGTCTGCCAGGGTCCCAGTCTCCAGTGGCCGCTCCGCCACAGCCGGTCTTGAATTTTTCTCCGCTGGCGCTATTTCCAATCCCAGCAGAGCAGCCGCCTCAGACAGCTCAGTGAAGTGGCATTGCTTGTGATTGAATGAGAAGGCAATACCAAAAGGGAAAGTCCATCTGTATTTAATTTGACTGTCTCTTAATGCCGTAGTTAAGGGTCGAAACTGCTGCCGACGAATCAGCGTGGCTTGTGCTACATCTTGAAACAATGAACACCGGGACCCCTGGAAGGAGACTGAATCAGAGTTTCTGGATTTTTGTAGGACGAGTTCCTTAGTTTTGAAGGAGCTGAATATCGCCAGAACATCCCTGGGGCGCTTACTCCCCCCTTCCGCTCTCTGGCCAACTCTATGCACCAGTTCCAGCTTGACCTCTGGGGCATCCTCTCCCAGGATACTGGAAAAAAGCCCCACCATGAACGCCTCCAGATCGGGGCCTTCACACCCCCTCCTCAAGGTCCCTTACTCTGATGTTGTCCCTGCGTGAGCTGTTTTTGAGGTATTCGCACTTGAGGAGGGCGGCATGTAGTTGGTCAGCAGCTTTGGCGGAACCCGATTCCAGTGGCACCAAATGCGCCTCAAGCTCCTGATATTTTGATTCTAAGTCCAAGGTGCGGGTCCCAACCGAGTCCACGTCAGCCTGCAGCGCCGTCAGCTTGGAGCCCACCTCCGAACGAAATGCTTCAAAGGTGGAGCTCATGTCGGCTTTGATGTCCTCTCTGAGTTCCTTCTTGAACTTTCGTAGAGTCTCCAGAAGGTCTTCTCTGGTGAGCGTCATGTCAGCCTCCGTTTGCGCCGTCCCCCTCCTGTCCACCCGGGCTTCCGCAGGAGTAAAGTAACTGGAGACGCGGTTATTCTGCATCTTTTTGGGAGGCCACCGATCCTGCACGTCCACTCCCTGCCCAACCTCCACCAAAGTAGCACTAGTGTCACAAAGGAGGGGAAGGTGCACCACACTGAGATCCCCCAGGTCGCCTGGCAGTGATTATGTGTAGAGTCACATCTTAGGCTGGCTGCCTCCACTGTATGTAAGTCCCCCGACGTGCACCCTCTCACCTCTGCCAAGTAGTGCACCAGGCGGGCCACACAACACTTTATGCCCACCTCAACTGGGACAGCTCCTGTTCCCGGCCGGTCCTCTCTTCCGCAGCAGAGTTAGTGTCGGCTGATCGGCTGCGCTCCTTCCTCGGGCGCCATCTTAAGGTCAGGCCTATTGCCTGACTCGCCACACATGGACTCCCGCTGCAGCCGGGAGAGATCCCCGAGGCACGTCCCCCGGTCTCCCTTAATGTCCAGGCGAAGCCCCCACCCCCGCAAGCGTCCGGGCGGAGAGGCCAGCCACAACGCCTCGGTGCAACTGGGAGCGAGCCCCACGACCCAGGACCCGGCGCACCACAGCTCGCAGGACCAGAGAGCTCACCTCAGGTGACTGGAGCCCAGGAAAGCTAGCTGACTAGGAGGCTCGCCCCGTCCAAGCACCCTGCCTCTCCGCCGCCCAGATCTCTAGCGACTCTCAGGGGCTGGTAGAGCCCACTGCCATCTTGTCGAGCTTCCCTCATCACTGCCGCGGGCCGGTTCTCGCTGCGTCTTCGCTCCTAACGGCAAGTGTGGCCGAAGGCAAGGTTACCGCCAGCAGTTACGCCATCATTTCCCCTGATCTGGGGCTTCTAGGCGAGACGTGCTGCACAGGCAAGCGAGGCGAGGCACGGAGCCTACGGGGAACACGGCCCCCCGGCCATGATGGCTGGCCATGCCCCCCGCAAGGAAATTTTTTATTCAAATACAGTCATTGGTCAATATTTCAAAATCATTTCTCTGTTCCGGCACAACCTGCTGTCTTGCTTTTCTTTTCAGAGCACCTGAGCAAGACTTCAAAATACCAGGACACAACGTGAACAATCTTCAAAATAGGACTCTACACACTTTAGAGTACCAAAATATAACATAAACAAAAGCCCAACACTCATTTGCAAAAAAAAGGGGAAAATTTATTATTGCAAGTTCCCACATATCAAATGGCAATAATGCACAATATATGCATATAGTGAACGTATATACAAAAGAATAAATGCATAGAAAGATAACTGCATGTACACAAAAATGTGTAATTAAAACTTGGAATACTTCACCGCCTGTCTATCTTGCTTCATCCTGCCAGCACGACTGGGGAACCCGTTGACAGTCTCAGCAGGAGCGCTCGGCCATTAAAAGGCTCTAGGCAGGTCCACCGCTCCTAGAAGAGTTCCTGTCAAAGCGCCAGGAGGTCTCCGTCTTTATACTCTTTACTAACACAGAGACAGACTTCTAGAAGCTCCCCCTCCCCTCCCTTCATCTGCACTGTAGGTGCTGGCTACACCATCTGCGTCGAGGTGACTCAACAGAGCTGGCCAGCCTCCAATGAGAGCTGAGGCAGGATTCTTCACTTTCTCATCCTTGAACATTGCACACCTCCCACACTGTCTGTTCTAGCAGCTTCTCTCTCTCGGTGAAGTGAGAAACAAACAATTCTGTGTGAGCAAGTAACCTGGGGACTGCCTGCATTCGCAGCTGAAAGGCAGGGTCACAAAGACACAAGATGAAACGGTGCTCACAAATGTGATTAAAGCAACATGGAGTCAATGGTCAACACATGATCTCACAATATATAAATGCCTGTAGCATTACACTTCACCCCGTGACCAGTGACTAATAATTAGCATAACCTATAGACGTAAAAGTCATAGTTCTAGGATGAAACAAGGATATAAGGTTAGGCACACATTGCATACAGCAACAAATAGATATCAAAATAAAAATTATGATGAAAATGACACTTAAAATATAACAAAGTTGCCCAAAATTTGGCAACCATCCAAATAACCAATCCCACCACCCCTTGTCCACATCCTGCTTTACTCCTTTGACTAATTCATGCAAGGCATTAAGCTGTGAATGGATGGATGTGGAATGGTCAGACAAATTGAAACAACACAAACCTTCAAAATCTGCACAGCCATGGTTATGGTTTCTTGATAATCAATTTTATTGATTTTAATGCAAACAATACAATACAGCCACATACGCGCACAATAAAGTGCTTTTCAACCCACTGTATGGTTTGTGTTATTTGTATAATCTCAGCCACAACACTACAAAGTGCAAATGCATCCCCATCTGAACATACTAGCTGCTTAAAGTCACCAATCCTATTCCGCTTGACCCAACTATTTGCCCCACACCCTGTCATTCTGCGGGCAACCCAGCGCTATAAATACATGTTTCTCTTGGAGCACACCCCACTCCAGACTCTGTGCCACTGTGACATCGTGGTGGGAGTGAGCTGTTTCCATTTGGTGGCTATGTCTCTCTTTGCTACTATGAGGGCTGTGCCCAGAAATGTGTTGTCTGCTCGCAACCCTCCGACGCCCTCCAGAACACCAAGGAGAAAGGCCACAGGCATGCGGGGAACCTCCCAGCCCAACACCAAAGTAAGTTCTGCAGCTATAGTGGTCCAGTACCTGTCTATCGCCGAGCATGCCCACACCATGTGGTAAAAGTCTGCAGGAGTCTTGCACTGTGAGGGCAGTCTGGGCTTGGTAAAAGGCCCGCCCCGATATAGCCTGACTGGGGTGAGATAAGCGCAATATAGGTAATATATTTGGACTAGTCTCAGTCGGGAAGAAATGGTAGTGACCCGGTGGGCCATGAGGGTGTCCCCCCAGATTTCGTCCTCTAGGGGGCCCAGCCAATTTTCCCAGCATGCCCTGAGGTAGTCGAGGGGAGGCATTAATAACGAGTGTAGGGTAAATTTGGGAAACACCCCCTTTCCTCAGTGCCCCATCAGAATCTTTTTAACATTTTTTTAAAATAATCTTTTTTATTATTAAACCAGCTCATCAAACAGTACATCGTCTGAAAGTACATTGTGGGTATAAAGATACAGCATAGCTTGAGTGGAACTCTATGGGGTGGGTCCACCACATCCCTTAAATACCTGAGGGACAACACGTTAGCTTCTATTCCAATAACAGTTTGTATACCACACCCGCCTTCTCACTTTCAAAAATTGCAGGCGCGTAGCTAAATCACATCTCCAGAGACGTTCCCCAGTAGTTCCGCCAAGGGCCCCATATTTTCTCCCACTTTTTGGGGGCCCCATCAGAATCTTGGCCTCCAGCGGGCTAAGTTCCTGGAGAGGAGTATTAGCGGGAAGATGGGTGTTAAGCGCATGACTGAGTTGCAAGTATTTGTAAAATTGTGTTGGGTTGATCCCATAAGTATCCTGCCACTCCTGGAAGGTATGTATATGGGCTCATGACCAAATATAACCCAATTGCAAAATACCTATAAGGTCCCATTTCCCGAAACCCTCCAATGTGGCCTCTTCCTTTAACCAGGTGCCATGCCTAAAAGGGGTCTGTAGCGTCAGTTTTTCATCCCAATGTGTCAGTTGAAGCGCATATCTCCACGCAAGAAAAACCGCTCGAGTCACCGCTGGGATGGAGTTAGGCATTGGGGACCCACACAGCATTGCCTGGAGCTTGAAAACCCCAAGCGGCTGAGCTCCAGCTGATACGCTGGGTTGCACCACCCTCCTGAAAACCAATCATTAATCACTAATAGTTGGGTAGCTAGGTAATAGAAATAAAGGTTAGACATCCCCAGGCCACCATCATAGGGGCCTCGCTGACAATGGGAAAGAGCCAGTCGGTGTCTAGAACCACCCCACAGGAACAAGGTCGTTAGTTTGTCTAGAGTTAGGAACCAATGACGCAGTAGGCAAAGCAGGAGATTCTGCAAGACATAAAGGAAGCAGGGAAGGATCGTCATTTATATAGGGGTATTCTGCCCATTGGATTTAACGGCAGCGTCTTCCATTGTTGCAGATACTCTTGCGCCCTCTTAGTCACTGGTGTAACGTTCAGTGCTCAAGTGAGCTCCAGGATCAGCGCCACCCAGATCCCCAGGTATTGGAAGCTTAAGCGCTGAATTGAGATAGTGGATGGCCATGCGACACAGTCACGAGAGTTGGTCAGGAGCACCAGAGTGGATTTAACCTGGTTGACCCACAGTCCAGACGCCTCACCAAAATGATGGAGTATGCGAAGACAGTGCGGACCTGTTGTCTCAGGATCCGCCATAAAGAGAAGAACATCGTCTGCGTACAGAGTCATATGATCCTCCCGGGCCAACCCCATCGCCAGCCTCTAATTTGGGCATCGCACCTTATCAAGGCCAAGGGCTCAATTGCCAGGACCAAGAGGTGCGGGGACAGGGGGCAGCCCTGGCGAGTTCCCCTACGAATGGGGAAGGGGTCTGAGAAGACTCCATTCACCTGAACTCGGAACGTGAGGTTCGAATAAAGCACACGGACAAGTCCCCAGAATTGCTGAACCATACCCCTCTCAGCAGCACCTCTTCCAAGTATCCCCATGCCACGGTATCGAAAGCCTTTTCAAAGTCAATAAGGAGACGGGCTACGTTTGATGAGAGGAGGTGCCGATGAGCCAGGGCAAAGTGGAGGCGTCGGGGGCAATGTCTTGTTCTTCTATGAGGCATAAAGCCACACTGGTCAGGGTGAATGAGGGTATTAATCATTGGTCTAAGTCGAGTGGCCAGTATGGTTGCGTAGATTTTCACATCGGTATTGATAAGGGGAATGGGCCGAAAGTCCGGACATGAGGTCGAGTGTGGTTGCGTCTTGGGTATTAATGCAATCATGGCCATGTCAATGTCTGTGGCGAAATAGCCCCTCTGCGCCGCCTCCTCGTACAAGACATGGAGACGAGGCATCAAGTCCTCCCAGAATGTGGAGTAGTACTCCGCAGAAAACCCATCAGGGCCAGGGGTCTTCTCAGACGCCACCACCTCCTCCACGAAAAACGGCTGATCCAGCAGCTGAGTTTCGATGGAAGAAAGTCATGGGAGAGGTTTCTCCTGCAGGAGGTGGGGCCGTAGCTCAGGCTTGGCCAGTAGAACTGCTGTATAAAGGGTGCAATAGTACTCTGCAAAAGTCTGTGCAATACCGCAAAGGGTGCGCTGGGTGCGCCCTTGATTGTTAGTGATCTCTTATATGATCCGGTTGGCGAGGGGGCGGGATGCAAGCCAATAGAGAAGCTTACCATTCTTGTCCCCTCACCCATATACCCTGGCTGTGGAGGCCCTCCATATTTGCTTCGCTGTCTCTAGGGAGAGGCGTTGAATTCTTTCCGTATAAAATCAAGCTGGCGGGAAACTTGTCCCTCAGTGTTTTGAGTGGCCAACTCTCCCTCCAAGTGGAAGGCCTGAACCTCTAATTGGGAAAGATGGTGAGCCTGGGCCTGCTGCTTCATCCGAAGGTATCCTTTGGCTTACCCCATAATGGTGGCTTTCCCTGCCGCCCAAAGCGTGCCCAGTGACTGAACCGTACCGTCTTTAAGTTAAAAGTATGTCTAAGGCTCCGCCCCCAGCGCCTGTTTATAATTCTCGTCCTGCAGAAACTAGGCGTTTAATTGCCACATGGGTCGTAGTTCCCCTGTAGGAGTACCCAGATGAAGAAGTAGAGGGGCGTGGCCCGAGATGCCGCGAGAAAGGATTTTAATATGAGTGACTGCGCCACAGTCTAGGGCCGGCATAAATATGTAATCTATGCTGGATTGACTATGATGGGTCGCCAATGTGTGGGTGTACTGATGCTGCCGAAGGTGCTATACTCTCCAGACATCACACACACCAAGTGTGGTGATCCAGTTCGAAAGTCGTCGAGCACCCAAATGCCGTACCGACAAAGGGGTCCCAGGGGCATCCTGGTGAGGAGCCATTACTGCACCGAAGCCACCCACAATAACAGTCAAGCCCTCTGGAAACATAGAGACCATATCAGAAAGGCTGTGGAGGAATGTATCTATGGCTGCTGGGGGTGCGTAGGCTGAAACAAGATTCAATATTCATCCTCCCATAGTCCCGGTCAGGGCTAGGAATGACCCCTGGGGGTCAGCTGTTGTCTTCGTAACTGTCGGTGGGAAGGAGCGGCGCAGTAGTAGTGACACGCCACAAGAACCCTGTGAGAAGCCCACGTGGAAGACCCTGTCGTTTCCCTGCCTCGCTGAAAACGGACAGTGGTTACCCATTAGGTGTGTCTCCTGCAACATCAGAACAGCCGGAAGAAACCAGTGAGAGTATTTCAGAACTGCAGTGCACTTTATACGGTCCCGCAGCCCATTGTCGTTCGAGGAGAGCACCTGGAGGGGCTCCAGGTAGGGAGCAGGCCAGCCTGGGCGGGCTGTCAGCTGGCAGCAGTGTCTCATGTCGGAAGGGCAGTATTGCACTTTCAGAGTGGCGCTAGGTGTGTGAGAAGAAAGCAACAGTGAGGGTCTTTTCATGTGGCGAGAGCAAAAAAGGAACAGCTGTAGCAAAACATATTCTCCAACTCCCCCCCCAATTAACTGCCTCCCGATACTTCGACCCCTGAAGCATCTGTCGTCCCACAAATGAAAACAAAACTAGAACTCAGCCTGAACTCGGGAACAGAGAGGTGGACTCCTCCATTTTGTAGGATCACGTTTGGCATAACAGGACTCAAGATCACCAAACAGCTGTTGAAAGCCACGTCTTGTCAGCATTGGTTATGACACAGTACATCTACCGATTGTAGGGCTCCTTGAGAGATCAGTGTCATCCGCCGGGGCGGCCAGCGGAGTAGGAACGTGTTCTGAAGGGCTATGCCGGCCCGAGGCGGCGTCGAGTTGACCAAGGGGCGAAAGAGCAGGTGTTGAGGACGCAGCTCGATTATCCATTGTCGAAGAAGGCGACCGTGATTTCCCTGTCTTGGTGTTACGCCCCGGTCGTGAGCGCGTACGGTGCCTTCTTGGCTTGGGAGCTTTGTCTGCCCTGGTCAGTCCGGTCATTTGCGAGTTAGCAAGCGGGGAGTAATGCAAGGGTCATAGTGGCCGCTCCTCTGTAAGCCAAGTCCAGGCAGCCTCAGGGGTGTTGAAAAAGGAGGATTTGTTGTCAAATATCACCCTAAGCGCACCCGGAACAACAGTCGATATGACAAGTTAAAAGTTTTGAGCTTCTGTTCGACTACTGCTTGTGATCGTCGCCGAGATTGCACCTCCCTAGTGTAGTCTGGGAACACTAGGACCTTCTGTCCTTGGTAGGATAGGTCCGGGCGAGTACGAGCTTCTTGCAGATTGGCGTCCCAATCCCTGAATTTGAGAATTCGGGCTATCATGGTTCTATGGGGGGCACCAGGCGGTGGCTTTGGCATCAAGGCACGGTGCACCGCTCTATTGCGGACCACAGGGACAGGCATTCCGAGGGCATCCATGATCTGATCCAGTCGTCTTGAAAGGTGGTTGCTCCGGTGGCCAATAAATCGCTAGTTATTGCGGCGAGATCGGTTTTCGGTGTCCTCCGCCCGGCGGTGAAGTTCAGCTGTGTGTGAGAGCAGGCGGGAGACCTGCGTTTATAAAATGGTGACATCATCCTCCACAGTAGATATGTGGGACTCTGCCTCAGTAATCCATGCTGTCACGTTCCTGAGGTCCTGCCATATAAGTGCCATGTCCACCCTCACCTCCCCTATTTTGCTTTCAACTAACGCCTGAGAGGCGTGAATGACCTGAAGAATGGTGGTGAGGTCGCCCTCGGATGGTGAGGTCTTGCTCGACGAGGCGCTGGTGGTATTACCCTGGTAAGCGGCATACTGCTCTATGCGTGTTTGCGATTCTGCTGGGCGTGTCAGCTTATCCTTGCCCATGGTGCCCTCGATGGGAGAGGGCAACTGCCTGAGTGTAGAGGTGGATGCTTGGCGCAAGCGTTCGAACAGTGCACCTAACACATTCAGTCGGTCCAGGGACTAGGATCTATTCACTTATAGGAGATGGGACCATAGCTCCAGGCAGTCAGGTAGTTCAACAGTCCTGGGGCAATGCGATGCGCAGTTCACAGTCCATCAAAGGAGGGCCCCAGGAGCACTATTCACACAACCCTGGTTCCGCTGCTCAGGTCGCAGTTCAAATGGTGCGCAAGCTACAGCCTCCGAGGAGCTGGCAGTTCCAAAAGGCAGAGCAAAGGTATAGGATTGGCCTCTGATTCCCTCTTAAGGCACTCTTTAGGATCCCAAGGACCAGGGGACCAGAGGTATAGCAGGTGACTGAAGGTGCAATGAAGGTCTGCCACTGCGTTGTAAGTCGCTTGAGAGGGAGGCGCTTCGATGCGGCACCACTTTTGTCTGCAGGAGGCCTGGGTGGGATCACCAGTCTATAGCCCCACAGGCTGGCCGTGGCCACTGCGCACAGGTTGCACGTTCCTGTCTGCGCTGCATCCTCTCTAGGACCCGAACAGGTATAGCCAATGAGGGCCAGGGCCCATGGAGGGCCCTATCATGCACAGTACAATGTCCTCTGGTCACAGCAATAAGGGGGCCCCCGCCACCTCCCCGTCGATCTCTTACCAGTCCTCGAAGGGGCCCGCCTAGCCCAACAGGATCATCTTGAGGCAGTGGCTCTCTGGACATGGCGCAGCTAGGGCCAGAGGTGGCAGGCTCTCCCGGCTCACTGCATAGCTGCCAAGGTTTCAGATTCCTATGAGTGACATTTTCATAATTTCAGTGTAATTAAGAGTGCCATTTCATTGACTATGAGTGACACTTTCTGGCGAGCAAAATCAAGGAACGAAGCTGAGGGAAACATATAAATATCTGACATTACACCCATTTGCGCAATAAGATTGTCTGAATCATACTGTGTGTGCTACACAAGACCATTCATTAAAGGGGCCATCTAATGAATGATGTCACAACAGGTATCAACATCCAAACAGACGTCATCAAAGAAAGGCAGGTGAGGCCTGTTGGTTTTTCTTCGAGGATGCCCCTTTAAGAGAGAATAATCTCAGCCAGGCAGCAGCTCTACGAAAGCGATTTATGATAATATGATTAAAAAAAAGATAATTTCACTGTGATAAAATTAATAAAAGATAATTTCACAGTGGAAGGAAGGTGATTCCATCCTCAGCTAATTTATCATTGGTGGTTAGGGAAGAGCTGGCATCATAGATTGAAAACACTGGCTGCCATCAAGCCTCTCTCCTTTCTCTCTTTCACTTTTATCTTTTTCATCTTCTTCCCCTCTTCTCCTTAATAATTTTTACATCTGGTCTTTTAGGGTCACACGTCTGCTTTCTCTCTCCTTTCTTTTTCTTGCCTCAGCCTGTTCCCTTTCACCACCTTCTCTTCTCTTTCTTCATCCCTCTTCTCTTCCCCTCCTTCCTCTTGCCTTTCTCTCCTCTGTCCATACCTTTCTTTCCCTCCACTCTCTTTACTATCCCAGTGTCTCCCTTGATCCATCTTTCTGCAACTTATGTAGCAGAATTATAACTTCAGCTGACACAAACCTCCGAGCCCAGTGTATTCCAGTGGCAATGTCACCCCGGCCCCGCATTTCAATACCAGATGATGCTTGTCACAAACATGACCCCTAAAGTACTCCAAGGCAAGACGCATACTTCACCCCAGCTTTAATGTGCCCGTGAAACAATTTCCCCATTTGCAGAAATGCAAAGAGGCGACGCATCAGCAGGCACATTCCAATCCACTTGCCAGGCATCTGACTCTGTCCCAGTGGTCTTAAGGGGCACGAGACCTTAGAGTTACCCGCGGGCCTTCATGGTGATCAGGTCATTGCAAAGAGTATGCAGTGGGTCCTGGAGAATAGAGTCCTGTGTTTCCCAGCCAGTGAGCTCCTCTCTCGATAATTTAATTTGTCGCGGTGGCCGGCGGTCAAATTTACAGCAGCTGCTCAGCTCCTCACACTGACACAGGTGAGCCACACGATGACGAAGGAGGTGGCGGCCAGTGGTGTGAGCAGGCAGCGCTCCCAGCCCCCGCCATGATAATTTGCTGCAACTCCTGCCTCCCACAAATTTATTCCGGCCGCAGGACGTGATGTCATGTCGGTCCCTGTGTGCCTCATGTTACATTGTAGCATTAACCTCTGAAGCCTCTCAGCAGAGGGAGCCCCAAGCCTGCGCAGCAGTGCGCGCAGGCTACATGCGCTCCGCCAGCTGCCGCTCAGAAGTTTTATTTAGGCAGCGCTATAAACTGTCTTGACAGCTGAGGCGCTATGCATAATGCGTGACTTTCCATTTCAGTGTGGTGATGCGGATCACCGCACTAAAATGCGTTAGTCTAACGCCTGATTCGTGGTACTTGGCAGGACTGTCACTGCGACCGCATAGGAGTCAGTCAGGGCCCGCCTCGCCGATTCACACTAGGCCACACCACAACGTGCGGCAAGGGGGCTGGGGCCACCACCAGGCAGCCCAGGCAGGCAAAGATGCAGGCAGGTCCGGGTCTTGGGCCACAAAGCGGTGGCGGGGTGCCTCACCACAAACACGGCGCCGGCAGCAAAGTCTCAGCGGCTGCACAGCATTGCCACACTGCGGTTCAGGGTGGGGGGCACGGAGCCGATCTCAACTTGCTCCGGTCCACTGCTCAGCCTCCGCAGGTTGCTCCGCCCCCACTGCAGGCAGACACTCTTCTGTCTAGGGGCGACACGGACAGCCACCAGCAGGTCTCCTCTCACTGCTGAGCCACCCCAGGCCGTTACCAAGCCCACGCAAGCTTGCAGTCCTCAGTGGGGGAGGGGGGAGCCATGAGCCCAGCCCCGGTCTTTGGCGTTACTTCAGGGGCTACCACTGGAGCCTTCTCTGTGTCAGGAGAATGCGGAGGGAGATCCGGCAGCACGCCTTTCACGGTCCCCACCTGTCAGGTTGTCCCGCCCACTCGCTTCGTCTCGCCACTCAAACCCTCAGGTAGAAGCGAGGCTCGGTCAGGGCGCTGCCATCTTGCCTCCGGCAGCGCGTTGGCTCTCAGTGTATACGCCGCTGAGACTCCGCTGTTAATTCCCCATGGTCGGGATCAGTGGGGATGCTGCTTGGTGAGTTTTTGAGCCCTGTCACCAGCGTGGATGCGAGGGGATGGCGGAGAGTTACGGAGCATTCTTAGAGTACGACCTCCATCTTGACACTCTTGGCCACACCCACAACCATGGTTCTGTTTTAAAAGCAAATAGTCAATAGCAGCTCTGTTTTGTAAAGCGGCTTTTCTTGTTCCCTGAACATCTATTAGCAATTCAGCTAAAGCAGTAGACGCTTCATTTATATTTTTCTCCATTAAACATGTAAGCTTGTTTATTATCCTAGTATTGCACACAGTTAACCCAGGAACACCTACTATGGATGTAGCTAAACTAATATATTCAGTTTTGGATAACAAAGTAATATCAGAATCACTGTCTTTAGACAGTTGAAATGTGTCTCTAGCATAGCGAGAGCGTAAAGCTGAATGTAAAGGAAACATCATAAGTCCTAATCGTGTTAAGACACATGGTCCACCAGTCAGGTTCGCTGGAATATGGGTGTATGACGTATTGCCTTAAGAAAAGAGACATCCCCTGGTTAATTTAACATGCCTAAAGTGACTGGCAACAGACACTATGGGGGCGATTACGATGCAGCCTGGAAAAGCTTCGACCATCGGTCGGAGCCTTTCCGGGCCGCATCTCGGTATAATCTTTGACCGCCGCATTACAATGCTGGAAGTCGGAAATTAAACCAGCGGGCCATTCCGGCTGGCTTCCAACAGGCTCAAGGAGCCCGTCAGCCGGTCCGAGGCTGGCCCGTAATCCCAAAGGGCGGCCTTTCCGCCCATTGAATTACGATACTCTGTCTTCGGCAGACTTTTTATGTCGGGCTTTCTGACATGGAAAGCCTGTCGGAGAGCGAATATGAGGGCGCCTAGCAGGGCCCCCTTACCTCTGCGGCCCTCCGGTTGGGGGTCAAGGGGGCACCTATGGTGTCCCCCTGTTCATCCCTGCACCGTGTGGCAGGCACACTGAGGTGCAGGTATGAACACAGACTTTCATTCCTCTATGGGAGCTTGTGTTACGACCGGTTTACGGCCGTAACACGAGCTCCCATAGAGGAATGGGAGTATGCGACCGAACAGTGTTCGGTCGCATCATGATGAGGTGGGCGGGACAGCCAACCAGAGATCGGTCGGTCCCGTTTCTGAGACGGTTACGTCCGCCCGACATCGTAATAGGCCTCTAGGTGTTTGCAAGACATATTGTTATTTACAATGGTACACATACTATTACTCCATAACTGACACAAGGTATGTTGCTCTCTAGAGATGTTACTTATAGAACCATCAAGCTTTAGCTGCTGGCACTTACCTATTTTAGCAGGATCACATGTAAGGGTGAAACAGGTGTCACCAGCAGAGATATTGAATGTTATGATACAAGTCATATTTTTCCACAGATTTTCTATTACTCTTCTCCACCATCTCATCAGCATTGGTAGCATTAAAGATATGTAAGAGAACATTAACAGGAATAGGTATGGCAACCAGACAAGTGGAGATAATGTCAAGGGTGCTCTTAATGTTCCGCATACAGAAGTGGGATTTGTTTATCACATTTTGTGCCAAATAAGTCCACATGTTCTCCGGCTCCTGTAATAATGTTGTCATTTGATAATGGCGGTTGAGTCCATTGGCTGTGGGCATCCCTGAACCCTCCCAGTCCTCTCTGGACATGCCCCAACACAGTCCAAACACCGCTATCAGGACATACACACGCCATGCTGTGATCTAGAAAAACAGAGAACAAACAAGTATTATTCATTCTCGCAAATAGCATTTATCAGCAGGCACATGTTCCCATTTCTCCTCTTCAGGTCTCATTACAACTAGGATGTTGCCTTTTCCTGTCGCTATGATTTCAGCAGGCTTGGGGGGGGGGGAGGGGTTGTTGGGGAATTCAGTCCATACTTTGGCTTCTGGGTTCTTATCAGTGGAGCCGAACCCTCACTGTCCTCGTACAGTAAGAAGGGCTAGGGCAGACCCCTTCTTAACAATTCCTTCATAAACTGGCATGATGATAATCTGAGCAACTCGATCTCCAAGTTGCACTACTAAATCAGTGTCTCCACTGTTCAACAGTATCACTTTTATCCCTCCTTGGTAATCAGAGTCTATTACCCCTCCCAAAACTTGGATGCCTTTCAAGGAAAGCCCGGAGCGAACGGCAATCAATCCAAAATGCTCCGGTGTAATCTGAATTCCAACCCCGGTTTCAATGAAAGCTATATCTCTGGATTTCAGTCTGTGCATCTGCAAAGTAAGTAAATCAAGACCTGCAGCCTCTGGGGTGGCCTGATATGGAGCCAAGGCTCCCGGAGCGGTCTCCCAGTACAGGATAGTGTTAGTGGCCATGTGAGGCTGAATCTGCAAAGTTGGTGTCAACATTCGCAGTAATGGAGTTTCTGCATTTGTCAAAGGCCTGTTGTTCACAATGCATCATGCAAGTAACTTTCCAACATTTTAATGATCCATCCAACAATCTTTTGAACTGAGCTTTCAACAATCCATTCATCCTCTCGATGAGGCCCGCAGCCTGCGGGTAGTAAGGAATACGGTATATTCATTCTATGTTGTGCTGTGCTCGAATTTGCCTTTGAAATGAGAAGCATGGTCACTTTGGATCTGCAATGGAATACAATAATACAAAACAAATAAATTAAATGTTTTCAAAGTATTCTGCTGAGTGGCACCTTTACATGGATAGACTATCAAATAGCCAGATTAAGTATCCACTACTGTACATGCAAATGGACAACCCCGACTAATTGGCATTGGCCCAATGTAGTCGATCTGCCATATCTGTCCTGGCAGCTTTCCCCTACCTAGCTGACCTCTCATCACCTGTGGGACTGGTCTGTGTTGAGTATGCTGACAAATGGAGCAAACACAAGGAGATGATGGACAGAGTGCTGAAACTTTTCAAACACTCACCCCCAGTCACAGATCTGGGTTGAATCCATCATCATTCTTTAGCTCACTTTGCCACCCCAGTTCAGACACAGCTATATGCAAATCAGTCTTGACCCTGTGCCTCATGGGAACAGTCCAGACCGAACTGCCAAGCCAAGTCTTCCCTGGACCGGAATCAAGCATTCTGGGACCGGTTTCGGGCTAACAGCCCTAATCAGCCAGGCTAGCTTGAATCCAGTGGCAAAGTGAGCAAGGGACCCACGTCTGGGCATACCCTGCCAACTTAGGGCGAACAAAGCAAACACAAGGAGATGATGGACGGAGTGCTGAAACTTTTCAAACACTCACCCCCAGTCATAGATCTGGGTTGAATCCATCATCATTCTTTAGCTCACTTTGCCACCCCAGTTCAGACACAGCTATATGCAAATCAGTCTTGACCCTGTGCCTCATGGGAACAGTCCAGACCGAACTGCCAAGCCATGTCTTCCCTGGACCGGAATCATGCATTCTGGGACCGGTTTCGGGCTAACAGCCCTCATCAGCCAGGCTAGCTTGAATCCAATGGCAAAGTGAGCAAGGGACCCACGTCTGGGCACACCCTGCCAACTAAGGGCGAACAAAGCAAACACAAGGAGATGATGGACGGAGTGCTGACAAATGGGACATTGCATAATTGCAGTCTTGATCAAATCTAGGGGAATATGCATTCCTCTATTCTCTGCCCACCTTTTAGTGGCTTTCTCTCCCAGGTGTCCACATTTTTGGTGTGCCCACTTAGCCATTCCCACAAATCAGAATCCTGTATCACCACCTCGACCTCCAAAAGTTTGGCTTTTGCATCTGCAAAGGAATTTTATCACCATTCTAATGAGTATGTTGGGCAGTGGGCATCTAAGTGATACAGTAACTGTGCTTTGTGGTAACATTTTCCAGATCTCGTGCCACAACTCCTTACCCCATACCTCTCTTGAATGTATCATCCACTTATGGGCATGCCATGTGGGAAGCCAGGCGGCTAACCCATAACAGTAGACCATTAGTCTGTGTAAATGAAGCACTTTCCAGGTAATTCATGTTTCAAAGCCTGATACACAGCATACAGTTCTGCAAACTGGCTAATCTTTCCCTCTCCGGTAGTAGTTAACAATTTCTTGGTCACAGGATTGTATGACACTGCTTTCCAATGCCTTTTAGCCCCCACATACCAAGCTGAGCCATCAGTAAATCATACATGTCTCTTGTCTTCTGAAGACAATGCTGCAAACGGCTCACTCCACTTCACATGGTACTCCTGTATTCCATGCACATCCTGTAACACCTCTGTATCTTCCGCTGGGGACTGTGCCACCTCCTCATGCAACACTGCAGTACCTTTGGGACCGACTCGGGCCCTGTCATGTATGTGCCACTTCCACTTGATTATGCTGGCTTTCTGCGCATGCCCTATTCTATGAGTCTTGGGGGAACTCATCACCAATTGCATTATAGGCTTTTCAGTGCTCAGTGTCTTCCAAGGCCCAATAACATGAAAACAACTGCTTTTCAAATGGGGTGTACTGCTTTCCAGCATCTGGTAATTTATTTGCCCAAAATCCTAAAGGCACCCTCTTCTTTCCTTGCTTCTGCCACAAACTCTAATTAGCATACTGCCCTTGCACTGTCGCATTTAGCTCAACATCCCCCTCTCGTACTGGCCACAAATCCAAGGCATGCTGTATAGCCTCCTTTGCTGCTTCAAATGCATTCTGTTGCTGCTCTCCCCACTCAAACTCATGTTTCTTTCACGTAACCTTGTACAAAAGGGCCAAAATGTGACTTAAGTGAGGGATATGCTGTCTCAAAAAACTAAACAATCCAATGAACCTCTGAGCTTCCTCCTTATTTCGTGGCACAGCGAATTCTTTAATCTTTCATCTCACTTGGGACACCACCTCTCTGTGTCCCTGATGCCATTGGATAGCCACAAATTTCACATTTTGAGAGGGTCCCTGTACTTTTGTGGGATTTACCTCCCACCCTTTACTCCACAATCCTATCCAGTTGAATCTGCACCTGTTCTTGTGTCTCTCCCTGTATCTTTACATCATCAATGTAATGGCAAACTGCACCCCGAGAATAACTGATACCTCAGTCAAGTGCTCGGCAACCAGCTATTGGCAGATGGTAGGACTATGCAGATACCCCTGAGGCAATCTTTGAAATGTAAAGTGCCTACTGTTCCAGTAGAAAGCAAATTGTTCTTGGTTCTCAGGGGCTATCGGTATAGAGAAAAAAGCATTGGCAATGTCAATAGTCACATACCATGTCCCAGTGTGTTTCTGTATTTTCTCAATTAAAGTAATTGTATCTGGGACAGCGGCAGTCAGAGGAAGAGTATGCTTGTTCAATTAGCAATAATCAACTGTCATGGGCCAACTAATCTCACTTTTGCGCACAGGCCACACAGGGTTATTCCAGGCGGTAGTGGTTGGAGTCACCACCCCTGCCTCTATCAAGTCTCGTATGGTTTCATTGATCTCCTCATACCCTCCTGGAATTCTGTACTGTTTCATATAGTTATCTTAGTGGCTTGGGGCACCTTCACTGGAGGAATCTTTAAATGACCCACTCTCGTGGTGGCAATTGAGATGTACCTTTTTGATGCAAACTGATAACATCCATCCTCTAAATGCAAAGTCATGCCTTTTAAAATGTCATTTCCAATGATGTACTCAAGAATGGGCACTATCAAAACAGTGTATTCTCTTTTTGTGAGACTCCCAATTCTCATATAGACTGTAGTTTGCACTGCTTGTGTTTCCTTTCCACCCAAACCTGTAATTGTAAAATACTGTCCTTTGAACATTTTTTGATTTCCATGTATTAAAGAGGCCTCCGCTCCGGTATCCACTAGTGCTCACACATTTTGGATGTTCCCATTCTTCTAATAAATCTCAACTCTAACATGGGGTCTGTTATCCTTGCAAGCTCACCCCTGCATCGGAGCTTGGCTACTTCCTTAATCTAACTTGTGCCCTGGGCACTTTCTCCCATGTCAAATCCGGATTAACTCTCTGATAATCTTCAGGAAACTCCTCGTCTCTGCCCCCACTGCTGCTCCTGTCCTCATCTGCCCAGTCATAACTCATATCCTTCCCTCCCATCAGACAGGGCTCTCTCTCTCTTTCCCTGCAGGACTCTCACTCTGCCCTTCTGCACTCTTTTCCCCTTCACCTCTGACTCCACCTGTTTCTGATTCACCAGGTTATTAACCTTCTCATTCACCTTTCTACTCCCTTCCTTTCTATCCAGCCGTCACCTCCGATATATCTCCGACATACTGTTGGTATCAATGCCATCAATTTCTTCCCTCGACACTCTGTCTTTCAACAATGCCATAAACATGTCTCTCCTGGGCGCTCTATTATCAGTATGAGTTTCAGACCAGGAGGACCTCTCAGTCTTGTTCCACTCACCCAATTCAAGTACTGCCTCAAGCACCTGAGACAAGGGATTGCCTGTTTGATTAATCAACATCATTATAACATGTTTGTAGGCTGGGGGAGCTAAACAAATTATCTTATTTCGCCCTGATGTATTTAGCAATCCATTCATCAAATCATGAGGAGTACCCATGAGAATTGCATCTTCATTACATCCGCTTTCATTCTCTACATTGCATCCCTCAGTGTAAACCAGGGCTTATCAGTTGGTGGCCAATCTGACTCAGTTGGGTATTTGTGTAAACATCCATCTGCCGCTAACTGCAGTAAAGTGGTCTGCGCATTTCCCTGAAAATTACTAAACTCATCTTGCACAACAGGATCATTGCTTAGTATAAAAAACTTTGCAGAATCCCCATTATCTAAATGCACTCCCTGTCCCCCTAAATCGAACAAGCACACCTTCCATGCAATCGATGTTTCACCTGACCTCTGTCGGAATCTGTCTATATCACTAATCTCCTGCTGTGTGAAATTCTCCAAGGAGTTCAGCAGCCCAACCCTGTGGATTTTGTGGATGTTGCTGTAACTTTCACTGGTATATTGGATGTGCTCGGATGATTTTCTGACCCACCGTCTCATTCTGACTAATATCCTGAACACACTCTCCCCCAGAATCTGATGAAAATTCTGATGAATCCCTTATGTTACCATCCCACTCCTCTGGATTCCAATCTAAACCAACCTTAGCAATAGCCACATGCACCTTCTTTTTGTTAACCCTTTCTTTTCACTTTTATATTTATATTGTGCTACACGAACCACTGCCCTTTCAGCCACAAGCTGATAAGTTTCCAACTTATCTTGCAATAATTTATTCTGACATGGCAGCATTACAGAAGTATTCTTAGCTTCCACTAGCTGTTTTTCCAATGCTTCAGGCTCCTTTTCTAACTGAATAATTTTTTCATGCATTTCCCTATAATTATTTAAGAGGATCCAGCTTCTTCGACCCAATGTACAAAACTCTTTCCCTTTTTCAATTGCCACTCTTTGCAAGCAAATTAATACTTCTTCTGGCTGCACATCAGACATACACGCACTCCAATCCTCACTCAACCAGCACAATGCGACCACTCATGAGCAAGCAGACTATATGGAACTAATTCCCATCCTGGTATTTCCTTTGGTATCCGGGAACCTGCTTTATCCATTTTTGTTTTTCTGCAAATTTTCTGCCCTTTCACTTTAAATCCCGCAAGTGACGCCAAAATTTCTTGCTTTTCTTTTCAGAACACCTGAGCAAGACTTCAAAATACCAGGACACAACATGAACACTCTTCAAAATTGGACTCTACACACTTTAGAGTAACAAAATACAACATAAACAAAAGCCCAACACTCATTTGCCAAAAAAAGGGGACTATTTACTGCAGCTTCCCATATATCAAATGGCAATAATGCACAAGTAAAATAAATGCATATAGTGAACGTATATACACAGGAATAAATGCATAGAAAGATAACTGCATGTACACAAAAATGAGTAATTAAAACATGGAATACTTCACCAGCTGTCTGTCTTGCATCATCCTGCCAGCATGACTGGGGAACCCGTTGAGTCTCAGCAGGAGCTCTCAGCTGGGAAAGGGCTCCAAGCAGTGCATCCACTCCTGGAAAAGTTCCTGTCAAAGCCCCAAGAGGTCTCCATCTTTATACTCTTTACTAACACGGACAGAGACTTCTAGAAGCTCCCCCTCCCTTCTTCTGCACTGTAGGTGCTGGCTACACTCTCTGCGTCGAGGTGACTCAACGGAGCTGGCCAGGCTCCGATGAAAGCTGAGGCAGGATTCTTCACTTTCTGATCCTTGGACATTGTACGCCTCCCACACTGTCTGTTCTAGCAGCTTATCTCTCTTGCTTGGTGAAGTGAGAAACATAAACAATTCTGTGTGCGCATGTAACCTGGGGCCTGCCTGCGTTCGCAGCTTAAAGGCAGGGTCAGACAGGGACAAGATGAAACTGTGCTCACATATGTAATTAAAGCAACATGGAGTCAACGGTCAATACATGATCTCACAATATATAATGCCTGTAGCATTACACCAACCAATCAGATATTCCCCTCACTATGCTCTGGGAGGGTTACTTCTTCCGGGATAAAAATGCCCTTCTAGCACAGGCTCTTCTGCGTGGATTTACGATTGCCCCAAAGGTATCAGCCATAGTCAGTTTAATATTACTGACACAAAGTAACTTAGTTACTTTTCAGTCCCCTATTTCACTGCCAGCTTATAAGTTTAGATAAACCTCAATCCCCTATTTCACTACTAGCTATATTCTAAATGTTGAAAGGCCATGGCGGCAAGGTTTTCACTCACCTGTGTATGACATTTTACGTGATCCCACTTCTGACACCATTTTGTTAGGTAATTAAATACTTTTGCACCCTCCCAGGAGTAATGAAAGAAACACACACAAAACTGCAGTTTGCTCAGGAACAAATGAAATGTATTTGTCTGTTTACTTGCTGGCTAGCAAGGAAGATGTCAAGGCACAAACTGGTGCTCTTGGCCTGCTTCTTCCCTTAGTGACTGGTGTGTGGGTTATAACGGCACTTAGTATGCCACCCTAGTAGAACTAAAAGGGACATGGTGCTAAATATGGTCAACAGAGAAATGCAAGATCGGCACTGTGCCAATTATAATACAATAATTATCAAGGTCGGGGTAGTTCCTCATTGGCCAGGTGGTCACAAGGGATTGAACCACGTGGCTGATACTCCTGCTGCAGGGAGACCTGAAGATCAGATCTTGATGCCCTCTCAAACCTGTTAGGGTGTCATGCTTCATCATTGGGCGCTCCTCGTCTGGCTGGCACTGCAATGCCTGACGGGCCTGGGGGCTCTTTGTCAGAGATCTTTTGATCTGAAGATGCCGTTAGGTGAATGCATGTGAGAGGGCTTTACAAGAGTGGAACAAGTGAAAAAAGTGAGTGGTATCTAAAATAGGCTCTGGTATCCTAAAGACAATTATTTATAGGAGAAGGGTACCAGGACTAAGTAAGAACAGTAGTGCCATCATGTGATCTTCAAGTACCAGGATGGCTAGTAACAAGGTGTGGTCAACATTTTTCATGCTTGGTAAGCCCAACGGTCGGGCAGCACTTCATCAGGACCAGAAAATAGTGACTTATTGCCCCTGTCAGGGGCTTGAGGCCTCCCATCTAATAAAGGATGACCGTTCAAAGTTCAAGAACCTGCACCTGAATGGTTACAAGCCAGCAGTTCCACCCCAAGATGAGCAGAGTAATGCTCCTTAGGCAAGTAGGAGGATCCCGGGCAAACTGCGGGACACTTGTTAGGCGCTCGGGACACTGACGTGCGACCTACCCGCCTCCATACAGTCTGGAACAATTATAATACAGACATACAGTGTAAGCAGAAATTAACAACCCGATGAGCAAGCTAACAAGGAAGTGAGAAAAATTAAGTGACCTCTAAGTTAGTTCTGAACAGCTGTTGAAGCTTGTCTAGGCAAGGTCAGATGTTTAAGTGCATACTTAAACAGCGCTGGCAAAATATGTTTTATGTCATGTCAGTGCTGAAGGCCATTGTAGCACTGCATTCCTATTTAAACCACATTGGCACATGAAAAATATTATGAAATTCCACACTCCATTAATATTATAAAGTTACTTATTGGAAATATTCTCTATATTGTGGTCCTTTTGCAAGATTTTGATTCTCCTTTTGACTATGTAGGCATGGGTGTTTGTAGAACGCGATTTACTCTCACATCCAGGCCTCGAAAACTCATAAAAGTTTACTAGACCTGCAGGTCTAGTAACTTGAATAATCTACTCTACCTAACTGTAATATACTTGGCCAATAAACTGGTCTCATTCTGTCATCCTAGGCAAATATTTTATTTTGTAGAGCTACCTTTTTCTTCATTATCACACATGAGAGCATCTTCCAATATGTGAGTTGAGCATTCCTTCTGTACAAAAAACCTATTTGGTTTGATTTAATAGACTAAACATTTGCTCCATGCATAATAGGAATCTAGCCCACATATAGGGTACACACGAACCCTGAATTGCCTCTTAATTCACTAATAACATTGCCATCAGGGCAGGGGCAGGAATGTTTCTCAGTTCATCTTTAAAAACTCACTTTTAATAAATATATTACTAAAGCATGAGGTGGTAGTGCACTGTCATTTATAGACAGCACATTTTACATTGAAATGGCCGAAAAATGTTCCCACTAACATGCAGTTCTACTTATAAAACTATATAGTTTATAAACAATAATCTGTGGAAATTGGGTTTCAGCAAACATATTTATCCTTTGCACATCACCAAATAAAGTGTTCTTAAAATATTTTTTTCCATCACGCAGAATTACAAAACAAGGACATTTCTAACTACTGAAATGCATTTTGAAATGCTTCTACAGTTCACTTTTTAGCTATTTAAATGTGTTAGTCTAAAATTGACATCCTACAGCTTTTCATTTCACACCTTTTGTACAGCACCTTTGTCATACATTTCATTTTACAAAATCCTCGAACTTTACAGTCAGAGAAAGAAAAGTAATTATAGATGTAAACTGACTTTTAACCTCTGTCTCTGAACACAGAATAAATGTGACAAGATAAAAACAAGATTTAAAGGCATCTTTAATGCTCCTTCACTTAGTGAGTGAACAGAATACCTGTTGTTTGTCAGCTCACCAGAAAGGGTGAGTAGGCCCTAAATTTAGCTCGCCCTGTGGACTCACTATAGCGAGTGGGCGAATAGATTTGTTGAGGTCTGACATCTTTAAATGAACTGCCATAAGTATGTTCTTCATGTTTATCATAGGAATTCTACTGTTGCTTCTTTAGAGTGACAGTCCTCCCATTTTGTTAAAGGTATGCCTTGTATGTGTCGTATTCTCACTTGTTGATTGGCATGGGGAGCAGATGTGACCTAGATGCTAGAGCTGCCGCCTTTGGAACCTTGCGACCCAGGTTTGAATACTGGCCTCAGAACGTCACTCAACCATGTGTGATTCTGTGCAAATTACTTAATTTTCCTGTTCCTACAAAAAAGTGAAACCTATGATGACAAACGATATTAGGGCATAAAGAGCAAGACCTCGAATTCTGCTTTAGGAATACACCTTCACGTCCTGTGAGGGTGTATATTTGAAATATTACGAATTAAGGTGGTTCTCCTGAGGAAGGCAGCTTTCTGCCGAAACGCGCGTTGAGACATCTTGGATACCACCCCACAATCATATTAATTCAAAATACTGTATTTATCATATGTACTGTAATGTGGTTTGTCAGACTATGAATCAATTAATTACGCTGACAGCACACACAATATTATAAAGTGAGGTAGTTTTGAATGAATGGATGAATGACAACAGTTTATATGATGCAATTGATTTTCAACAAAATGTATATGCTATTTAGAAACGTGTTTTATGTATTCACTTCATAATAAATATTTTTATATTTTTCTAACTTTAGTGTCACTACCATTATTATCAATATAATTATGTTCTAGCTCTGTAGTTCTGAAGTAGCCCTAGAAAATTCACAGTATGTATTTCCCTGTCTAGGTGTACTTCACATAGGTATCAGGGGGCCCTTTGTCTTTTCAGTAACCTACAAAAAAGTGAAACATAATGTGTGTAAAATGTGTTTGTGTAATCACCACCTGATATACACGATCATAAATAGTCTCCCGATCCCTCATGTAACATGCAGTGCTCTGTAACTTCATAAATAGGTTTGCGCTATAAATAAATACATGCATACATTACCCTGGGGAAGACTTTGGGCTTCTGACTTCAGCAATAACTTCTCTGTTGTGCTAACTAATGTTAATAGAAGATGGTCACATTTCTTTAAGTGCTTGCTTCTCTCTCAGTTTCCCAAGGCTGGGAATCAATGGTATGTACAAAATGCACACATACAAATTACAGAATTTCTCCGATTCCAGCTCAACCTTTATGTGACTACCTGCAGCAAGCTGTAGTCTTCATTGCTGCTTAAAATGTGGCACCAGAAAGGGTTCATAAATTTATCGCTGAATTCATTTATTTGCTAATAATTAGAGGCAAAGTATCAAGTATTTATGCAGCACACTAACAGAATTAAAGTTAAAATGCAACTCCAGACATATCCCACAGCAATTTAGAAAAATTTATAAATAAAATGAGATCAAAATGACAAAAATCCAATCAGTAGAACCACAGGTAAGCAATTTTAAAGTTTTAAAGTAAAAATAGCACCAAGAAGCAGAAAGCGCTAACTGTGAATTTCTGGTAGGGCTTGACTGGGACAAACTCACCCCAACTGGAATGGAGTGCGAGCCAGATACAGGGACCAAGTTAGTCCTGCTGAAAAATGTACCTTCTCAATCTCCGGAGTACCAAGATCAAAACTTCAGGATTTCACAGGAAAAATTCAACTGATGCCAGCCATAGGGAGGAACCTCTTGGGAATCAGGAACCCACTCCTGCAGAGGCCAGCAGGGCTTAGGCAGGTCTAGTTGCACCAAGTCAGTTGGGCAGTTACGGGAGGCCTCTGGATCTTTTTGTGTCCCTGTAGCTCAGAACAGGTCAGCCAACTTACCCTCGAAGTCACGCAGGTTAACCTGGGATGAAGGGAAGATGTTGAGCTTTCCTTCTCAGAGAGCACGGCAGGCCTCTAACATCTGGGCAGTCCTCTGAAGAACAAGGCAGGACTCAAGCAGCAGGGCAGTCCTCAGGGGAAGAAGGCAGGCCTCAAACAGCAGAGCAGTCCTCTGGTTGCAGCAGGGCAGTCACCTGAAAAACAAGGCAGGCCTCAAGCTGTAGGGCAGTCCTCTGGGGAACAAGGCAGTCCTTGCTCTGTAATGTCCGCAGGCCCAGGAGTGTACAGATGATTGGCTGAGTAGGTCCAGTATTTATACCTGATTCCACTATTTGAAGTGGGAGAAACCTCTAGTCTATCTCCGTACCACATCTAGTTCTGGAAAGTTTCTTCTTTCCCCTTTCTTCCCCTGCCCAGGCTCCAAAAGGTCTAGGTTGACAAAGGTCTGGTGTCAAGTTCCTTTGTTAGTGTGCTGGATTCAGCCCTTTGAAATGTAAGTGGGACAGGGAACAAATAGCCCCCCTCCATCCATCACAGCATCCATTTCTCCATTCTGGATCTAACGAACCTCCTTCACCTCGCCGAACTCTCCTTCGCTAACCTCAAGCCCCTGCTGAACACCACCCCCCCTCTTATCACAGAGCTCCCCAAACACCCACTACCTCTATCCTTGAGACACCTTCGCCCTCGCAAGCATCCTTGCTACCTCTCGGAGGAGGAAACCCTAGCTCTCGTCCTCTCCTACAACTCTACCCTCGCCACACCAAGTCCGCTAGACCTCACTGAAAAGGAAATCCTTGCCATCCTCCGGGACTACAACGCAGCCCCAGTTACCCCTTGTCTATTACACGTGAGTGCCGAACATCCCATCTGCACGGTCACTATCAACTCCAGCAGATCAGCTACCCTCCATAACAGAAGTGTGATTAAAAGCAATTTAGCGCCTGTACCCCTGTCCGCCCGACTCCCGACACTCCCTCCGACCCTCTCTGACTGGTCTCTTAATTAACTGCCGATCAGCAGTTAAGCACGCCGCCGATATTGCTGCTCTCATCCTGAACAAAAATTTCGACTTAGCAATTCTAACAGAATCTTGGCTCAACGAATCCTCATCCCCATGCCTGGACCTCTTAGTCCCTCCCAACTATAACATTGCAAGGCTTGACAGGCAAGAAAGGAGGAGGCATCGCCTGCATCTATCGCTCTAACCTTCTTGTCACGGAACTTCTGGCGGATACCACCGACTCCTGTGAATACCTCGCCCTCTCCATTTGCAGCAACTCCAGCCTACTGTGCAACCTGCACATCTTTTACCACCCCCCAGGCATGAATGACTCCTTCACTGACCACCTCATGGAAATTTTCACAGCTAAGAGTTCCTTCAACGCTAAAGACATTTTCCTTGGCGATTTCAACCTGCACTGGAACGATCCCAAGGATCCTCATGTCAACGCCATCAAAGACCTCCTGGCCGATCAAGCCCTGACCCAATCTTGCTCATTCCCAACTCACTCGAAAGGGGCCACTCTTGACTGGATCATCTCTAAGGAATCAACAGTCAAGCTTATCCCTATACACCCATGTGACTGGTCTGACCACCACGCCATCGCCTTCCTACTACCTGGCACCCACAAGACTAGGGCACCGCAGCCGGTGATTCCTAAAAGCTGGGTCAGAGACACCAAGAACCTGGACCACAGAGAACTGGAGGCTCGGTGCAAATCTGACCCCCCCCCCCCCTCGCATATCACAACGGTCAATGACCTCAACGATCACTACTCTGCGACTATATCGAACATTCTGGATGACCTAGCCCCACTAAAACTAAAAAGAACCCAAATCAAAGATATGAATGAATATGAATGAATGAATATTCGATTTATAAAGCGCTAACTTAGCCCAAGGGCATCAAGGCGCTGCAGAGGACTAACGTTCAACCGGATAAAATGCTCAAGCTAAAGTCTGTGTAAAAAGCCAGGTTTTCAAGGCCTTGCGAAAAAGAGAGTATGACTCAAGACCCGATAGACCATCCGGAAGAGAGTTCCACAGCCTAGCAGCAGCAGTGGAGAAGGCTCTGCCTCCCCATCTAACCTTCTTAAACCTAGGAACCACCAGCATGTTCTTGCTGGCAGACCTAAGCTGCTTGGTCGGGATATAACGTTGAAACATGGCTTTGATGGCATCAGGGCCAGCTCCATAGTAGGCATTATGAGTCAAGCACAAAGTCTTGAAAAGGATTCTACGATCCAGAGGTTGCCAATGCAGCGAAATCAGGGAGGCCGAAACAGAGTGATACTTTGGCAACTCCAACACCAACCTTGCTGCAGCGTTCTGTACCATCTGTAACCGTCTCACCAAACCCTTGTTAATGCCCAAATAAAGGGCATTACAATAATCGAGTCTGGACAGTATCAAAGCAATCACTGCCTGCTTTCGTGATGAAAACGACAGGAACTGTGAGATTTTCCTAAGCAGCCTGATTATGCCAAAACAGATAGACACTGTTTTGCTAACCTGTAGGTTCATGGACAACGAAGTGTCGACCATAACCCCCAGGTTTTTCCCATGGGAAACAGTAGAGGGACAGCTGCCCATGGTTTCCGGCCACCAGTCATTAGACCATATATCATGTTGGTTACCAAAAATCAAGATCTCAGTTTTTTCTCCATTCAATTTAAGGTAATTCTCACCCATCCAAGATGAGACTGCCTGCATACAATCTTTAAAATTTGCGGCAGCTTCACTGATGCTGTTGGTAATAGACACCATGATTTGAGTGTCGTCGGCATAAGACAGCACCTCAAATCCAAAGGCTCTCACCACCCTCGCCAGTGGGGCAACATAGATATTAAAAAGGGTGGGGCTTAGGGAGGATCCCTGAGGAACTCCACAAATCAATGGGTTGGGAGAAGAATAAAATTGGCCCAATTTCACTATTTGTGCCCTATCACTAAGAAAGGAGGAGAGAAGCTCAAGGGCCGTGCCCCCAATCCCTATCTCCTTGAGGCGTTCCACCAGCCTTAGTGGAGACAGGGTGTCAAAAGCTGCTGTAAGGTCAAGAAGGACCAGCAGGGTAGTATACCCTGCATCAACCTGGACCCGGATGTTATCAAAGACCGCCGTTAGCGCTGATTCAGTGCTATGAAGGCTTCTAAAGCCATGCTGAGAACCATCAAGCAACTGATGATCCCGTAAATAGGAACTAAGTTGGGAATTCAGATATGTTTCCATAATTTTAGCTGGAACCGGAAGCAAGGAAATGGGGCGATAATTTTTTAGTTCCATAGGATCCAGAGACGGCTTTTTTATCAGCGGTTTAACAACAGCGGTTTTCCAAAGAGTAGGATACTGCCCCTCAGTAATAGCTATATTTAGTACTGAGGTGAGAAGGGGAACAATGACTTCCCTTCCTATTTTTAGGACCTTAAGGGGGCAGGCATCCAGGGGAGACCCCGAGGTAACTCCTTCCAAAAGATGACCAGTTGTTTCATGAGAGATACAAGGGAAGGTAAAAAGCCTCGGTTCATCTACCGTAGTTGCTGATAAAACAGGGTTAGTTTTAGAAGGAGCAAATATATCCTTTCCAGCATTAAAGTCCTCCAAAGTGGAGTATATGTCTGTGATCTTAATGCGGAAAAACTCTGCCATTCTGTCACAGAGTTCTTGGGATAGAAAGATAGAAACGCCTGGTTCACTGGATCCCTCAACAATGAGAGGAGATCCATCCGGCAAGCCGAAAGAATCTGGAGACAGCACCCCTCTGCCGCACATCTAAAACTTCTCCGCCAGGCCAGAAATACCTACAACAGGAACATCCTCAACTCAAAAAAAGAATTCTTCAGATCGGAACTGGGGAACACCAAGAACAGACCACGTAAACTCTTCGAACTGGTCAAACACCAATCCAACAAACTGGCCAAAACATCGAAAGAAAACCCCAAGTCTCTAATATCATCCGAGGAATTCTCCTCTTTTTTTGCGGACAAAATCAAAGCCTTAGGTAACGAACTTAGTTCCGCCTCAAACTCTCTACCCCCTACTGACCTGCCTCCTCCTTCCACGCCGCCCGACAGGCTTCACCTAAGAATCAAGCACACTGGACCGACTTCACACTCTACGACGAAGTCTCCGTCTCTAAAATCCTATCTACCTTAAACCCGAATAACCATTTTAACGACCCGCTCCCCTCCAACTGCCTAGCTGCCGCCGCCCAATCTATTATTCCTAGCTGGACTGCAATAATTAACGCCTCTCTCCGGCAGGGATCGATTCCTGACTCTCTGAAAGCCGGCCAAGTCCTCCCCATTTTGAAAAAGCCGTCGCTGGATCCAGCCTCCCCTGACAACTTCAGACCTATTTCCAACATCCCTCTCTTAGTTAAAGTGTTGGAGAAGTGTGTGCAACTGCAGCTAAGTCAACACATCAACAACTTCCACCTACTCGATGACTTCCAATCCGGATTCAGACCTGGACACAGCACTGAAACCACCATGCTCCACATCGTTGATGATGCCCTCCAAGCCCTTGACCAAGGCAAAACATGTCTCCTAATCCTCCTAGATCTATCCTCGGCCTTCGACATGGTCAACCATGGAAAGCTACTCGAACGCCTCAAACTCAGGATGGGATTGGATGGCTCTGTCCTAGAATGGTTTATATCCTTCCTCCAAAACCGATCACAGAGATTCCTAATTAACGGCAACCTGTCTGCTCCCTCTCCGGTCACGATTGGAGTCCCTCAAGGATCAACGCTGTCCCCCACCCTCTTCAACCTTTACCTAGAACCGCTTGCCGAAGTCCTACACACTGCAAATATCTCCTACCATATGTACGCTGATGACATTCAGATCTACATCAAAGTCTCATCCCTCGAGGAGATTCTCTCCCTGAATGAGGCCCTGAAGCTGACCGTCCAATGGCTCGCCTCCAATCAACTCAAACTCAACGCAAAGAAAACAGAATTTCTCCTACTTTCCCCTCCTAAAACCAACCCTGAGATTCACATATGGATTAAGGCCATCACAGCCTTAAATTGCCCACCGACCATTGTGGACTCGGCCAAATCACTGGGAATAACCCTTGACTGCAACTTGAACATGCAGGACCACATCAACAAGTTTCTGTGCAAGATATGCAGGGGAGTTTGAGTATAAAGCCTTGTGTGTGATGCATGCCAGCTTAAGCTGTATCCTGGCCTCGAGAGGAAGCCAGTTCAGCGCTTTCAGGTGTGGAGAAATGTGATCGAATTTCCTTGTGCCGGTAAGTAGTCTGGCGGCCGCGTTGAGGCAGGCTTTTAAAGGTGCCAGGGAGATCTTGGGTAGACCCGAGAGGGTAGAACAGCCATATTCCAGTCTAGAGATTACTAGTGCTTGGACTGCCATTTTTAGGTCGGGAGCGTTGATGTGGTCCCTTTTCTTGCTGTGAGGACCTAAGGACATCTATTTATTCTTGCTTTTGATCTGAAACCAAAGAAATAAAGGTGCTAAGAAACAAATATACTGCTATAAATTTAATAATAAAAGGAGGGAGAAAAACAAGAGCAGTAAAACTTCATATCAACAAGGCACTACAAACACAATCACTGCAAGAAATCTTAAAAATTGGGCGGGATAATCTTCGCCTCCGTGTCCTTAATAGAATTGAAAATTCTTGTTCACAAATGGTATGAAATATTTAATTCTCTGCCAGGACGCGAGGCTTCTGATTATGCAATTTCAAAGCTGACCTGCTGACAGAGAAACAAGATTACTTACTGTTTTATAATAGAATTCTTTAAACATTGAAACAGAAGACCAATCTGCTAAACAAATTATATCTTCAAGGCGAGCTCCAACATTAAATGATTTGGAAGCAACAGCCCCTCTGACGGAATGAGCTCCAAAAACGGAAGTGTCAATACCTACTTTAGAAAGAATCCATCTGATCCAACACACTAAAGTTGGGCAGGAATCTGGCGCTTAAGATTTTACAAAGGAAATTAACTGCTGTTTAACATCAACAGATCTGAACTCAGTGGTTAAAGATTAATAGGTCTTTTAAACAATGAACTACACATCATTTTTGTCACCAGCTTGAAAAGGCATCTGTTTGGTTGCAGATTTAGTTCTCCTTGAAATTAAAAAAGTTACTCCTTAAGGAGTGAAGTACCTACCTGTTATATCCAAAGCTCTTATATCTGAAACTCTTTTATAAGAGGTTAAACATAATAAAATAGAAAGTTTGGCGGATAGTTGATCCTTTGACAAATATTTGTTATTAGGCCAACTCTGAATACATTTCAGTTCAATACAGACATCCCAAAGGGTTGAATATTTAGGACAAGGAGGAGAAGTAAATCAAAAACCTCTAAGTAATTTGGAGCTCAAAGGATGTTCACATACAGGATGATCTGCTGTAGGTAAATGTCCAGTCGATTTGGCCGATCAATAAGAATTTATTGCACTAAAAGATAGGGCTTCAGCAGCAAGAGAAGCCAAGAAATTTACAATAAAAGTTACATCTGTTGAAATGGAATCCAGTTTCTGTTCTATGCACCAACTTGACCATCTGTTCCATGCTGATCTATATCATTGTAAGTGGAATCTGAACAGGCTTTGTCAATAAGGTCAAGAGCTTGTTTCGAAAGTCCTGGCACTTGCCATCATCTCCTGAAAGTTTGCAAGCTATTAGATGAACACGATGTTCGAAGATTAAACAATGAGGTCCAGAAGGAGATCAGGAGAATCTGGAAGATTGACATGATAATTCCATCAAAGTTAGAAACCAGCTCTGAGTTCTCCAAAGACGATATTAGAATTAGCTCTGCTTTTTATCTCCTAGTCTGAAAAATTACTCTTGGAATCATGGAAAATGGCGGGAAGGTGTAATTCAACTCTTTCCATTCCTGAAGGAAAGCATCCGTAGCCAGAACTAGAGGGCCCGGCCTCCAAATGTAGAATAGCAGGAGTTGGTAATTCAGGTGGGATGTAAAAAGATTTGTATTGAATGGAACTCAAAAGTTCATTAACTGGAGGGAAAGAGATGATTTTAATATCCAATCACTGGGATCTTTGAGATGACGAGAATTCCAGCCTGCAACAATGTTCTAATTTCCTAGGAGATAAATTGCTTGAAAAGAAATATTGTGGCAGTGGCAATAATGCCAAAACTCTTTCGCAATCTCTGCAAGAAGACAAGATTTTGTTCCCCCTAAATGACTGATATATTGCACTGCTGAAATATTGTCCATCCTTTGAAGGATTTTGAGGTTTGAGAAGAAAAGGAACGGATCGCAAAAGAGCCAGCTAATAGCTCAAGACAGTTGATATGAAGATATAATTCCTCTTGAGACCATCTGCCTCCTGTTGTCATCACTACACACCTCGCACCCCAGCCAAACTGACTAGCATGTGATTCGATCACAAGGTCTGGAACCAGGCCAACGATGGCTCTTCCGTTCCAGGTAGCCATATGATCGAGCCACAACTGTAATTCTTGTTTCACCTCTGTTGTAAGTCGAATTTGATCTACTTGTGAAAGACCCTTCCTTAGATGGAGAATTTTTAATCTTTGAAGTGCTCAATAGTGTAAGGTCCTTGAAAAATAGACTTAATAGAAGAAGCCAAGAAGCCACCAATCTGACTAATCATCAAAGGGTTATTCTGTCTTTTGAGAGAACTGTGCGAATCTCTTTTGATATTCCGAATCTTTTGAATTGGTAAGGACAGGGAGGATGAAATGGAATCTATGGAGAACCCCAGAATTGGTATCTGATTTGTTGAAAGGAGGACCGATTTTTGTAAATTTATTACAGAACCAAGATTTTGAAGACATGTCATAGTAAGATTGAGATGAAGGAGCAAAGTGTTCTGACTCTGAGACCTAATTAAAATGTCGCCCAAATAAATGATCATACAAACTCCTCAAGTCCTGAGAAGTTCTACTATTGGTTTCAGAAGCTTGGTGCATCACCAGGGAGCTCAGAATAGACCAGAAGGAGTAATGAACCTGTAAGCTGTATGACACCATTGGAACTGAAAAAAACGATGATGAGGAGGGAAAATGGGAACTGTTAGATAGGTGTCCTTGAGATCTAGATGAACCATGAAGTCGCCTTTTCTTAAAAGGTCTCTCAGAAGATGTATACCTTCCATCTTAAAATGTCTGGAAAAGATCCAAGAATTGAATTTTTTTAGATTGATAGGTTGATCACCAATTGAAATCCTCCTCCCTTTTTGTCTACCAAAAAGATGATGATGAGAAAACCATTGAGATGTGGGTTGCAAAGAGTTATAGCCTGTTTCTGAATTAAAGAATGTATTTCTTGATCTATAAACTCCTGCTTCTGAGATTAAAAGAACATTTTCCTCAGAGTCTGTATTTTAATAGGAGTGTTGTAAAAATCTAGGTGAAAACCCAGTAGAGTTTGAAGAATCCAATTTTGATAAAAGAATTTGAATTCTGCCTTATAAACTTAGAAAGTATGGAATAATGCAACTTACCTGGAAAGGTAGTATTTGTTTAATTTCTGCTGTAGTTTCCACGTTGGTAGCGACCTCTGAATCCACGACCTTTTGAAGGGAAGAATGGGGTACCTCTTTGATTGTCGCTCCATTGACTCCTTTTTCCTAGGGAGCCATGAAATGGAGCCTGGCAAGAGAAACAGCTGGCTGAGAGGCTTCTTCCTCTGCCAGCCCTGCCAAAAATGGAACGCTGAAAAACGTTTTTTGAGACAGATTGGGCTTTGTCTGGAGAAGTGAATGTATTTACAAATGTAACTGCTTCTTTAACAGAAGATTTCCGAAAAGAAAATGTTCAGCAGAGGGACCCGCTTCTTTAGTCACAAGTTCACATAATTTAGGATCAATTCTAAGAAGAACTGATCTGCGATGTTCTGCTGAAAGAGAACAATTGTCATTGCCATAGAAACAGATAGCTCGTTGAGTTCAGCCTACTAATATGTCAGGATCAACAGGAGTACCTTGATCCTTGGCAGAAAACGCTAAGTCTAGAATTTTTGAAAGAGGTCCTGCAAGGTCTAAAAGATTGCCTTGGCATTTCCTCCAATATCTATCTATTCATTTTTTAGGTTCTTTAATGAATTTACCTAAAAATGTAGCTAACTTGGAGTCAATATCTGGAGCAGATTCAACTTTGCCAGATAGACCTGGACGAGGGGATTCAGCACAAAGTTTATTCCTAACTTCCTTAGGAAAAGATTTTCTCAGTCTATTCTGTATGTAAGCCGCATATTTGGGAGTGGGTTCCATTCTCTCATGAGCGAGGATGTGTGATTTCTTCAAAGACAAAAGTGTCATTTAGAAGAGATTCACCTGAATCTAAATTAGTTGGTGAAACTTCCCCAGCTTCTACATCAACATGCTTTCTCTTTTTAGCAAGGAGATGCCAAGATCTTTCCTCATCATCATCAGAAATATCAGACTCCAACTGATCTTCTTGCTCATTAGGGGAGGACATAAAGGTATCAACATCTTCCTCATCATTAGATTTAAGGATTCCTGAGAAAAAACTTTTAAATATGCTTTCTTTTAAGTTCTCTAAGGCGTTCGCATTTGAAGATTTCTTGTTTTTTTTAGAAAAAGAATTTGTGAATCATTAAATAAATTAAGGGCCTGATTATGAGTTTGGCAGATGGGATACACCATCACAAATGTGATGGATATCTCGTCTGCCGTATTACAAGTTCCATAGGATATAATGGAATTGTAATTTGGCGAACAGTCTATCTGTCACATTTGTGACGGAATAACCCTCTCCGCCAAACTCATAATCAGTCCCTAAGTATATTTCTTAATTGTTGAGTCATGAGCCCCAAAGTAGACAATAATTATTTTTGGATATGACTTTTTTTTTTTGGCTATGCAATTACTAGAAAGTTTATTTATAAAAAGGCAAGCTAATTCGTTTTGTTGGTCGCACAGGAAGTGTATAAACAAACAATTATCTTTTAAAACATTCTACATGAAAAACTCTCAATGTACATCTAAGGGGAGTTTTACACTTTTTAAAAAAAAAAATTCTTTTTATTGAGCACAAAGAGAACGGCATTTCTTGTTACTTGACAGATATTATCCCATACATACATAGACAATACGGCTGTGGCAAATCAAAAGGACAGGTCAGGGAGGTAGGGACTCAGGGTGCAAGAGGCTCTTCCAGAGAAGGTACGGCGGGCGGGACACAAATATTCTCCCTATATATATTCCATTTGTCCCAAATTGCAGACCACTTTTTGGTGCACCCCGTGCTACATACACTGTTTTTTCCTTTAGCATGCACTAGTCCATGTCTGCCTTCCATGAAGCTAATGTAGGTGACACTCCAGATCCCCACAGTCGGGCAATATTCCTCTTAGCCACCATCAGGCCCAATTCTTTTTATTGAGCACAAAGAGAACGGCATTTCTTGTTACTTGACAGATATTATCCCATACATACATAGACAATACTGCTGTGGCAAATCAAAACGACAGGTCAGGGAGGTAGGGACTCAGGGTGTAAGAGGCTCTTCCAGAGAAGGTACGGCTGCGGGACACAAATATTCCCCCTATATATATATTCCATTTGTCCCAAATTGCAGACCACTTTTTGGGGCACCCCCGTGCTACATACACTGTTTTTTCCCTAAGCAGGCACTAGTCCATGTCTGCCTTCCATGAAGCTAATGTAGGTGACACTCCAGATCCCCACAGTCAGGCAATATTCCTCTTAGCCACCATCAGGCCCAGTGTGACCCAAGTTTTCCCCCTGTTGTTCACATCAGTAGGTTCCCAGACGTTTAATAGACACTGTTTGGCTTCAGGCTGCAGCCTCACCCCAAGCACCTCATTTATACATTCGTGTATTCCCCTCCAGTAATTCTGGATAGTGACACATTCCCATATTATGTGTAGGAAAGTACCTTCTTGACTGCATTGCCTCCTGCCCATCCCGTCCGACGCTTTCCCCATGCTAACAAGCCAGGCCCCCGACACATAAACCCTGTGCAGGATCTTCAATTGAACCAGGCGGAGTCTGGAAGAGATTGCCACTTCCCTCGGGGAAGACAACGCCTCCTGCCATTCTTCATCATCAAGTTCTAACCCGTCACTCTCCCACCGCCCCCTGGTCTGGACAAGTGGATCAGAGGTGTTGTTTATAAGCTTTTTGTATGTGAGGGAGATCGCTTTTGTGGGCATGTGGCCATCCAACAATCTGTCTTCCAACGGCGACGATTCCGGAGGAGATTCCCCATTGGACAAGTTGGACATTAGTGCATGCCGCACCTGCAAATAGCGGAAATATTCTGAATCAGCTAATTCATACTCTTTCTGCAGGGCAGCAAAGGACAGCACTGCCCCCTTCTGCCAAAGGTCCCCAATCCTAGAGATCCCGATCAAATCCCAGTTTCCAAACCCTTTTGAGATCCGCAGAGTTCCCAATTGCTCGGCATCCCACAATGGCGTGGCTTGTGTGAGCCGCCTGTCCCACCCCAAACTTCTGTTCGCCGCTTTCCAGACGTGTACTGCGTGTTGGGTAGGTCCTGTGAGTGGGATCTTTGTTGCATAGGAGTAGATGGCTCTATTAAAGTTACCCCCGGGACTAGCCATTTGTCCATCCTATACCCAGGGTCATCCCCGCACCTATACGTGCAATGGTTAATTGCTGCTAGATGAGCCGCCCAGTAATATTTTCTTATGTCAGGGAGAGCGATCCCCCCATCATACCATGATAGTACTAGTTTTTGTAGAGCTATGCGTGGCCTGCCTTCCCAGAGCAGCTCCCTCTGGAGGCTTTCAATTTCTTTAAAATAACGAGCTGGGACTGGGTCCGGGTGGTTCTGCAAGGCATACAGAAATCGGGGTAAAGCCATCATTTTAAAAAGCGCTGCTCGTCCCAGTAGGGAGAGCGGGAGCGCCCTCCAATGTGCAACGTCCCGTTTCAAGCGCTGGAGAGGGGGAGCAGATTCCGTGCATGCCTTGTCTTTGGGTCAGCCGAAATAAAGACACCCAGGTATCGGAAGCCGTCTCGGGCCACCTGAATTTGACAGTTCTTTAGGGGGGTTGGGGGCTCACCACTGAGAACATAGATGACCGATTTGGCCCAGTTGATCCTGTACCCTCAGTTCTTCCCGAAGTTTGTAAAAATGTTAATGGCGTTGAGAAGCGAGGCTTTCGGGGAGGAAAGATAAAGGAGGATGTCGTCCGCATACAAAGAGATGCGGTCCTCCCAAGTGTCTGCCCACTTGAGGCCCCGAATTGTCGGATCCCGCCGGATCCATGCCGCGAGCGGCTCGAGGGAAAGAGCAAATAGTAGTGGGGACAACGGACAGCCCTGACGTGTCCCAAGGCTCAGCTCAAACACTTCCGACTTTTTGTTGTTGACCACTACTTGAGCCAAGGGCTTACTATACAATAGCCGCACCCACCCAATGAATTCGGGACCGAAACCAAGCTTTTTCAGGACCGCAAAGAGATAAGCCCATTCGACGGTGTCAAATGCCATTGTGGCATCCAGGGACACCACCACCGCCGCTTCTTGGATCGTGTCGATCCTGCCCATCACTCCATGAAGCCGCCGTAAGTTTAGGGCTGTGTTTCGATGAGGCATAAAGCCCGACTGATCAGGGTGTACTAACTTACTAAGAACCGGGGTTAGTCGGGTCGCCAATAGTTTGGCCAAGATCTTGGGTTCTGCATTTAGCAGAGAGATAGGTCTATACGATGAGCACCTGTCCCTTGGTTTCCCTTCCTTGTAGATGGTCACTAGGGTGGCTACCCGTTGATCATAAGGAAGTCTCCCCCTCTCCCTACTTTCCTCGAACATTGCTCACAGGTGTGGAGCAATAGAATCAGGCTTTAGCTTGTAGAGTTCGATCGGTAAACCATTTGGGCCTAGCGCCTTGCCGGATTGACTGTTTCTTATCGCCTGTGCGATCTCGTCGTTCGTAAAAGCGCCGTCTAAAGATTCCCGTTCTTCGGCCGACAGAGCAGGAAGCTGTATGTCCATGACAAATGCCTCCGAGTCCGTTTCCGGCAAATCAGTGCTTGAGCTATACACTCGGTGGTAATGGTCGGCGAACTCATTTGCAATCGCCTGCGGATCTGTTATGATTTCCCCCTGTTCATCTACGAGCTCTGGAACCAGGCGGCTAGCCAGGTCTCTTCTCTCAAGCCAGGCAAGAAGCTTGCCTGCTTTATCACCTAAATCGTAAACCCTGCCCTCCTTTTCTCTGCCTAGAGATTTGGCCATGTCCGTGTCTATGGCCCTGTATTCCTCCCTCTTGAGTTTGAGTTTGTGCTGCTTAGTATCAGTGGCCTCTTCGTCCCACTCTTTCTCCAGCCGGAGGATATCTGTTTCCACTTGGACCAGATCTTTCACTTTTTCTTTCCGAACACCTGCTATTAGTGAGAGGGCCTGACCCCTTAGTACCGTCTTAAAGGCCTCCCAGAGAGTCTGGGCCGATGCGACCGACCCTGTATTTTCCGAATAGTAGTGGTCTATGACCCGAAGGAGAGCCCCTCTAACCGCCGGATTTCGCAGATACCAAGGGTTAATAGGCGCGATCTTGCCCACCCGTTTTTCATTCAGGACGATTTCCACCCAGATGGGGGAGTGATCCGATATACCCCTCGCTAAATGCCGTACCTCTCTGACACAGCTAATCTTGGGAGCCGGCACAAGAATGTAGTTGATACGGGAGAGACTGTTGTGTGCTCCGGAGTGGAAAGTGTTTTGGCAAGTGGTGGGGTGAAATGTTCGCCAGACATCCGACAGGCCCATCGCTTCCATAAAATCTGGGAGCCATCTTTGCAAGGGACCGATGTCACGTGGAGGATAGCGGTCTGTCGTGCCTGACACCACCGAGTTGAAGTCCCTCCCGCTATGAGATGACTGTCCGGAATTGACAAAATTATTGCCCCCAAGTCTTTGTAGGTACGGCTCTGTAGGACTGGTGGGACATATATAGCCATCAGCGAGAGTGTCTTGCCCTCCCACTGCCCGGAGATAGCCACTTATCTGCCCAAGTCGTCCGTCCATATGTGTTGTATTGAAAGTGGGAAAGACTTTTTGAGCATGATTCCCACCCCCCTGGAACCCGAAGTAAACCCTGAGTGAGCCATCAGTTTGTACCCCCACCTGTTCATGGCCTGGCAGGAATTACCCACAAGATGTGTCTCTTGGAGGAACACTATGTCCGGGGAATGCCTTTTAACATGTTGTAAGACAATACACGCTTCACTTTATCCCCCAGACCGTTAACGTTCCAGCTTAGAAGCCGGAGGCCCTTATCCCAGTGTGTGGGCTGTTGCATACCTGTGGACTAGTAGTTCCCTTTCCTGTCTATTAAGAGTCAGTGCCGTCATCTCTAAACGTTGAACAACCAATAACACCCCCCCCCAACCCAAAAACCCCCCTCCCTGCTTCCCTGCACTCTGGGCCTCGAACTGCCCAGCAAACAAACTATGCAGAGTGCCTGTCGCCCATGCATTAACTAAGAGAAGTAAACTGTGGGGGTAAAGGTTCCGCCCCCTCGATCCCCGGTGATCAAGTATTCGTACCCTCCCTGTGAGGGGATACACCTTAGAAAAAGGACACTAACGGATAACCTTTGCTGCGGCTGAGTGCCCGCACGGGAAGGACACCTCCCTACATCCCTCCCACCTATGATATACATACAGTTAAATTGAAAAAGCCCAGCTAGAGACCCCCACCTCCAGGAAGTATACATGTGAGTTTTACATTTATTGATTATAATAAATAGCTAAGCAAACAGCAACTCAGGAGATGTTACTTTCTTGCTACTAAAACATCTTTTTTTTTTTATTAACTTTATTTGTACGTTTCAAGTAACACAACACAGGTGAACAATCCAATGTCAGCATTCATTGACAGTATAGACTTAGGCACATTGGTTGCCATCCTGGCAATTACACTTATCATGAGCTATCACATAGTAGTCCCCCGTTCATGAAAACCATCTAATCCCTTTCCCCTTCTGAGCTCGTACTATTGCCCCCCACAGATGTACTTTGTGGGCTCCCCTAAGGCTCCTCGACTAGCAAGTCATGGTAGAGTTCCATCAATGCCCTTAAATCCTCCTCCAGCTTCTCATCTCTGTGGCACGCTTTCATGTGTACCTCCTTGGCTAGTGTCCACTCGTGCACATCTCTCAGCCGCGCTGTGACCTCAGGCACCCGTACTCCCATCCAGACAATCGCTATTCTACGCCACGCGAAATGCGCATGTGCGGAGGCGCACGCATGTGCAGTTTTCCCAGAGACGGCGATGAAGAGGAGGAGGACAGCCCGGGGACACCGCGCCAAGGTAAGTGGTTTTTCTTTACTTTAAACTCTTTTTATTTAAGTTTTAATCAACTGTTAATAGGTGGGGTGGGATGCGGGGGCTGGCCAACTCCGCTCCGCCGCGGAGTGTGCGGAGATTTGCCTACTCCGCGTTCTCCGCGGAACGCGGAGTAGGCAAATCTCCGCACACTCCGCGGGCGGAGCGGAGGTCTCCGCCCGGGGTTATTGTATACCCAGGTACCAGAAGTGCTCCGATTTTTGTATATGACTTTAAAAAATGCCATAGGAATTGACGTATTAGAGTGTGACATTTTATTAATTAGTAAATATTCTTGGTAGTTTTAACTTAAGTCCACAGGAAAAAAAATGGTCACAAAATTAATTAAATAATTAATTAACTCAAACACCCTTAAAATACAAAGGTTTAACTCGCTTAAATTGCCATAGAAAATAAATAATGAGGGGGAATTAACCTCAGCGATCTCAATGTAAATATACTGGTTTAGGCAAAACTGTAAAATTGCCTCGACTAACGCTGTGTTCCATAATTATTGCATCGTGAAAACACTTTGAAATTCAGGGTGTCTTCACATATAAACAATATTGAAGCAGATCCTGAGAAGGAAACTGCTATGACCTCTGTGCAGAAATAGGGGCGGGCGAAGGTGTGGTTATGGGCAGGAGTGGAGGTGGAAACAGGGCAGGCTCCCTCAGAGCGGTTGAAGCCGTCAGAGCACGTTCAATGTGCGAGACGCTCAACCAGCTGTAAAAGGAGCAGGAACCAGCAGAATGCGTCCACTGCTCGAGACACGTGATCAGGCACTAAGAGGAGCAGTAGGCCAAAATATTGGAGGAATCAAGACGGAGTAAACTTGTAAGACACTCGACGCCATGTGAATGAAACAAAATGGCGGCTTTAAACAATGTAAATGAAAATGGACATAACAATTGACAAGGCCAACCAGCGGGGACAAGTAATCAAAGCATATAACGTGAAGGTCGACTACATCATTATACTGCTTGTTGTATCACGAGGGGCTCCTCGTTGACCATTGTTACCTTACCACCAGGATTTTTGATATGCATCCTAATTATTTCTATTCCGCCGTGGCTTTGTTGTCCCTCTCCTGTGCTTTGTTCTCTTTTGCACCTATCACCTGGATCTGCACCTCAAAACGTGTTCTTAATGAACATTATGGGCCTCATTATGATGTCGGTCGAAGTTGCCTCCAACCGCCATCCGTCGGGGTCTCGGGACCGACCGACCTCCGGTCGGCGGTCCAGACACCGCAATTACAATGCGACCGCACATGGTGCAGTCGCATACTCCCATTTCTCTATGGAAGCTTGTGCTACAGCCATAAACCGGCAGTAGCACAATCTCCCATATAAAAATGGGAGATTCTGTTAATCCCTGCACCGCATGGCAGGCACCTCAATGCACCTGCCACGCGGTGCAGGGATTAACAGGGGGGTACCATAGGCCCCCTCGGCCCCCAACCGGAGGCAACAGGGTGAAGGGGGCCCCGCTAGCGGCCCCCTAAGTCACTTTTCGACAGGCTTTCCATGTCGGGAAGCCCAGCATGGAAAGCCTGTGGGAAACCAACATTGTAATTTCCAGCAGCGGAAACGCCGTCCTATAGGGATTACGCGCCGGGTCCGACTGGCTGACGGGCTCCTTGAGCCCGTCGGAATGCAGCCGGAATGACCAGCCGGTTTCACTTTCGACCGCCTACATTGTAATTAGGTGATCGGAAGTGAAACTGTAGATGTCGGTCGGAACGGAGGCTTTCCGACCGACATCGAAATTTGCCTCTATGTGTGGCTTAATATATGTGCTTTTTGATCCAGATTATGTGACCGAGGCATTTCCCTCTGAACCCCCCCTTTCCATCCTCCCCGACTCCTTTCCTCCCCTCCCGCCTGCTCCCTACCCCGCTTCCTTCTATTGTTTTTGTTTTGTTCACATTGCAAATGCTAATAAAAGCAATTTTTTTTAAAAAGCATATAATGTCGCCGACTTGGTCAGTGCGACGTTGTAGCCTAAAAGAGCAAATAACCTGAAAACAATCAATATAGTTAAATAAGTAAGCATATATAACATTTACAATAAACTAAGAGAAAATGTACTTAACAGGGCTGCCAAGCAGCAAAGAAGAAGAGATTTCATATTGATAAGACTTTATATGGACATGTCTATTTTGATTGGCCAGCTGTTGTTGGAATTTTGGGATTTGTAGTTCTGTATTTCCCCTGGGCATTGTAGTTTTTTTCTTTATTGTTTGTTTTATTGTTGTATGCTTGCTATAATAAACAGTGAAGAAGGGAAAGCATAATCTGAAGCCTTCGGTCCTGACATAGTATCTCTGACTTTACTGACATAAATCAAACATAGTTTGAGAGAGACAGGCAGTAACTGTTTTTTTGTGTGGTTTTTTTTTTTTTAGAAATAAATGCCCAAAGAGTTCTCTGTATCTTTGGTTGGTTTTTATTGATAGCATCAGGATTTAGAGCCTGATGTGAAAGGAAACACA
The DNA here is from genome assembly GCA_963921515.1 of Calotriton arnoldi. Classification (NCBI taxonomy): domain Eukaryota; kingdom Metazoa; phylum Chordata; class Amphibia; order Caudata; family Salamandridae; genus Calotriton; species Calotriton arnoldi. The sequence goes on along the minus strand of CAWUFW010000274.1, from coordinate 4,520,132 downwards.
GCCGAGACGTGTTTCACCCCAAAGTGGATGGCACACTAAGGGCTTTCTCAAGGCTGATGACCAAATGTACATGAGCTATAATGTACAAAAAACCAAACACCCAAACAATTCACATAATAAGTAATGATTACGGAAACCAAGATACAGAAAGAAAATATCAAAATTGTACATGGAGTGGAACCTAATTTATGAGTGTGAAGTTACCTCAGCCAAAAAGGAGCACTAGTAAATCCGGCACCACACATGCCCTACCACTTATTTATTTAAGGAGTTTCATATAGCGCTGGCCGGACCCGGGGGTATTGGGGCGCTTTACAGCAGTTTTAACAGCAAGAGTCATATAATTGAGCCTGTTATCTTGTTATACATATTGGTTCGGAAGTCCAAGTGTGCTGTGCAGTATTGAGGTAGTACGTGAGTCCTGAGATCGCCTTGATTAGTGCACGTTGTCTTGGGTTGAACCACAGCAGTTTCTCGCAAGAGTCATATAGTAGAGCAGTGATATACATATAGGTTCGGAGGTCCAAGTGTGCTGTGCAGTATTGAGGTAGTACTTGAGTCCTGAGATAACCTCGATTGGTGCACTTTGTCTTGGGATGAACCTTTAAGGGGGGGGGGGACAGGAGGTAGTCAGAGAGCAGGTAGGAGGTAGGTCTTAGTGATACAATGTCAGGGAGCAACGGCGAGTAGGGATTAGCGCTGAGGCGGCGGCTATCCCTTCGGGAGGGAGCGGTTGAGGAGAAGGACTTTTAGGTGTTTTTTTAATTTTGTGAAGGACGAGATAGTTCTGATATCTGCTGGGATTGAGTTCCAGATTTTGGGCGCGTTTCCGGCGAAGGATCGTGCAGCGGTTTTTTGTTTGCGTGTTTTCATAGGGATGAGAAGTAAGGTATTTGAGCTCCTGAGGTTTCTAGTCTGGCCAGCCCTCTTGAGTTTGGCGGCCAGGTAGTCAGGTTTTCCTGTGTGTAGGGCTTTGTGCGTGAGGCAGGCAGTTCTGAAGCTGGCACGCAGTTCAACTGGGAGTCATTTTAGTTCTCTGAGTGCTGGAGAGATATGCTCGTATTTTTTAATTCCAGTGACCATTCTGGCTGCTGAGTTGAGTGTTGTTTTGAGGGGAGCTAGGTGGGATTTTGTAGTACCAGTGAGGGTTGCATTCCCATAGTCAAGTCTGGAAAGTACCAGTGATTGGGTGGCTTGTTTGAGATCTTTGGTAGGGATGAATGGTTTAATTTTGTTGAGTAGCTTCAGATTGAGGAAGGCACTCTTGGCGGAGTTTTTGATGTGTTTGGCCATGTCGAGTTTTGGGCCTAGGGTGAATCCTAGTGATTTTACGGAGTTGGCCAGAGTGAGATTCCCGTTGAGAGCATCCATCACTTTTAGCCACTCTGCAATTTGAGGGTTCTCTTCCACTGATACTGCAACACTCTTCCATAGAAAATAATGGAGGCAAGGACTTAAGCTAGAATTCCATAGGAAATAATGTTAAAATAAAATAATTTATTTTGACTTTAATGTAGCCAACTCTTGTTGAGTGGCTTGTGTTCTGCACTATTTAACTGCCTTAATTGACCTCTGGGAGTAGCATTCATCTTTGGAACTTTGTCTGTGTTCTTTGATATGTGACGGGATTCTCTCCCCCAGTGAATGATACGCACTATTACTGTGAGGGTCTGCGGTATTGCCAATAAGAAAGCATGTGTGCTGATTATGATTATATAAATATATTAAATTGAATGTTAAAAAATGACATATATTTAAAATGTATTTTGATGACCTTTTTTAATTTAAACAATTGTATTTGTTAAAAAATATTTTAATTTCAATTAACTCTGTAAATAACTGTTTGTAATTATTAATGCATAATAAGTAAATACAAACATTTTACTTTAAGTGACACTTTAATAAATGTTTAAAATTCTAATTTTAAATTACCTAGTATAATTAAATTAATTAAATATTTAATTCAAAATTAAGTAAATAGTGCTGTTGTATTTTGATACGTTGTGCTGTATTTAAACTAAATGTATACAAGTATTTACATTAATATTTAACATAAAACATTTGTATTAAGTTTCTATAACTTTAACAAACATTTTCAAATTTTCACTATATTTTTCCAAGGGGAAATCTCCACCCGGTTATAATACAATAAAAAGAAGTGTTGTATAGAATGAAATAAAAGTGATGTAATTATATTTTAATACAAATTAAAATCACCTTAATTTTTAGATTCAACAAAGGGTATCAGAATATTTTTAAATTAAATTATAGTTATGTTTTATTCTTATAATATGCATTAACATTAAATTGATTTTATCAATATGCTAATTAGACTACATAATTTAATTTAGTTTAGCATTATTTCCCAGTGCGGTTTTATTCTAAGTGTTTATCTCCTTCGATTTCTAAGGTTGGCCATGTATGGTGCTAGACTTACTCCGTCTTAGAGCTGTAGTACATTTATTATTGTATTGGGTCCTTTTTGGCTGTAGTAACTTTCAAGTGCGATTTGTGAATAGCAATGGGCTTACTGTTTTGTGGGTGGGTGTCTGTCCACCATTAACCTCCCTTATTCCCTCTTTACTAAACCCCACCTATTTTGCATTAAGTATGCCCCATATTTTAATCACTCCCTCTGTCCCTCTCACATTTACTACTAACTAGTAAACTTACATGTGTGAGGATCTTTCCATAGGAAAGATAAGAGAGGTTGAGATGGAGATTTACAGTCATAGGTATATGAATAGCATTTTATAGTACCTTAGTAGTACGATTCCAGTACTACTAAATGTAATTCAAAATGCAGTTTGTGAATCGGTCCCGTAGTGTATATCATAGCACTTAACCAAAGCAATTCAGTGCAGCAAAATTGTCTCTTAAAGAATCTCCTCTCCTCATTATAATAGCGTTAGTTTCATTTCCGTCCTCAACCAAGCAAACCAGATGTCTGTATTCGATAAGTTTTAAAGAAACTGTGTCTTTAGAGAAACCACAGCATACATACTCTTTCTCTATTTTTAAAGGACCCTCAACATTTATGTAATCTTTTAAAGATGACTACTCATACTGTAGCTCATGTTGTTCGGCATGCTCAGTACCCCACTTTGCAAAACACACAAGATGATGGACGGAATGTTGCACATTGGCAAACATTCACCCCCAGTCACAGATCTGGGTTTAATCCATCGTTATTTTGCTTCACCACGCCACCCCAGTTCAGACATAGCCATATGCAAATCAGTCTTGACCCTGTGCCTCATGGGAACAGTCCAGACCGAACTGCCAAGCCATGTCTTCCCTGGACCGGAATCAAGCATCCTAAGACCGGTTTCGGGCTTTCAGCCCTCATCAGCCAGGATAGCTTGACTCCAGTGGCGTAGTGAGCACGGGACCCACGTCTGGGCATACCCTTCCCACTTAGGGCGAAATGCAAAACACACAAGATGATGGACGGAATGTTGCACATTGGCAAACATTCACCCCCAGTCACAGATCTGGGTTTAATCCATCGTTATTTAGCTTCACCACGCCCCCCAGTTCAGACATAGCCATATGCAAATCAGTCTTGACCCTGTGCCTCATGGGAACAGTCCAGACCGAACTGCCAATCCATGTCTTCCCTGGACCGGAATCAAGCATCCTAGGACCGGTTTCGGGCTTTCAGCCCTCATCAGCCAGGATAGCTTGACTCCAGTGGCGTAGTGAGCAGGGGACCCACGTCTGGGCATACCCTTCCCACTTAGGGCGAAATGCAAAACACACAAGATGATGGACGGAATGTAGCACATTGGCAAACATTCACCCCCAGTCACAGATCTGGGTTTAATCCATCGTTATTTTGCTTCACCACGCCACCCCAGTTCAGACATAGCCATATGCAAATCAGTCTTGACCCTGTGCCTCATGGGAACAGTCCAGACCGAACTGCCAAGCCATGTCTTCCCTGGACCGGAATCAAGCATCCTAGGATCGGTTTCGGGCTTTCAGCCCTCATCAGCCAGGATAGCTTGACTCCAGTGGCGTAGTGAGCACGGGACCCACGTCTGGGCATACCCTTCCCACTTAGGGCGAAATGCAAAACACACAAGATGATGGACGGAATGTTGCACATTGGCAAACATTCACCCCCAGTCACAGATCTGGATTAAATCCATCGTTATTTTGCTTCACCACGCCACCCCAGTTCAGACATAGCCATATGCAAATCAGTCTTGACCCTGTGCCTCATGGGAACAGTCAAGACCGAACTGCCAAGCCATGTCTTCCCTGGACCGGAATCAAGCATCCTAGGACCGGTTTCGGGCTTTCAGCCCTCATCAGCCAGGATAGCTTGACTCCAGTGGCGTAGTGAGCACGGGACCCACGTCTGGGCATACCCTTCCCACTTAGGGCGAAATGCAAAACACACAAGATGATGGACGGAATGTTGCACATTGGCAAACATTCACCCCCAGTCACAGATCTGGGTTTAATCCATCGTTATTTTGCTTCACCACGCCACCCCAGTTCAGACATAGCCATATGCAAATCAGTCTTGACCCTGTGCCTCATGGGAACAGTCCAGACCGAACTGCCAAGCCATGTCTTCCCTGGACCGGAATCAAGCATCCTAGGACCGGTTTCGGGCTTTCAGCCCTCATCAGCCAGGATAGCTTGACTCCAGTGGCGTAGTGAGCACGGGACCCACGTCTGGGCATACCCTTCCCACTTAGGGCGAAATGCAAAACACACAAGATGATGGACGGAATGTTGCACATTGGCAAACATTCACCCCCAGTCACAGATCTGGGGTATATGAATAGCATTTTATAGTACCTTAGTAGTACTATTCCAGTACTACTAAATGTAATTCAAAATGCAGTTTGTGAATCGGTCCCGTAGTGTATATCATAGCACTTAACCAAAGCAATTCAGTGCAGCAAAATTGTCTCTTAAAGAATCTCCTCTCCTCATTATAATAGCGTTAGTTTCATTTCCGTCCTCAACCAAGCAAACCAGATGTCTGTATTCGATAAGTTTTAAAGAAACTGTGTCTTTAGAGAAACCACAGCATACATACTCTTTCTCTATTTTTAAAGGACCCTCAACATTTATGTAATCTTTTAAAGATGACTACTCATACTGTAGCTCATGTTGTTCGGCATGCTCAGTACCCCACTTTGGCGATGCTGCAGGTAAGATAAGGTTGTCTACCAAAACCAAAACAAGGAGGGCATGATTTATGTTGCGTGCTGCATATGATAACTGGCGAATTTCAGTGGTTTTTGGGTCTGTGTTCATTGAACGCATAGATATGCTTATTATGCCATGTTGGCGAAAATAAATGTGTCCCAATAACAAATTATTTGAAACAAATCTGCTAATAAACTGAGGTTCACAACTTACTAGAGTGGAAAGGTGTTATTACCACAGTGGACTGGCACAGTGTAACTAGCTTGAGCGAAAACACTGGTTAATGACTCACAGACACTTATCTGGAATCACATCACTTTACAGAAGAAAATAACACATAAGGCCTAATTAATGTGACTTACTATGATTGTATGTTACTGCAGAGACTCATTATGGTGCAGTATCTTTGTCCATGACTACTGTACATGATAAAACTGCATGGCATAAACCATACATGCAATATGCTATTTATTTCCATTGTTTAGGGAAGGGAGGACATCAAGGGTTCCCCTGTTATGAGTATTGTCCCTCTTCAATTGCATTAAAATCGCGATATTGCAACAAGCATGTTTTTTTTCTTCTTTTTGGGCCCATTTTTCCACACCCCTGGGTGACCATCAGCAGCCTATTTGGGTCGGCCACCTTTCATGCTGCTTGCTCCCCTATAGCTGTGGAACGTTTTTTTTTTCTTCACAAAGTGAAAATCACAATTTTTTTTTGTAAAAAAAGCAACTTTCAAAAAGGCAGAAAAGTTTACAAACCTTCATCAACAAATCATATTTGAGAAAAAATTCAAATGTGACTGACAGGATTCACAATTTTCTGAATCACGATTTTAAATGGCACAAGCATGCAAAAGTATTAACTCTTTAATGCCCACCCAGCAACTTTTTTAGATGCTTCTAAACTGTTGAACGGATTTACACCGAACCAGTGCCGCTGTGTCCTGCATGGTGGACGTTTGGCTGTGTGGGGGAGGGGGGCTGAGGTTCGGTGCAGCTCACCTTTGGGGGTTGGGCATTGGCCTGACAAGACGCCAAAAGGATTGGAAGCCTGCGGGTGTTTGGGTGGGGGGCCTGGATGGAGGCTGCCATGTGCAACGGAGTTGGGCGCAGAGCCTGGCCTGCGACCAGCCCCCTGCTGTGCACAGCCTTTGGATGCGCGCAGTGATGAGAATTAGCTGCAGTTCTCCTGAGTGGGTTGTGCCTATGTTCAAATTAGAATATGATAATAAAAACTTCAGAAATTCACTGAAAAAAAACAGATTAGAGTGACATTATAGTTATGTATGGTTAATAATATTAACTTACGTTAAAAAAAGAAACAGAAATTCACTGGAAAAGTCAAAGGTTAAAGTGACATTATAGTTAGCTGTTGAAATGAGATAGGAATTAACATATAAAAACTGAAAAACGCTTACCTTCACCAGTTATAGTTTAGTGAACAAACTATAACTTGCGCCCGACATGCATTACTTGTGACCTCATATATTACATTACTCATGACGTTAAATGACATCATGGAAGACATTACTGATGACATCTCAAATGACTTAATTGATAAGGAGGCAAGGCAGCTTGGTTGGAAGTTTCTCTTTGCTCCGAGTTGCCAGCAGCAGTATATTTGTGGTTATGGCTGCTTTGTGGGCCATGCATAGTAATAATTGCAGGAGACACATGGGTAAAGTGCAGTAGCACGAGGAATGTAGGATGTGCAAAATTTGCGTAATTTGCTTTTCAAAATTATGCAAAACGTTGGCAAAACGAAGCGAAATTACTCATAATTCCGCAAAAAGCGAATTCATAATTTTGCACTTTATTTTAGCACGAAATGCGTCCTTGCATACATTTGTGGCACAAAAATTAATTTAAAGGCAGCACCGTGAACAACAGCCACTTGCTTTCTGTTGTTTGCGTGCCTCCACCGTAAATCTTTACTGCGAATTACAAGTAACTATTCAAAGTGGTGCAATGGCATAATTTCTGGAATTTCAAGTAACAGGTGTTATGCAAAATTACGCGAATTATGCTGGCTTCATTTAAATTTCGCCCCGTCCTAGAGGAATGTCAAACGTCAACTTCTTCCTTCTTCGCAAGTTATTACTCGGAACTGCCGTTTTCCTTGAAGAGTAGCTGCATCTTACCTTATATCTACTCCTATCCAAGATGGTAGTCCCAAACCCTTCCTGTGATGTCATTTGTTATCCTATGCATATTTAAACAGGCCTGAGTTTAAGACCGATATGTCACAACACATTTATTCTCTATTGTTTGTTGTGTTCATTGCCATTGTTATTCTTTTGTCCCTGATCTTAGCCTTTTTTTCTACCAGGATTTTTCATGGATTTGTCCTTCAGGAAGACTTTTCTGGGCTCTTTTTCAACCCTGATTTATAGGGGTTTTGGTACTTGCTTATCAACCCAAGTCGTGCCTCTCAACTTTAATCAAGAACCATCAAGATTGCCAAGGAGGTTTTTCCCCTTGCATCTTTTTTCTCCTGTTGGGGACTCTCTTAAGGGGACATTTGACAATTTTCACATGTGTATTAAACTACGTGGTGCCATCGTGTGTACTGGGATGAATAGCTCTTTGCCTCAGAAACTAAAGAGACCTTCTTTGCGTCCAGTCATTGACACTTGTTTGAAAGCTGAAGAAAAATGTTAAGATAGTTTTGGTTCCACTCTCATTACAAATTAGTTGGGCATCATTTACAACCCCTTGTTAGAGTTGGAAAGCTAAATTTCATTTAGATTTGAGTCTGAGGTTAGATGGTGGCTAATTCTGGTGAAGGTGCACGGGACGGGCAACCAAATGGCTAACAATGGAGAATTATAACCTTTGCTATCAGATCCAGACAGCAACAAAGTACCCATGCAAGTAATGGTGGTTGGTCGCCCTAGATCACCTGGATACAGAGTATGGCAGTACTTTGAACCTTTGAATGGCATAGACCATATGCATGAGGAAGGGGTAATGTCCACAATGTGGTGATGTCCTTAAACGTGCTAAACTTCATCATCAGCACAGTTTAGGCACAACCACAATGATAAGGCATTTTCAAACATTCAACTATGACAACATTCATTGTAAAATATACCTGCAGCTTTTCCAGGTCATAGAGCATATTATACGGACCAACGTGAAGCAGTTGAGTCACCCGAACAGCAGGATGCGCTACATGAGAACAAGAGTGTTCAATTTTCATAACCTGTGAATGCACCTCACAAAAATCATCAGTAGGGCAATCCTCAGAGATTTTTGCTTCTGCTACAATTTCAGTAGAAAGAAGGGGCAGGAGGTATTGGCACCTTGTTCTCCTTGTTGTTATCACTGTGATGGGTACCTATTCTGTGCTGCTCAAAACATTGAGGAATGATGTTTCATTATTCGTGAACATCAAGGTGATTGCCAATAAACAATGCTAAAGTAAATAGTAAAGCAGATGAAACCTTGTTTTTTCATTGTTAAGTTTTCATATGTGTCCAATGTTTCAAACTTCAACATAATGTTTGTGAACATTGTGCATTTTCTTTTTTTAATCTTTACTTAAAGTTACTTAATAAGAGTGAAAAGGAAAATGTAGCCTTTGGAAGAGCCTTAGTGTTTGGTGGACAAATGTAAATGAAGTTGATTAAGTAGCATGTAGGACAATGCTTAGCAAATTACAAAAAGACAGCATTATCAACTTCAGTAAGATGGATACCATCTCTGCAAAGAAGTTCTGGATTGCGGTATTTTATACTGCCTTTGTAAATACTGTCCAATAGGTAATCTCCAAAATGTGCAGTCATGACAAAGAAAGAGCACGTTCCATCTTTGGGTTACATTCTATAGTGAAAAATGTGTGAAAATGTAAAGTGTGTGTATTAGGATGCACTGCATGTAGGTAGGCATGGCTTTCCTTCATTACAAAACAAAGGTGCGATCTGGGAACATGCCCAAGATTATTAGCTCCAACATGTGAAGTAATTACATTAGGGTGGTACAGCCTGGACATTCTGTAATACTGAAACCACTGCTTTCTATCTCATACCACAAAAGTCAAACCACTTTACCTTAACTCCTGCACAGCCCAAATTAATTTCTAAGTTATGCTCGACAGCCAACTGCTCTGCAAAGAAAACCGAAGAATTTTCTATGATCCAGGGTAACTTTGAGTAAGAAGTGAAGATGAATTAAAACATATGCCCCTCAAAAACGTAAAACACCAACTACAAAAAACAAACCACGTGTTGGTCAAAAAGACTTGTCACCACCTACAGATATCAAATTACTGAACATGTGAGTTATTTCGCAAATATTCTTTTTTTCTGTTGAATATTTTAATCATGTTTGTATGACCTCATTTAAATGTTTGCAGCGGTATTGACATACATCATCTACTATTTAAAAATTCACACAGATTGATTGGCTAATATTTGCGAACATTAAAAATAAAAAATAAGTTGCCTTCTCCACTTAATTCTTGCTTTCTCCCGCAGTTTTTATCCTCTTAACCCTCATTTTGCCTCCATTTTTCAACCTAAACTTCTGTTTCCCCCATAACACCAGCTCTCCCTTATCCTCTCGTTTTTCTCGCCTGCCGCTTCCGGCCATCACTAACCCCACCCATTGTCCCTCCCAGGGTCTACTTAATAGAGGCCTCAGTGTGGCTGCGCAGCCAGTGCATCAAAGGCATGCTCATCTGCGCTCGTCCGTGCCTGGACCCAGCCCAGCGCCAGGAAGCCTGGCCCGCCGCCCACCCACAGTTATGTCAGTGCCGAGCTGTAAAGCCCTGAAACCCGGACCTCACTCAACATTGCCACCGCCACACCCGATGGATACAAGATAATCCACCGGGACTGCACCGACAAACACAGAGGTGGAATAGCCATCATCCACATATGGAACACCTCAACTTCCAACTCAACACAGATGGCAAGACAATCATCAGAGGCATCCACACCTACAGATCGCCAGGACCAGGCCTCGCCTTCTGCGAGGCCATTCCCGACTTCATCACCCCACTGGTCATCAACTCAGAGAATTTCATCTTCCTCTGAGACCTCAACTTTCACCTCAAAGACGCCAACACAGCAACATCCTCGAGTCCATGAACAAACTCGGCCTCTCCCAACTAGTAACTGAACCCACTCACAACACCATACACACATGCAACCCAATCTTTACAGCCAACAATAGAGTCAGGTACAACCGTATCACCTAAGTCCCCTGGTCAGACCATTCAGTCGTCCACTTCACCATCACAGCAGCCCCCTCATCCTCCACAAACCTGCCCAGCACCACCTACAGGAGCTGGAGCAAGATACCTAAAAAAACTATGGACTAACACCCTCGGATCCTCCCTTCCGGACATCCCCGCCAACCTTGACGAGGCCGTCAAAAACATCAATGCTTGGATTAGCAACTGCACCGACAAGGTCGCCCCCATCAAACCCACCAAACCAGGCAGACTCAGAAAACACAGCAGCTGGCACACCATGGAACTGAAAACCACCAAACGCAAATGCAAGCAGCTGGAAAGGATCTGGCACTCTAACACAAAGCCAAACGACCGTGCCAACTACAAGCTAGCACTTAACAGCTACCACCAGCACCTGAAGGACACCAAGAAGAACACCCTGGTCACTCACCTCAAAGCCAGCTCAATCCAGAGCAAAGAACTCTTTAACATCGTTAAGGAGTTTTCCAACCCTCTGCAACCGAAAATATCATCACCCTCTCCCAAGAACTCTGCAACACTCTAGCAGACTTCTTCCACAACAAGAATGCCACCATATACGAACAATTTGATCCCCTTAGCCCCAGACGCCAGCATCTTCAGTCTCCTCCACCTCACTGACTCTCACCTGAACATAAGGGTTACAGCATGGGACCAACTCTCCACGCAGACCACCTCGGCTATCCTGAGCTCCATCCACTCAGGACCTCCCAGGGACCCCTGCCCCCACCACATGTCCAACCTGGGGAACAACACCATCAGCAAGGAGTTCACCACCATCTTCAATGCTTCCATTGCCTCTGCCACTTTCCCAGAGGAATGGAAACACGCAAAAGTCAAACCACACCTCAAAAAATCATACACAGATCTGAAAGAGCTCAAGAACTACCGGCTCAACTTTCAGCTACCGTTCCCTGCCAAAGTCCTGGAAAAATCCATTAACCACACGCTCACAACCTACCTAGAGAACGCCAACCTCTTGGACCCATCCCAATCAGGGTTCCAGGTGAACCACAGCACTGAAACTGCCCTAATCGCAGCCACCGATGGCATCAGGTCTCTCCTAGACGGGGGAGAAATCACAGCCTTAACCCTCCTTGACCTCTCAGCAGCCTTCGACACCATGTCCCACTACACCCTCCTAAAGAGGCTCCATCAGATTGGGATTCAAGGGGACACCCTCAAATGGATCACATCCTTCCTCTCCGGAAGAACCCAGAGCGTCCGTCTGCCACCCTACACCTCAGACCCCAAGAACACCATCTGCGGAGTCCCCCATGGGTCCTCTTTCAGCCCCACCCTTTTTAACGCCTACATGACCCCACTGGGGAACATCATCAGGACCCATGCACTGAACATCATATAATATGCAGATGATACCTGGCTTATCCTCTCTCTTTCCGCAGACCCCTCCACTACTAAAGCCAACTTCCACATATGCATGACCAGCGTTGTTCACAGCCTCAAACTCAACACCAACAAAACGAAGGTGCTCATCTTCGGGAGCGACACATCCCCCGTGAAACAACTCCTGGTGGCCTGCAGAACTGGGACCCACACACATGGAACATGCCAGGTACCTCGGCATCATACTAGACATACTAGACAGCTAACTCACCATGAGAAACCAGATCAATGCAGTATCCTCAGCCTCCTTCTTCAAGCTCCGCATGCTCCAGGAAATCTTCAAGTGGCTCCCAGACATCACTAGCTGCACGGTCAACCAGGCTCTCGTCACCAGCCTTCTGGACTACGGCAACACACTCTATTTAGGAATCACCTCATACCTACTAAAGAGACTACAGACCATACAGAACTCAGCCACCAGACTCATCCTTGACCTTCCCGGATGGGCCCACATCACCCCACACCAAAGAAGACTCCACTGGCTCCCTATCCACAAGAGGTGCCAATTCAAGAAGCTCACCCACGCCTACAAGATACTGCACAATCAAGGACTGGCCTACATCAATCACTGTTCGAACTTCCACCAGCCCTCCAGACATCTGCACTCTCCCTCCCTTGCCCTCGCCCAAAACCATGCATCATCCGAAGCATGAGCGGAGGACGATCTTTCTCCTACCTAGCTGCTAAGATCTTGAACGGTCTCCCACTCTACCTCCTGACCTCCCCATGCCTGCAGGAATTCAGAAAGGACCTGAAGACCTGGCTGTTCGATTGATTCCACCCAGCAGCATAAATCACCAGTGCCTGGATACCCTCACGGGTGATAAGCAGCGCTCTACAAATCCCTTTGATTTATTGATTGACTTACCTAGAAAAAAACACTCATGACCATCAACACTTTGATTTATAATATTTCTTATAGGATAATATGTCACCCGCATTAGCAGCTTACAGAGACAAAATCTAAAATATCATATTACCATTATGCTCCACACACTAACAATCACACAACCACATTCATACATGCACCAACATACACCCAAACACCACACACATCCTGCACCCACACACCACCATCATATACAAAAGCACCTAACTTCATATATCCTGCCACCCACCATACTATAGACACAACAACCATAATTACACCAATATATCCGTCATCATATACCATTACCAATAACCAGTGACTGAATTTTTGTAGTGACAGTTTTAGGGAACACAGACAGCACACCTCAGCCTGTGGGAAGCGTACCTGCAATGAAAAGAACTTCAACTCTTAAAGCCGGCTTTCATTACGATATACACAACAGAAACGTTATACACATTTTTTTAAATCGAGACATGAAGTCACAGCTGCAGAGTGTGTGTAAACTGCAGTGGCGGCTGGTGACATTTGAAAGTGGTGCGGCATAAAAGTTTAGGATGAGTCCCCTGTGGCGCGCAAGTGTAGCAAATGCGCCCGATCATCATAAGGAGGAGTTGCCCCCTCTATAATTTTTTTTTTTTTTAAGGGTGGGCAAATGGTGCATTTTCAAGCAAGTTTGATAAAGCAAGAAGGTTAATAAAGCAATTATAGTTAGGCCATCATTAGGGTACAAGAGAATTTAAGCCTGTAACGCGTGACACAGGCTACTACTTTGCATATTATGGCGCCTCTGGTAGTCTTTTAATAAAAATTCCTCTAAATTCTGAGAACGTCCACGGTCATATCATAAGGTAGAATACAAAAAACATTCAACTGTAAGTATTACAGAAACATACCAGGATAGCTATGACTTTATGACTGTTAAAACGTTTTTCCTGATGTCCAACCATCAGCTCACTGAGCCATCATTTCAGTCACCACACTACTGTATACTGTTTTGTCTATACTTTAGGCAAGAATGTAATTGGATGCAGCACAAGTCAAAATTCAGAAACAAAATATTATAACATTAACAAAAATAAACATCAAAGGCTCATCAAAATGAATGGGGTGTTGATAAGGCAGATGCAGAAGGAAAGTTTTGCTTCATGAGCGATCTTTCAGCTTCTCCTATGCGCTCTTTGAAACATTGACTTTCTAAATGTTCATTCACTGCATTTAATAAAAGTAGAAATGCTAAGCACTGGGAAATCCACAAAGGGAGGAGGGGGGCTGATGGGCCTGCTCCTATACCAGGTATGAGCAGGGATAAAGGAGACATTCAACCACGGGTGCGAGTTTGAGCAAGAGAAACGCAGTAGAAACTAATTTTGTGTTTCAACCTTACAAACGATTGATGCTGCAATCTTTCTATTTCAGGACTGTCAGCTAGCATAATTAGAGCAAAGTTTAATCGCGCATGTGAAGTTATCTTAAGGTAACTTTGAGTAATTAATACAATCCCAGCCTGGAAAGATTCATTAAGCTACTTTTTGAAAATAAATTTAATAGCACTGTTAAACTTAGAAATCAACATGAACTGATTTGTGTGTTTTTCGTAACTGGTGCTCTTTTCTTACCAATAATGACACCGGTGACCACAAAACAAAGCACAAAATGATCGTTTCTCAAACATATAAGCCTGCTGCTTCTTGCTTGGCTGCTGATTGTTCACTCCCACTAGGAAGCTTATGATTCGAAAGATTCCAAGACTCTTTAGAGTTTAGACCGAAGTACCTTGCCTGCAAGGTTTGACATTTATGAACCAAGGGAAGAAATCTCATATGTTCTCCCTGCCTGGCCTCATAAATGTCCTCAGTGACAGCGTGCACTTGTAACATATTATGGCCACTAATTACAAGGAGCTGAGGAGAAATGGACTTGTTTCATTGTTTTATCTGGTACGCGCGGTCAGGCTCTGAATAATTGCCGGAATCACTGTTGTTACTGCTGGCTGTAGTTTACGCATTACGGCAGAAGGTGACACTACAATTATATCGTACTGAGTAAACTGTGCATTGTTCAACTGAAAGGCAATCAAACTAAGGCACTTACGATAAACAGGCTAGTAAAACAAGCAATGTGCAAGACTATGAAATGGCAGATTAAAAGTGAAAGCTCTAAAATGCCCTGTGCGTGTTAAATTCGTGTAGGGCGCTTACATTCTAAAATCAACTAGTGCTCAACAGGGACAAGTGGATAGAGTGCATGCGTCCCCTGGATTAGGTGAGAAAAGCGAGGCAGCCAACCACATTAGTACCCATATATGGTTGCGTGTTAACAGCTATTCCTGATCACCCAGGAATACATGGTTGCAGAACCATTGCCGCTTCCAAAAGTAAGTCTTTCATGAAGTACCTTGCATATGGGCCAACTTCAGCACGTACCTCTGCACCGACGGTCTTCATCAATGAAGGCGTGCTGTCCTGATCGGGTACCCAGCAGCGTCGCAGGGAGTGCAAGGCAACGCGACGGCGGTCA
This sequence comes from Calotriton arnoldi, assembly GCA_963921515.1. Lineage (NCBI taxonomy): Eukaryota > Metazoa > Chordata > Amphibia > Caudata > Salamandridae > Calotriton > Calotriton arnoldi. The sequence continues at coordinate 4,504,945 of CAWUFW010000274.1, read as the reverse complement.
TTGTGAGATCGAGTGAAACCCCCGTGGACCGTGTGTGGGCTCGTCGGGTTACTGCATTTGCACTCTTGGCGAGAATATGCAGTTCTGTCCCAGGGAATGGTGAGGGATGGGGCTCTCACCACATCCACGGATTTCCAAGGTGCGGTGACAAAAAGTAGAACTCCTCCTCAAAGGCGAGATCCGCCCCAAGAGCCCGCACGTTCCTCTTCCTTGGAGGCTGCGTGCTGGTTACGCTAACGCAAACCTATAACCAATCCCGTAGCTTCTCTATGCTGTTTGCTTTCAGCATGAGAGAAGCTACAGGATTGGATGGAGCAGGCTAACCTAGCGCTCCTTTGGTGACTGGAAGCCTGTGTCTCCAATCCTACGGCTATTACACAGCTGCTGGATTGGTGAAGCAGAATGTAGTGTCCTACGGGACACGTTCTAGTGTCTGGCAGGAAGCTGTACTCCCAGCCACTCCCTTGAGGGCTGGACACACTTGCACCCCCACACGCATCCATCACGGGTGTCACGAGTGACGTGGCCCCGCCAATAAAAGGGCCCGGGTGCACGTGCTCGTGGCCAGTTACTGCACTCTACCACCTGGTGTCTGTGTCAATTATTATCCTCATGTGGGCCTGAGGCCCGACACCACAATGGCGACGAGGCGGGTCTGACCCCCGCACACTCGCTGCACAGCCCCCACTTTCATCCCTCATGGAGAGGGAATGTAACACAGGGTATGACGTCCCCACCATGCCGCCTCCGGGCGCCCGCTAGTGCGGAGAAGATCGGGCTGGACACCCTGACGCAGCCCTCTGCCTTCAAGGAGGAGCGAATGGAGACTGGCCGTCCCCTACCCCATCGATCCTGGTGAGAGTACGAGCCCCCTGCTAACCCAGCAATGTGCCCGCTGCCGCACTCAAGCTGGCACTGCTGTGATCAAGAGGCCCTGTGACCCTCAGCGTGCGGCAACAAGGAGAGTCGTCCCGCCACTGCTGAGCAGGACGTCATACAGCCCACGGAGATTCCCGCTCCCTGGGCAAGTGTGCGGCGGAGGCTGGCTTAGGGAAGCACCGCGGCCCAGTAGCACGACGAGGGACCACGCTCCCTGGCCCGTCTCCTGCAGCACCTGCGTGAGTGTGTAGAGCGGACCCACCTTACTGCAACACAAAAGAGCGCGAAAAGAAGAGCGCAGCTGACAGAGCAGGCCGGCGGTCAAGGGCACCCAGGAGCGCTGGTAGCGCCAAAAGGCAGAGCGTACCTCACACAGCAGGAAACAAAAGCGGTGCGTGACACGCAGCCCCTACCTGCAAGCAGGCAGCTCTACTGCGCCAGTGGGGTGCGCAGCCCGCCCCAGCCCCTCCAGAACTTCTGTAGTCTGCTGCGCACAGCACGGGTACCGAGGCGCTCCAGGGCACCAAGCGGCGCAACGAAGGAGACACTGCCACCAGTAGAGAAGCGCCCCAGTGCATGAATCGCCTGCTCTAGGCCGCGCTGGAGCGCGGGCGGCAATCTCAGAAACACTGCTGCCATGGGGATCGGAGGTCAGTGCTTGAGGGCACTATCTAGCCGTCGCCTCGCCACACTGCACAGGACGGCATTTCGGGTGAAGGCATTCATGGCATTGAAGGAGTGACAGCGCTCCCGCAACTTGCCCCCACACCAAGGCTCAGGTGACACTGTCCCTGCATCTCCAGCACTGCTGATGCCGAGACCCTCCCCGCATCGCACAGCCAATTGCTGGCAGACGAAGGGAGGCCCGTAGCAACCGAAAGAGAAAGCAGCGCATGCAACGGATGCGCCCTGGCACAGCACGACATCGTGGGACCAACATCAGGCCATGCCTCACACAATGGGTCACCCACCAGCAAATCGCACAGCCCCCGCACCCTCACCTCACAGTGCATGCTGTGCACCGCCTCGCACAAGAGACGTCCCTGCAACCAAAGCACAGGGCCTCGCAGCATGAGAGAAACTGCCGTGGTCAGGAGCCTCCTGTCTGAAGTCGCACCCTGCCACGCGAGGGAGGAGTCAGCCAGCACCTCTGCCTCCATCTGGGTGAGTGGACCTTCCTCTTCACAGTGCTGGTCCCGAAGAGTCCCGTCTGTCTCCAGGCCGTCTTCTGCTATGGTAGCCTGAATGGAAAGCAACCAATGCCATCTGCTGGCCGGTGAGAGGTACTGCACACAGAATAAAGAAACCAAATAGGAACAGTTAAGCACACTGAAGTCCCTACACTACAACCCCACACAGGCATATACAGTGTCACGCAGTGTCAGCGACCACAGCGCCACCTGGTGGCCCCTACCACAGTGCATCCCACGAGCTGCAACAGAAACTGCTTAATGATGTCAGCCACACGAGCCCCGTGGCTACAATGAGCACAAGGGAGAGACTGTTAGCCCCGCAGAGAGTTTGCAAGAAGCCCAAACCTGCACCGCCAAGTAAAGTCCAGTCAGAACAGCGTGACCAAAGGCCCAAAGAGAGTTTGTAAGAAGCCCAAACCTGCACCGCCAAGTAAAGTCCAGTCAGAACAGCGTGACCAAAGGCCCAAAGCAGCACAGCCTGAGCACGCAGCTCCCAGGAACAGGAAAGGAAGCGCGCCAACAGAGGAGAGTATCCAACCCCACCTAAACTAACGGATGAAAACAGGGACATCTACAGCTCTGCACCGCCCATGCTCAAGGGGAACTGAGGTTGGGCGCCAGATGAATGCACGCATGATAAACCCACTAGCAAGAGTGGACGACCAGCCAGACAGCGACGTCACAAGGGACCCATCCACAACAACAGCACAAGAAAGACGGGTGAAGAGCACGCACCACAAGTGGCTGCCCAAACGCCACCGCTGGAGAAGAGACCACATCACTTGCTTCTCCTGGTGTACAGACACAGCCACAAGTGACACCACAGGCACACCAAGTGCCAGAAGAGGGCGCCCAAGGAGAAGACGGAGCGCACTTGGTCCGAAGCGCGCAGAAGGCCGCGCCAGTGAACCTGACAGCACGGGCAGGCGCCCGGGAGATAGAGACATCTCCACGAAGAAGCACTGCTGAACGCAGCATCGAGAACGACTGCATCTCTACTGCACCAGCGAAGCCCCGCAGTGGGCCGAAGACAACACTGAGTGTCCTCCCTCGTACTGCCTCAAGACGGAGTCGGCGGTGACCCAAGACAGGCAAGAGAGGAGTCGCACACTTCACGTGGCAGGCCGCCACAGCAATATGTGCTCCGACAACCGGCGACACATGACCGGACGTCACGTCGCCCAGCAAGCAAGGAGCACGTCACGCAAAGTGACCAGTCCGGACAAGCACGCCGGAGCGAACGCAGAAGCCGGCGCCACGACAGCGCCGCCTCGAGGTCCAAGCGCAACGCCCTCGAAGAAAGAAGAGAGTGACAGCCCTGTCACCCCGAAAACCGGATGAACACAGGTGTGCTGAACAGACCAACAAGGGGAGAAGACCGAGGACTCGCACAGCAAGCCAAGAGCACACCCTGACACGCCAGACAGCCACCAAAGCGGACCGACGTCCCTGGATACAGCTTCACGGGAGAACCGAACGTAAGCCGCAGCAAGCGCAAACCGCGTCTCATCCCAACGCTTCCCCAAGCGACCGTCAACCGGCATCCCTGGATACAGCTTCACGGGAGAACCGGGCATAAGCCGCAACAAGCGCAAACCGCATCTCATCCCAACGCTTCCCCAGGTGACCGCCCATCCCAGAGTGTCGGCAGTCTATGTCAAACGGCATCCCTGCTCCTGACCGCAGATTCCGTGGGTGAAGATCAGCACCGAGTGTCTTTCCTCACACCGCCTCAAGATGGAGTCGGCAGTGGCCCCCAGCCAGGCAAGAGAGGATCCACACACTCTACGTGTCAAGCCACCACTGAAACTCAACCTCAGCAAGGCGGAGGCACATGGCTGCCAAGTCCCTCCTGACATCCAACTCTCCCAGCAAATCACCACCACCTGTCATCCCGAGTCACCACATGGCTGGCAACCGCCATCACGCCAGCCCTCAGCACATGCGTCAAACACCACTCCCAGAGTATCGATGGACTGGAGTCCCACGCTGTTGCCACACCAGCCGAGAAAAGAGACCAGAGGCTACCTGTGAACCTGGCATACCCCCGAACCGCGGCAGCGAGAGCATGTATCGGCCAAGACACATCCACCCTCGAGGGTTGTGCGTGCGACTATGTAACGGCTCCTCGGTGGTCCTGCAGCTGCCTCCAGTCGGCACACAAGCTGCCCCAGCGCAGCCCTCCTACAGTCCCGCAGCAATCCCGACAACGGGCCTCCCCAAGCGGGAGAGTGAAAAGAGACTTTGCCCCACCGACAGGTCATCGGTTGCAGCCAAGAGGTTCCACAGAGACAATTTATCAGGCAACACCTCCACGAACCGTCACCACAAACTCCATCCATGCTCATGACACATCCCAGTGAAAGAACTATTAGAATGCACCACCGACCATCACCGACGTCAGCAAAGTGGAAGCCTTGCAAGACTGCGAGACATGTCATCACAAGTGAACTGACGGTATGCAGCGGACGTCTCCAAGCCAGCGGTCGTGTCCTGAGTCCCTCAGGTTAAACTACGAGTGCCTGCCGAGAAGGTCCTGCTGCAGGCAGAGTCATCAGCCCACGTCTGACGTCTTCCTGCCACCTGTCTCAGAAGACTGATGGACCCTGTGGTGTTTAGTTAATTGTTTGTCTTGTCCCCACAGGTTGGACTAACGTTTTGTTTGTTCTTCAATAAAGTTGGGGAGGAATGTAGTGTCCTACGGGACACGTTCTAGTGTCTGGCAGGAAGCTGTACTCCCAGCCACTCCCTTGAGGGCTGGACACACTTGCACCCCCACACGCATCCATCACGGGTGTCACGAGTGACGTGGCCCGCCAATAAAAGGGCCCGGGTGCACGTGCTCGTGGCCAGTTACTGCACTCTACCACCTGGTGTCTGTGTCGATTATTATCCTCATGTGGGCCTGAGGCCCGACACCACACAGAACTGCGCATGGCGGGCTTTAGCAAGCCAGCCGGCCAATCCCACATGCGCACTCTGCACTTGTAGTGTCATTGCTGCAGCTGTCAATCAGCAGCAATCACCCCGCCCTCACACTCGCCGGCAAGCACATCGTAGATGATTGACACCATTTGACTAATGTAATCACTGTAGTTTACTGCTGTGCTCGCAGCAAGGGGGGGGGGGGCAACGCTCCTCCGCCCTAAGGGAGGAACCGCCCTGCCTTAATAATGATATATTTAAACATGCAATAAAAGCAGAAATTTTGCTGCGCCAGGTATTAAAAATAAAGGGGCTTATTTACAAGCCCTTTGCGCCACTTTTGCGTCATTTTTAACATGGGAAACGTGACGCAAAAGTGGCGCAAGGGGCTTGTAAATCTGCCCCTTTAAAATGTATCGACCGCCCGAGGGTATGTTGGAAAGCGTTTCACGACTGAGGAATGCAGGCTTTGGATCGATGTTTATGTGAGCACAATCGACCTTCTCCACAGTGGACTATTTAATTGAAGCCATAAAACACACTCCACCCCCTTTCTTGTACTGAGGAGACGGGTCTCCTAAGCGCATATGTGTGAAGGAGTCCAACAGAAGCTTGAAACCATTTTGGAAAGAACAGAAACTGGAATGAGGTCCAAACATAAATATTTTAACATCCAGCAGCTTGCTTTCATGTGCAACACCAGACTGTCTCCCTCCAGAGAACATTCTAGTGTGCGAGCTTAAGCACTGCCAAGGTGCATGCATTGCAATGATGCTCCGTCCTTCGAGCTCTGTGCTTTATCCCGACTCTCATTTCAGTCTTGATTCAGAAGAAACATTTTCAATTTCTTCACAAGATTTAAAAGAGGGTTTGAGAGTGACATTCAAGTGAGTGCCCAAAAGCTGTCAGTGGCTGTGATTGCAGTACCAACGAATAGTACCACATCTGTGCAGTGACAGCTATGAATTTCTCTGTAACCTGATTTAATAGGTTTGGGACTTTAAGGGAATGGGGGGGGAGGGAGTTATTGGTTAATACAAGTAGGATTAATTTCTTAGATAATCAGTAATGCGTATGTGATGATTTGTTTGTACATGTATATCCTGATTATATAATTCGCAAAATGTTTATCAAAAATGCCAATAAATTTCTGTTTACAAAAAAACGAGCGAGAGAGAGTGGGTGTGTGTGTCTTCTGCAGGTTACACATGCACCATCACATTGCGATAGAAAAAGTTATTAATTTGCTATTTTCTAGGGTTAGTGAAGGAAAATACTGGTTTTATTAAAGACATGATATCCAGGATTATGCTTCACTTTCTTGCTTTAGTAAAATAGCATCCAGAATGAAAAAAACGAAATCTGAAAACAGAGCCATGACAAAGAAACTACAAGGTCCAGCTATCTCCAGGCAATGAACTACCAATGGCTGTGTACAAGTGGTGTAATCAGAGCAGTGTAAATATCCTTGCTAGTCTTAACCCATCCTGTTTCTTGATGCAGATCCTACTATGACTATCTATCAGAAATTGAAACAAACATCAGGAAGAAGAAACACATTGTGAATAATATAAGAAGAGGTAGCTGGACAACCATCAGAACGATTGTGTAGCTGAAGCAACCAATGATAAAAAAAATAAAACACCTCATGAATAGAATGAACCATTTCAGTTCCAACAAAATGATGTAAAAATCCTATAATATGACTTGGGTTGGCCAAGGCTCTACAATATTTAGAGTACATGAAATAAAAAGAAAAAGGTAGGATAAAACCCACCTTCCTATCTTTAATGAAATCAGAATTCTCCTTCACTAACACAAGGAAAAATCTCAATTTTCTGTCAATACTGGAAGCTCCTATTGTGCTTTTTAAAGTCGATTTACAAAAGGCAAAGAAGCATGAGAATTCAAAGTGCAATTAAAATGTACAGAAGATAGAATCTCTAGATCAATCAGCACCTCTAAAAATGTCTTTAAGTCACCCCCCAGGCCAGAAAGATTTAGATTCCATGCCCACCCTATAGGAGTGAGTACCAGAGGACGTAGTGTCTATCCCAGCCCTTTGTAATACCCATAGTCAAGATGTAGCTTGTCTATGGGCATTACACTTTCAAACAAGCTTTTGCAATGCAATCGGTCTCGCCTTTGGGACCTTATATGAATTTAGCTATGCAGCACATTAGCCTGGGTGCTGAAACATCTACTGTTCTTTAACATGGAGGGAAAGTGAGCACCAAACTGCGTGACCCGCCAGGTGGGGGAACACATGGAGAGAAATATTGCCTTTCAGCGGGAAATGGTAATGGCCAAAGCTCTGTTTTTAATATAAAATCAGGGCCTTCGGTGGTCATATCACTGAAAATACAAGATTTGAAAAAAATATTGTCTACGGGTGCTCGTGGATGGACTGGAATCTAGAGAATGCTAAAGTGATTCTGGTATTTTACTGACCTCTGCTGGTCGTTTTCTATCAAGAAAGTTAAATAGAGGCAGTTGCCAGAAAAATAAAAAAAAGAAAGTCCCTCAGCAGAAAGCAATTGTGGTATTTTACTGACCTCTACTGGTCTTTTTCTATCAAGACAGTTAAATAGAGGCAGTTGAACAAGCAGAAAGAAATTCTGGTATTTTACTGACTTCTACTGGTCGTTTTCTATCAAGACAGTTAAATAGAGGCAGTTGAACAGAAAAAAAGTCCCTAAGCGGAAGCAGACAAGTCCTAGGGCTGATCTCCAGAGCCCACAAAGTACATACACATATAAGTATATACTAAAGTATATACAAGAGGTCTCAAATGCTGTGTACTAGTGTACTAGTTCTTTTAGAAATTGAAAAGAAACTCTATAAGAGGTAAATTGCCCAGAGTATAAGCCCAAAGCCCTGACACCTAAACCATTTTAAAGTACAAAAGGCATAAGATATTTATAGGCTTTATAGGTAAGGCCTTCAGTGACAGGACAGCACTGCAAAAGCTGCAACACTAAATTCTCATCCCATATTGAAGAATACGTAGGAAAAGGCGAAATTGCTAATCTGATAGCCCTATTAGTCTGCAGATAAAAAGGTGTTCACCTACGATTTTATTGTTAATGATACTATGTATAAGTGAAATGCCTGAACTGCGATTATTAATAGTACTTTCACCATGTGTTGTCAGGGATTGAAGGGCAGGACTGTTTATCTTTAGTAAAGGAAGGATAAGGTTTATTGGAACTCTTGATATATTTCTTTTTAGGTGTATATGACGGAAGAAATTTCACAAGCCGAAGCTGCCATCTGGTTTATGGTCTGATCCCCATGTGCCTTTTCTTTACTGCCCACCTTCTAATAAGAAAAGAGCTAGATTCTCTTGCCTATGGGATAAGGGTTTTCATGTTCCCGCTTTAAATAATGGTAGAACGTTAAGAAAGTAAATCATTGTGGTGATATTTGTTTGTTTTCTCTACTTCACTATAATGTATATATCAGACATGTCCTGTATGCATTCAATCATTAATCTCACAATACCCTAAATTAATGACCGTGTTTTTAGTAGAAATCAATGCCTCCCTGTATGTATAAACGTGTACATCCAGTTTATTTAGAACTGGTCCACCAGTTAACTGAAATGATACAGTCTCAGTTGCAGTACCCAATCTCACGAACCAATTCCTCACCACCCTTTGATTATTTGCTTGAAGTCAAGGTCCATCCCTCGGACCATGGCGACAGGGGACTCTGCTTTGGGCTGCAGGTAGTAGTGGCTAGTGGCGAGTCGTTCAGGTGGAAAACACCACCTCTTCATTCTAATCTATCAGCACTTTCATTTCAGCCACACTGTCCTGATTTGAATCCCCCACTGTTACTCTCCTTCAGGTCTTTGTGCATGCTGACATCTTTGAAGCCATTCACATCTCACTTAATGTTATTCATTTGATGTATTGGCTGGTCCTCCGGGTGGCGTAGTGTCCTGCTCTGTGACACATTCATGTCACACTATGTTATTAGAGAACTTGGAAAATTAGCAGTGTTTAAGCCTTCTGACGAAATGGGGCGAAGGTGTGATTGCATTTACCAGAAGGACTAAGCCTTCCAGGGATAGTTAAACACGTTTGTGGTACTTTTGATAAGTCGAGTAGTTGCAGATGAAACCCCTGGAACTGATCAGATTGTCCCAAAGTTGTGAATCTCAGATTAATATATAAGAAGTGCATGTAAGGAGTGCAAGGGGCATAACCAGGGCACCCTCTCCCAAGTGTACATACATACATACATAAAAGAAGCAAGTTAGGATGTTGGTACTAAAACTTTCAAAACGAATGTAGGCTCACTCGCAAAAGAAAACATTTTTATATTGGGAGATAGCTAATTCATTTATAGTTTCACAACCTAGGAAGTGGAAACCTCCACTGTTTAGAAATGGCCTGCAACATTCCACAATTTGAGACTCAGTCTTTAAAAAATTGAAGGCAAGACCTCATGGGGAATATATGACGATACAACGCATTCCATTACAACGCGGTATTTTACATCGCGGTTTTTACAACGCAAGTCGTTACAACAACTTGCGCTGGAGGGCGCTGGACTTAGGAATAGTATGATTTACTATTCCAACTCCAGTCTACGTACAGTAGGGAAGGTGTTGGAATAGTAAATCATACTATTCCTTAGGTTAGAGCGCCATCCAGCGCAAGTCGTTGTAACGACTTGCGATGTGAAAACCGCGATGTAAAAGCATTGCGTTGTAAAAGTTGCGTGGTAAAGGATGTCTCCCCCTCATGGGAGCACCAATTGGAGTTGCTGTAAATATTTATCAGTGTCCCATACTTCTCATTATTGTGAGCTTTGCTGGTACTGTGGTAGTCCAAAGTCCAAAATGTGACATGCATCCTTATCCACCCCGTCTCTAGCATATCTTAGATAATGGTGGTGGGCCCTCTCTTTACTAGATATCCCTTTCTCTCACTCTTCTCCTCAGTTACTGTAGGGGGTTGCAATGCCAGTGGGATAACGTGTTGATGATGTTCTATAAAGTAATATCTCCACAGCAGGAGTAGCTAACAAGGATGTTGCATCTACATGGCTTCATTTATTGTGGTGTGTACTGGCACAAGTTAGAAAATGAAATTTGATATGTATGCACAGATAATAAGACAAAGTTGACATATTTCACTTCCAAAATACAACTCACAGCAGTTTCATCGACACCAGCATAAGAGTACCCTATTATATGGTGCCAATATCCCAGGGAGCTCTGAACCCTTTTGTGTTTTCCACATCCATTACTGAGATCCTTTAACAGGGACAGGGATTTTGAACATCCGTTGAATGTTCATTAAAGTCAATATTGTTTGTTTAGTGATGTGGTAGGACACTGATGTCTTTGAAAGTGCCTAAGCACTGCCAATAAAAGCGTATCTTTGCTGGGAAGTTTTCACTTTATCTCTTTATCTGCTGCTGTTCTCTGATCATCCTTGCCTTCCCTCCATCTCAGCAGTGGCAGAGACAGCACAACCTCGGTTTAGTTTGTACATATACATTAATTCCACAATTCTTGATGTTGCAAGGTTATGAAATTGGCAGTGTCAGATTGATTAATAGGTGATTGAAAATGGGGAGGACTGTGGCAGGTAGGTGGGTGGATGGGGGGGGGGTAGTTATTTAGCAATCACTATTTTCAAGGTTCTTTTTGTTGCTTTGGGGCTATACGCCCGATGTCCTGTATGCTGTCTTTTTTCTTATCGAAGTGTCCTATGCAAAATCATTAAAAAAAAAATTAAAAAAAAGAAAATGGGGAGGACTGAGATTTTGATGTTGAACTCCAGTAGATCCAAAAACTAAGGGCCTCATTTACAAAGAATTGGCGTAGGGCAGCGCCGCAAATCATTTTGCGGCGCTGCCCTACGCCAGTTGGAAAGGACAGGAATGCATCGTATTTACAAGATACAGTGCATTCCTGTCCTTTCAGTCAACACCGGCGCACAATTTGCAGCCGAGAACCAACGCAAGCACCCTTGCAACATGCTGCAAGGGTGTCTGTTTTGTTGGCATGATTGTTTTTGTGCAGGAAGGGGCAACTTCCTGTACAAAAAAAAATGAGAGGCATTTTCCTCGTTCTGTGTGTGCTGCAGAATGCAGCACATGTGGAAAGAGGAAAAAACAAGGAGAAATGTAAACATTTCTCCTCATTACGCCTGCTCTGGGGAGGCGTACATTTTTGTCGCTGCCCCAGGTTTAGGTGATTTTGTGAATCTGGGGCTGTGTCAGATTCCATGGGTGTTGAGTGGAAATACCCACAGCAAAACCCATGGAAAGCCTCCTTGACGTAGAGGAAGGCAAGGCAGTGCTTTGCGCTCACTTGCCTTAATCCGTATCTATGAGGCCATGCAGAGCCATGCACGGTGGCTTTGCCTCGCCTCATTGATATGATTGAGAGGCCTGCACCATAGGATCGTCAAAAAAAGTGATGCTTCATCTGCGCAGGCCTCTTGTATAAGAGGGCATAAATTTGCAAGATCCAGAATGGGGTTCCGTTAATTAATTATGTGTGGAATCATCATGGAAGGAGGGAAGATATCACTGAGGCTAGGATAGCAACCGTAAAGGCAGACACTAGTGGTAAGTGCCACTGGGTGTGGAATCCAATTGTAAATATTTGGAGATATCTATTTAGTTGAGTTAAAAATATGTTTATTGAGAAGTGACATCATAAGGACTGTATTGACTGAAATTGATGAAGTTGCCAATTGGTGTTCCCAAAGAGGTGGTGCGAATGTTGGTCTCTTACTTTGTTGTGACTCCCTGAAGAGTAGTTTGCTCTTACAGATATGAGGTGCTGCAGGCAAATTTCTCTTAATTGGTATGCAAGTTCGGCTAGAATTCTTTCATTGGTTCACCCTTTATAAACTTAACAACCCTGTGTACTTGGCAGAAATGGTTTCTCTCCACCGTATAAGTATAAATTAAGGAATTTCAATCTGCTTGGTGCTTAGACCCCAGGGACGAATTGCCTTACGATCCCCTAATTCACACAAAAATAATCTGGCAAAGGGGAAGCACTCGAGAATCCAGTCCAATTCTCGCATTAATCAATCATATGTTATATAAGCCATATTGTCAAATGCCTATTATGTTGAGCCATAGTTATCCACCATGAAACGCCCAACAAGGAGACTTAGATGCCGTTGAATAAAAATATATGATCATTCTTGATTTCTTCCTATAAAAACATACATTAGCAGCCCAGCCAACGCGTTTCATCCCCACATGGGACTTCATCAGGGATAATAATACTTCTGTTAGTTCATAACAACTGTCAACAATTGGTTTCTCCTCAAATCTTTCTTAAAACCAGAGAAAATCCCTGTGTTCCATTTGTGTTCATGTGCCCATTGCGTATATTCTTGGTAAGACTTTTCACCCACTGTAACACTGACCATAACTCCATTTAAGACTATCATGTCTCATGTTTACTGCCTGTAGTCCCAGGGCCAGTGGCGTAGCAAGGGGGGGGAGTTAGGGGGGCAGTCCGCCTCAGGCAGCACGCGTTTTGGGGGCGGCAGCCTCCTCCCCCACCCCCGCTCTTACTTGCAGCCGTCGCAGGCGTCAGCAGCAGGATTCGCCAGTACCCCACGCTCTTTAAGACGGCTGCCGAGGGGCGGCAAATGTAGGTGCCGCCATGGGCGGCCGATGTTCTAGTTACGCCACTGCCCAGGGCTTATGTGTTAAAGGCATTATGTTGTGGTTTTTAACATCCAGCTAACTGAAATGGCCCAATTTATCAAGTTAAGTCCCAAACCATTGGATAATATTGTGTCTAACGCGTGATACGTCAATGTAGCCAGATTAGCCTCAGTTTTCTCTGAAAGCCTTGCCTCCACAGCAAGTCATTATAAAATACCTTTAAAAAACAAAATGCTCTGCACTGGTCTGCATCCTCAACAGGATTTTAAGAAAAGAAAAAGGCTACATCGCCGTGTGAGTCCTACCCCTCCAACGACACCCTTGTTCTATTCTACTTCTTTAAAGTCCTTAACCATATATAAAATATAAATATAGCCGTAGGCTTCTGAAACTTGTTGCAGTGAAAAAACCAGCTAAGCAGACTATATTATATGAAATAACATATAGGGTCCTCCAGACCGAGCTGTTAAAAATACCAGCATATTGAAAACCATAAAACTGCACATCTACCTCTCACACTTCATCATCCAAAACACTGCTATGCGCTGCGTTCTATAACACGATAACCGCACCTCAGTGGTCATGACACACGACTTGGAAACACTCCCCACAAAGGATCAAACACAACATCCTTCCAACCACACACTCTATGCGGTGTAGCATGCTAGCCATTTAGGCAAGCGCTTCAGCACCCCACATTGGGGTAGTAAGCACTATATAAATGCTGCAATACAGTTTAATATATTTTTATTGTGAGTTCCAGGACCCCCATAGAACTCATATATATATGATTACCCAAGTTTTCAGATAAGATATGAGAAATTTCCTGACCCACTTCCGAAAATGTACCTGGGCCTTCTTTCTCAACATGCTTAAAATAAAATGCATGGTGTTGAAAGGATTTTGATGTAAAGCAATTACTGTACAGATCCACATAAAATCCCTTACATCATGTCGCCAACTAAAATCATCCAAACCCACTCAAAGAAATCTTCGTGCAATCATACCATAGTTTAGTATGTACAGTGGCAGCTAGCGGTAACAAAATATTGTGGGGCGCGATTTCGCACAACTCACCATAAACTTAGCACCAGCTCCCGCCTGGTGAGGCACTTCTCTGCCAGCGATCCTTGTGTCCACAAGCAGGAAAGGGAAGGACTTCCTTCCTGCTCGTGGACCACGAATCCAACCAATCCTGGAGCTGTTCTCATGCTCTTTTCAGCATGAGAGCAGCTCCAGGATTGGTTGGAGCAAACTAACCCAGCACTCATTTTGAGGCTGGGGGCCTGTGTCAGCAAACCCCAGGCTGTTTCACAACCCTTGGATTGCTGGGTGCACACTACGCATGTCGGATAAGACAGCTGTAGACAGCCGGCCAATCTGACATGAGCACTGGCCGGGGCAGCAGTCATCATGCAATCGCAGGATTGAGCCCCGACCCCCATCCTCGCATTGCACAGCACGAGGCACTGGCAAAATATAATGACATTGATATGCCATTTTATTTATGTGTTTGCCTGCTGCGCTCGCAGCAGGGAAGGTGCCGCTCTTCCACCATTTAGAAGGAGTAGCCCATGAGTACTTACATTTTTGGATAAGAAAAAATAATGTATTAATACTCAGTTAAAAATATACAAATGTGCATGCACATTAATATAAGAGACATGGTTAGACTGGTACAAAAAAATAGGCCCGGGCACCAAAATATAAGTGGCTCTACTAGTAAATTAGAAAGCTAAAAAAGTGGCCCATGTTTGTAAATCGGGGCAGTTTTGAACTTGCAAAGACAAACTGTATAAGTGTTTTGAAAGGCATGGAAGACTGGATGGATTTGAGCTTGCTTTAGGCATTATTTGTTTTAATATCAGGGAGATCATCTGTAAAAACCGGCCCAGCAGACTATAAAACAGGCCCACCAACAGCCCAAAAAATGGCCCAGAAACTGACCTGTCGAACCAGCCATTCGGTTGCCAGCTCCTTTTTAGTTCGAAGCCTACCAAACAGCTTAGCTGTCTGGTTGCGAAAATAGTTCTTGTGGGCATTCTGAGAGCTCACCTGGGAATGTAGTCCAACCATTGCTTACCATTGGCTATGTGGTTTGTAACCCACATTTTCCAGCATTCTTTATGCAAGCTTTATATGTTTTAGGCTGTTCAGCTTGTCTTCGTCCCTCCGATGGAGCAAAGCTTGTTCATCATCGCTCCTTGTATTCCTCCACGAGTCCTCGCTTTTTATAACCAGGCCTTTAAATTTTGTTCTTACCTTATCACATTTGCTGTGTTTTCAAAAGCAGAGGTCAAATGTTAGGCTCTGCATAGTATAAATACCCCCTCTATAACACTATAAATGGTCAAAGATACTTACTTGTAGGTAGTGAAGCTTTACACAAGGATGTGATTTTCTTTTCTCTCGCTGTTACATCTATCTCTATGACCAGCCTAGTTTGTGCAGAAATGTTCAGGGAATTCATGGCAGTATATACAAATTACAGTTGCAGTGGAAGCAAACCATAGGAATTGTAGTGTATCTTGACGCCACGTTTCACTAAATTCATGGAAGCTTAATGTCTTTGTATATCCCTCCCATCATCTGGCGGCCTTTCTTGGCTCCATCATTCAGTACTCCCAGTTCTGTGTGACCTTCTGAAAAGAGAGGACTAAATGTTCCACAACTCTTTATGAAGCATCAAATAGTCCAAGCACCTACTCATTAGAAAGTCCTCTAGCCTCTCCTACACTTAGTCATTGGATATATCATCCTAAAGTGTTTATCCAATCACCCTTCTTCACTCCAGAACACCAAGGGGCATATTCTCAAGGACTTATCGCCGATTTATCGGCACTTTAGCGCCGCAAAAGTGGCAATAGATTCATCGCCCTATTCTCAAGCTGGTGCAAACTGCCGATATCGCCAGTTTTCCAGCTGTAGCTTCCGAAAAAACATTGCCACGGATGAGAGCGACAACTAACGGTAATGATATGCAGAGTAGGCGTTCCAGTGCAAAAACACACGAAAACACCACTTCGCGATATTCTCAACGACCAGCCAGATCTGCGATGCGATCCAAAAACAGGCGATAAGGCACGTTAGCAGCAGGGATTTAACACCTGCCTTTTACTGGTGTAAAGCAGGACGACAACCTGCAGTAGAAAGGGAGCCCAGCCCAGAGCCACATCTGAAGACCAACAGATGCCATGGAGCCACTGATCATGCAGCTTGGAGATCCAAGAGCGGTAGCTTCCGCAAAAAACATCGCCACGGATGAGAGCGACAACTAACGCTAATGATATGCAGAGTAGGCGTTCCCGTGCAAAAACACACGAAAACACCACTTCGCGATATTCTCAACGACCAGCCAGATCTGCGATGCGATCCAAAAACAGGCGATAAGGCACGTTAGCAGCAGGGATTTAACACCTGCCTTTTACTGGTGTAAAGCAGGACGACAACCTGCAGTAGAAAGGGAGCCCAGCCCAGAGCCATATCTGAAGACCAACAGATGCCATGGAGCCACTGATCATGCAGCTTGGAGATCCAAGAGGGCCACAACACCCACCACCACCACCCCCAGGATCCCCCCTCCTCCCCCCCTCCTCCCCCCGGACTACCACCTAGGCAGCGCAGAAGAAGACAGCGGACGTTCCTAAACCGCACCAGCCTCAGACACTCAACGCCAGAGGATGCCATTGCCCACTACAGGCTCAAAAGGACAACCATCCTCCGCATCCTGATCCACATTGCCCATAGGCTGACGGTACCAACACAGCGGAGAACCAACATCCCTCCGCAGACAAAGCTGCTGGCTGTGCTGCACCTGTTGGCCTCTGGTACCTTCCAACAAACAACTGCCAGAGTCGGAGGAGTCTCACAGCCAGCCCTATCAAACTTCCACACACATGTCTTGGATGCATGTCCACAAAAGCAACGGCGGGCCCCTGTATCCGCACCACACGCTAGTTCCAATTCGTAGTGTTCCTGCGCAACCAACCCCAACGCCAGCCGTTGCTTGACGCCTCTGTGCTCCAGAACCAAGATTGTAGTTACTGAAATGGGGGTGCGCCAGATCATGAAGTCTAGTAGTCAACAGTAGTGTAAAAACAGTTCTTTATTACAAATACATAAATCAACAATACGAAAAGCTCAGCCAACGCGTTCCATTCCCAACGGGGAACTTCATCAGGGCACCGTGTGGATTCAATTAACTGCATATGCTGCGGAAACTCCCCAATACAATTCCATATTCCGAAAGTCAGTATTCAGAAACCTGTTGGATAAATGGTGACAATGGTCAAGCGTCCGTATAGTCACAAACGTAATCTGGTACAGTGTATTGCACTTGGACAAACCGGAATGCTAACAGGTATGATAAATCCTGCATAAAAAGACCGTAACAGAAGTTCGTGTGGGCGTAACCTTCGTAGGAAAGAAAAGGAAGCTTACGACCACACGAACTTCTGTTACGGTCTTTTTATGCAGGATTTCTCATACCTGTAAGCATCACGGTTTGTATCAGCTTGATACCCCCTGCACCTTCACTTCCCCCACACTGCGCAGGAACAGCTGGAGACCAAGCAAGGGAACTATGCCATAGCTGGCTTCCCGCACGTGTTGGGGGCAATTGACTGCACACATGTACTACTTGTACCCCCTGCCGACACTGCACACAGTAACCGCAACAGAAACCACACGCATTCCATCAATGTGCAGGCAAAAGTGGACCACCGGGGCCTGTTCACGAATGTCGTCGCAAACTTCCCAGGCAGTGTGCATGATTCCTACATCTTCCGCAAGTCCATCACCAACCAGCGCTTTGAGGATGCACCTATGGAAATGCACTGCTCGTCGGTAAGTACCAACTGAACACACCACACACCTCAACTCCACAATCATACAACTCACAACTGTGGGAATGCACACGTTACAAAATCACATACAACATGCCAATCAACATGCCCAACTACCAGACACGACAACACAAGTAACTGTGGTAACCGTGGCCAGCCATGTAGACAAACCATCCACGGCATGGCACCTCTGCCACACAATTGCAGAATGTGGGGAGAGGTGGGAACCAAGTATGTGCGAAGGAGGCAAGTGACCCATCAATAAGAATGCACATTCTTATTGATGGGTCAGCACATCACACAATGCCAAGTGTGGCGGTGATGTGCTGGACAGACTTCAGTATGCAGAGCACAGACATGTCCATGTGGACATATACTGCTGGTGTTTGTAGTGTTGTGGACAGTGGACACAAACAGGTTACCTCAGGCAGTGTGGAAGACCTTGGACATGTAGCTTTGTCATCCCCCCCTGTAAGCGTGAGCGGAGTGGCCATGACCGGCGTATGTCGTGAATAAATAGCCTGGGGCTCTGGGCGTGGTTCAGTTCTGGGATGGCCACCAAAGTAACTACTGCGTGTGTCTCGGTGTCCGCCATATCCTGTCCATAGGCCTACACACACGTGGCCGACCACCTTCAACGGCCAGATTTACACTGGAGACGAGGTGGCTATGTCCCAAGCCAACCCGCGCACATCTCGTCATCGCATGCAGGGTCGTGCCTGCCAGGGCGGCGCCCCCCAACCAGCCACGAGGCCGCCGCCGTGACCGGTGGTGCCTGCGCGATCCTGTGCGCCTGCTGCACCCCAGCCCTGGTCCCCAGACCGGTCCGCCACCCAGCGATGACTGGCCGCCCCTGCGCACCCGGGCCTCAATGCTCACCTGCCGCCAACAGTGTGTCTCCAAGAGAACCCACCATGTGCCGGTGCAACCTCCTCAGCCGATCGCTGGATTCCACGCCACAGGCCCCCAGCGCACCCTGCGGCACTGCACCGCGGAGTCACGTGTGTGCTGACTGCTGCTTTGGCGTACACTGCGGTCCAGCAGGGCCCTCAATTCAAATTGAATCTTGATTGGCAGGACGGCGTATCGAGGTCTACGCATCATCGCAGGCTGCACACCCGCTCAGCTCTTCAGGTGCCCCTACCTCAGTGCACCGCAAGTCACCGTCCCGTGGCGGTAGGCCCGTGCCGGCCGCAGTGCATCGGGTGCCACCAACTCTGTGCACCGCAAGTCATCGTCCCGTGGCGGTAGGCCCGTGCCGGCCGCAGTGCATCGGGTGCCACCAACTCTGTGCACCGCAAGTCATCGTCCCGTGGCGGTAGGCCCGTGCCGGCCGCAGTGCATCGAGTGCCACCAACTCTGTGCACCGCAAGTCATAGTCCCGTGGCGGTAGGCCCGTGCCGGCCGCAGTGCATCGGGTGCCACTAACCCAGTGCGCCATAAGTCATGGCCCCTTTATGATTGAGTCTCGTGGTGCGGACGCCATCAGGTCACCTCCGGCAGTGGGGAATGTGATGTGGTAGGCCCTTTTTATTGGCTGGGTCACATGTCCTGTGACGCCTGTGCTGGATGGGTGTGGTGTGGGTGTAAACCAGCCCTCAGGGAGTGGCTGTGGCCTGCTGACAACTAGACCAGTGATCAGCAGATCGCTACAGGGAAGACCTGGGACATGTAGCTTTGTCCCCCCCCCCCCCTGTAAGCGTAAGCGGAGTGTGCTGGGCTGGCGTATGCCAGTCCAGCGTAGGGGTGTGAACAATGAGCCCGGGGCTCTGGGCGTGGTTCAGTTCTGGGCTGGACAAGAAAGTAACTAATGTGTGTGTCTCTGTTGTAGTGTCTGCGCCACCCGGACCGCAATCGGCAATGTTGCACCCTGTGACTCAAGTCCCACAACATGAGCAACATGGACGTAAGGGGAATCACTGACCCTACATTCATCCATACTTTCATACTTGAATGATCATAGACATGACACATCTGTGTGAATTTGAATGTTTTATTCACATTCAGTGGAGTGTTGAAGCTGGAGCAGTACAGGGCCATGCAAACCCCACTTTACATTGGTGCCCCGTGGAGGGCCAGCTGGAGTCCTTTAGGGAATGACAAGTTCATCGGAAGAGGAAGAGTTCAGTCCGCAGTCTGATTGCTGTGTC
This sequence comes from Calotriton arnoldi, assembly GCA_963921515.1. NCBI lineage: Eukaryota > Metazoa > Chordata > Amphibia > Caudata > Salamandridae > Calotriton > Calotriton arnoldi. Next base: position 4,485,295 of record CAWUFW010000274.1, on the reverse strand, counting down.
ATTGGTAACCAAACAGAATATGGCAGTCCATGTCGAGGTCCAAGGTGAGTGCCGCAGAGTGTATCGGGGGACAGTGGAAGGTGATGATGCAGAGGGCAGAACCAAGCAGAAACAGGCCATATGGCGGAGATGAATGCTACTGCTTCCTTCTTATCACTAAGGCAGACTCATCCGCATCTTCGTCCTCTGATGTTTCATGTGCCTCACATGTGGGTGGTGTTGTTTTGTCTGTATCACTGTGTGGCAGTGACACATCAGTGGCCGGAGGTGGATTGTCTGCAGCACTGTGTGTCACTGACACATCAGGGGGCGGAGATGTGGCTGTAGAAGCAGAAGCAGCATTCATCTGTGCCAGGCCTTGTGGCGGCAATGCCATGATGTGGGTCTGCAGGGCATGGAAGATCCCAGCTACATCTCGCTGGTGTGCAGCCGTGGCAGCCATTCTTTCCGCCTGCATCCGCTCCATGTTCTCCATGAGCCTCCGCATGTGTCCCAACTCACGGCTGACATCGCTGGAGCCACTCTGACTAGACAGTTGTCTTGTCTCAGAGTCAGGACTCCAGCGATGTCAGCCATGGATCGTTGGAGAGCATGGAGCGGACTGTGGATGTCCGTTAGGGACTGTAAGTGGTCCCTGATGGGACTTAGACACCCACGTATGGCATCTAGTTTGGCTGCCATGAGGTCGAACCCCACCCGCACCTGATCAGCCATCTTCTCCTGGCACCCTAACACACGGCGTTGGAAGGCCATGTGTTGTTCGTGGGGGTCCTGGGAGTCAGTCGTGGTGGTGGGTGCTTCCTGCTGTGTGGTCTGTGTAGGGGGTGAGGTCTCCTCGATGCAGCTGGGCTGCCCTCCTCCTGGAGGTGGGGTGCCGAAGCTGTCCATGAGCTCTTGGAGGGCATCGGTGTCGAAGGTGTGGAGGTCCTCTTCGGTCTGCTCTGCAGGAGGTGTTGATTCTCCCTCTGCAATGTGAATGGGAGATGCAGTTTAACATTGTGTTCACATGTATGTTGACGCATTGTACAAGTTTACATACAGACTGCATGACAATGTACATTGTGACTGTTTGGGAGGAGCTGCCTATTTGATGCGGGACAGTGGACATTTCGACAACATCACGGATGTGTGTTTGTACTTGTACATTATCATCTCACATTTCCCTGCTATGCCAAATGTGATTGGCCAGTTTCTACACACAAGCGGCACCAGTTGTGTCCTCTGTTCTGTTGTGAACGTGTTGCAGTTTGTACCACATTGTTGGCAATGTTGATGTGCTCTGAATGTTATGTGTGTGTGCTGCATTTTGGGATAGTCGCCCCTGCACCTCTGATTTTGCTGCCCCTTATCCCTTTCAGGCGGTGTGCCTTTGACTTCTGTGCTTATACAGTGCTGAGATGTTGCATACTTGGGTAAATCGGGCTCTTGGTGGGAGTTGGGACTCTGGGGAATGGTTTGTCCGCAGATGTGTTGTTGACGTCAGGGGTTGTTTGTGCATGTGGAGGTGTCAGAGTGTGACCTGCTCCTTTACGGATGTGGTCCACACTCAGCCACCTCAGTGTCGTGGCGTGCAACATGTCATGATATATTGACTGCAGCCATGCTATTCGTCATGCAGTGTCACTTGCATTGTCAGTGTGGCTCACTGACACGCCGCTTTGCTGGGTTTGGCACATGTGCATGGGTTGGTTGTGAGATTGGTGATGTGTGGGAAGGGCCCCCTCTGGGCACATAGTCGACGGGGGCCTACTTGCTGTTTCTAGGTGTGCTGCAGTGTGCCAAGGGGAACAGGGACATGATCCAGAGTCATTGTGGGTGTGCACTGTGCTATACTTAATTGTGCATGTGTGCCATTGTCCCCATCTCCCCCCGTCCCCCCAGTCCCTGGTCGTTACTCACCATGTTGCTGTTGTGTCAGGTCATGTTGAGCAGTGTCCGGTCCCCCAACTCCTGCCACCGTCTCCACACTGATGACTGTGGACACCATTTCCTCCATCTCATCGAGCTCCTCCTGTGGTGCTGGACTCCCACCTCCACTCTGCATTGCTGAACTTCTGGTTGTTGCCGAGTTTCTGCTTGGTTTTGCGCTTCACATCATTCCAGCGCCTCTTGAGCTCTTCCATTGTCCTCCTCAGCACTCCGACTGCATTCACCTTGTCCACGATGGACTGCCATATTCCATTTTTTGTTGCCAATGACACAGTGGAGGTGACAAAGAGTTGTTGATGGTGTTTTATCACCTCCGTTATCAGGATCCTGTTTTCCTGCGGACTGAACCTCGTCTTCCTCTTCTTCTTCTCCTTGCCCTTCCCTGACCCCGAGGTCCCAGGCTGGTCCTCCGTGGGGCTTGTGGGGTTCTGGTAGTCCTCTGTACTTGCTCCGGCTACCTCCATTGTGCTTCGCAGTTGTTTTGGTTTTGTTTGTAGTTTTTTTTTCGGCTTTTACAGTGATTTTCCCCGCCTGACGTGTGTGAATTGCAGGCCTGGCACAGCTTATCGCTGATTTTTTTATCGTGGTTGGGCCCATCGCCACTTTTTTCACGTTCGGCTTTAGATTTTTATCGCCGTCCCGGTAATTTTATCGCGGACATTTGACGCGTTATCTGGAAACTATCGCATGTTACCGCCATGTTGAGAATAAGACGTTAACACAGCGTTATTTTCACGCAATAGACGGCGATATGAAAAATTGCATTAACCTATTTTGGCGATGATTATAGCACGTTCTTGAGAATATCCCCCCAAGAGTTTTAACAAATTTCCTGGGCAACTACATTGGCATAGAGTGAAATATGTAGAGTAGTCTGGGGAGCATAATCATTTTGGATATAGTCATCCTTCCCAACAGCAACGAATGGAATCCAGACCAAAATCTCACTGTCTGCTAATAATGAAAGCTGTAATATTTTAAAGTTATTTATGCAGTGCTTACACCTAAACCTGTACAAGGAATAATTAAACAATGATCAGCTGCGGACATTAAAACAAGCATGATGTAGGTGCGCAGAAGGGTGCTTCAGCTGTGCTGGAGGGAAAACTAAAATCTGTTTGGTGATACTTCATGGAGTAGGTAAGATTTCAAAGAGGGACGAAAAAAGGTGCAAGGAGGGAGAGGAGTCTGCAGGAAGTTCCTCAATTTAGGGGCAATAAGGGCAGAAGATTTGAATCGGGAAGGGCACAGAGAAGAGAGGAGAGACCAGTCAACATTGGGAGGCAGATGTTAGAAGGAGTGAATAAATAAAGAGATGTACGAGAGAATTAAGATACGGAGGCGCAGACTGTGAATGGACATCAGTGTAAATGAGAGTTTTTGCCATCTGGGATATTAGGAAATCTAGTTAAGCTTGTAAAGTTGAAAGCGACAAGAGTGAGAAAGGGGGGGAATATCAAGGAGAAGAAGAGATTATGTTCAAAGGCAATGGCGACATTTTGAGCAGAAAGACAGAGAGGGAGATGTGAAACAGAAAAGAGACTGACAAAGCGGGAGGGGAGGGGGAGCGCGTGGAGGCTGCTGGAAAGACAATCATTTTTAGGCGGCGGTGTAATGTGTGAGAGAACATACAGGAGTTCCTTGCTGATAGGTAGGAGGGAATGAGGCCACAAAGGGAAGCAGTGATAGAAGAAAAGGAGATGCCAAGCGACATAAAGAGGGCGATTAAAAAAAAAGGTTAAAGAAGCTATATCGCAAAGTGTAGGAAATGTATAGATGGAAAAGTGAAGGCGGTGAAGAACTGATGCCTGGGGCACCCCAAAGAGAAGAGGAAGGGAGTGGGGAGAAGAATTAGCCCAAGAAACAGGCTATGTGACGGGAGAACTGTGAAACAGCTGTGCCAGAAATGATGAGAGAAGGCAGAGTGAGGAGCAAGCTGTAGAGGTCCACTGTGTTGAAGATAGTAATCATACATAGCATAATAAGGAGGGAGCTAATTTGGAGTGGTGTGTTAAGTCCCAATACATCACACAGGACTCAAAGTTAGTATGTTGAGACAAAGCGTTATTGAACACCCCAACCGGCTTCCGCCTCACACCAACTGCCACTGCTCCTTGTCTCTATCTTCAATGTTCCGCTCGAACCCTTGAGCTCGTGGGCAGCTCGTGGCACACGAGCAGCTTACAGATGTCACAAGCTGAAATGGGCCAAGTGCATACATCACACTTCTCCCCCGTTCACAATAATTGTCGAACATAAACATGAAACCATAATTGGTATCACACCTATGCAAGAAGCCAACATATTTAAATACTTACTCAATTCATAAGCACATATTGGCAACATAAGCACATGCAATATGTCAACATATTTAAATCTCTAATCAAATCATACACACCTGCAAAAAGACAAAATAGATAACAATCAAATGAGTTTTACAGAATCAAACAAATGCACAGATTTTTACTTTACAAAGTCATCCAGATAAACAGGGTGTTTCTTTACCCTCATACTTCTCCTTTGTGTATTCTGTTCTCTTTGAACAACACTACCTTCACCCCTCCCATCATAACATTTTCCATGAGTTTTCTAATTTTCCATTTTTTTTCTCATATGTATTCTTAACTCGCATAGATTGTACCACAATTACACAATTTAAATTCCACACTCTCCCATCATCTATTTTCACTGCTTTTTTAAACAGTTTGATGACTTTGCATACTTTTGTGTATTTTGACCAAGGCACACATCCTACTGGTGCTTTTATTATTACACAATCACCGACCTTAACCATAATTTCCTTTACATTCTTTTGTTCATCATACCTCTACTTTCTCTGTTGCTGTTTCACTATTTCACCATCTCTCCATTCACCAACTCTTAAATCTTATACACCCTTATTCCATAACATCCATCTTGGGCACAGCACTGTATTAGAAGTTCTGCCTTTAAATAGCTCAAAAGGAATCTTTCCTGTTGATGAATGCAGAGTTATCCTGTTTGCTTTGATTCTTTCCTGTAGAATTTGTTTCCATTCTAAAACATTAGGTCAGGCATCTCCAACCTTTTCTAGAAGAAGGGCTACTTCTGAATGATGAAAATAGTGCTGAGCTCCTGATGACTTTGACAACTGTAGCAGTAGGGAGCGCATCAGAGCCAATTACAATAATGTGCACATTCTGCAGGATTACTAGTAGTGGCCACCCAGATGTATGTCACAATATTAGATATATTTTTTCAAGATAAATAGATGTGGAGTTAAGAACATATACATAAAAGTATACTTACCTTTGAATGCTTACCTTCATGATATTGCGGTACGCTATAGTCTGGATCTTGGTTAGACAATACTTAAAATTCAATACTGTCATAGAACAGAACCAACTTGACACGACAGCAGTGTCAGGAAAAGTAACATTTATCATAATAAAATGTCTCCACATGGCCAATAACATAACAATCATAATCGTAGGTGTCCATTGGCACACAGGAAATTCAGCAAGCTATAAACCTCCACAACTCGGTATGAACTATCATTCAAAGAACAGTTTTAAATACGTTTTGGATTTTCAATCATTTTGTTTTCAAACAGCATATCAGTTTCTCATAATAACACAATTTGTATCAAATATGCACATTCTAATTTGAGTTAACACACTCAAAGAAAACATTGTCTTTTGCTTGCAAAGTGACCTTATTCAATATGGCTAGTGTAGACCCTCTAAATTAGGTACTATGCTGAGCTGTATCTCAGAGGGCTACTTCCAGGGTACTGGCGAGCCACTTGTTGGAGACCCGTGTATTAGCTTTAGCTAACTGGATACTCTCTATAAGAATCTCTTTAACCCTTACAATTGCACCATTAGAGAGTGGATGCTATATCGCACATTTCTTGTGTTCCACCCCATTTTGTTCCAAAAAACTCTCAAATACCTTTCAGCAAAACTGAGGCCCATTATCGGATAAAATTGAGTTGGGGAAACATTCGCTTTTAAAAATGTCATTCAGAAAATTTAGAATGCTAGCGGTAGTAATATCAGAAACACACTTAACTTCCACCCATCGGGAATATAAATCAAGCAACACAATCAAAAACGGTGTACTTAAGCCGAGCACGAAGATGGCCGCCTAATCTGTCGGCTCCGCCAACCGAGCTTTACATCCGTCCAAATATCCGCTTATTTGTCCACAGATTGTCGCAGAGCTGCCAGATTCTGTCTCCGGAAGGGCCAGGCAACAGATCGATGCCCAGCATGGCCCAAGCGGGGCAGCGGAGACTCAACAACGCGACCTGTACCTTCCGGCCGGACGGGGCCGTGGGAGCTGCCGCACGGCCTGCCGGCTTGGAGCACGACTAGAGGCGGAGTCCTTCGACGCAATTGGAGGGCCGAGCAATAGCGTGGAGACACCCCGCTGCGATGAGCGGGAGGTCCCGGACTGCGGCTGCTGTTCGCCACGATTCCCGCGGGGCGGAGTGTGCGCCGCTGGGGGCCCGGCGCTGTAGCGGGCTGAAGACCAAAGAGGCTTGTGAGTGCGGCCTAGCAACATCGGCGGAGGCGCCGACGGTGGCCCTCATCTCCAACGGCCGTGGCTGAGGTGCGAGTGGAGCGAGGTGGGTGCCCTCCCCCGCGGTGGCTGGGAGTGAGACGTGACATTGGGCTGCGCTCTTGATCTCCGGGGAGACCTCACGTGGCCCTGTGTATCTGTGACATTGCGGAGCTGGAACCGCGACGCCGCGGTGGCATTGACTGGCGGCATACAGCCAAGTCTGTTTTTCGGGCTGTGGCCGGAGTCGGACGACTCTCTCTGGCTTGTGCCATATTACGCGACTGGGGCGTGAGTCGATGTGCTGTGGTGACCCCCGAGATTGACTGGTGAAACCGCGCTGCGGCCCCGCACAGCTGGCTGCCATTACCGCCACACCGGTATCCATCGGCTGGAGCTGATCGACTCCTGTCGCACGGACACTTTTTTCCACCTGCACTACCGCGGGTGTACGGCCGCGGTACACACCTTGGGCGGCCTGACGTTGGCCCGAACACGCTCTAGGGCGGGAAGATCGTTGTGACGCGGCATTAGCGATAACGCCCTGGTCCCTCACGGATTGTCTGGTGCGGAGGGAGGGTACCGGCGACTCCATTTCTAGACACTACATATTGGTTTTCGCGTCCACTATAAGGGAGTACGGCAGAAGAGACCTGCATCCAAGATGGCGGGGGGTCGCGGCTCAAAGGCAGCCCTCCAGGCCAAACTGACGAAATTCGCATGGGACGGGGGTCCCGGCCCGAGCCCTAAAGGAGGGTCCGCCGCTTCCGAAAATCCTGAGACTGGAGGGAAGAAGACGGACCCGACATTGCAGGACATTCTTGACGCCATTACTACAGTCCGCACGTCCTTGGAGTCGCGGATTGACACGGTCTCCACCGAGGTGTCTCTCATAAGGGAGGATATGCGCACCATGAACTCCTCATTAAAAGACGTTGAAACCAAGGCGACCTCCCTGGTGGAAGATGCGTCCGAGCTGCATAGGAAGGTGGAGGACCTGCAAACGCATGCCGCAAAGCTGGAGGCACAGCTGGACGACTACGAAGGGCGCTCCAGGCGTAATAACGTCCGTATAATTGGGGTGCCGGAGCACGCGGAAGGGCCGTCTGCGGACCTCTTCGTGGAAGACTTGATCACTAACTACCCCAAACCACGCGGGCTCTCCAACTTCTTCTCGGTGGAGCGGGCGCACCGAGTGCCCGGTGGCCGACCGAGACCTGGAGCCCCCCCACGGCCGCTTCTTGCACGGATCTTTAACTTCCGCGACAGGGATGTCATCCTGCAATGTGCCCGCTCCGCCCCACCAGTGGAATTCCAGAACAGCCGCATCACCTTTTTTCCGGACTTCACCCTCAAGGTGCAACGGCAACGACGAAGCTTTCTGGAAGTAAAGAAGGCGCTCCGAGAGAAGGACGTGAAGTATGCAATGATGTTCCCGGCCAAGTTGAGGGTGGAATCGGAGGGCAAATCCTGGTTCTTCACCACCCCAGAGGAAACCTGGGACTGGCTGGAGGGATGGCGAACGGCGAGCCGCCGCAATCACCGTGCCCGGGGTGCGAGGATGGACGATGATACCTGAGCTTCTGGTGGCGGCTCGCCGCAGACGGACTTGGTGGAGGCTGCGGGCGGTGCCGAATAATTGGTCTGTATGTTTTTTCCTTTGGGGTTTTGATTGACTCCAGGCGGACAGTGAGCATTGGGGTCGGATTTAACTGCGCATATTGAGTCTGATACGCGCCAGACGGAGATAGACTGTCCTAGCTGTCTTTGTGGACCTGAACATTTGCCTGTTCCCCTGCTGCCCATGTGGGGGGTGTGCTTGGCCCTTGATAATGCTCTTAATGGAAACATGTTCGGCTGTTCTGGTTCAGTTTTGGGACAGACATAGATTCTTTGGGGATGTGTGCTTGGTTCGGCCATACGGTCCCGTAAGTTCTTGGAAGGGTGGGCGATAGGCACTCTGCTAGTTTGGGGGGCGGGAGGTTGTGTCACCGCCGAGCAGGGAGGCAGGGTGGGGGGGGTTTGGGGAGTACATGCTGGGGAAATGGGGAGGGTGGGGGGGGATTATTGTGGGGTGTTATTTTTAGTATTGATTTTGTTTAGACATGTCCTCTTCAAATGGTCTCGAAAGCAAATGGCGACGGATGGATGTTTGGTCTACTCCCTTTGGCCTCAATATCTTTGGTATTGTTTTTGGATTCAGACATGTTCTTTGTTTTTGTGTTTGTTTTGTTCTACACCGGTACACAATATTGTTCACCTCTCCACTTTCACACTCCTTTCACATGTCAGTGGTGTAAGGGGCGTCCACCTAGGTTGTCCACACCCCTGCTTGCCTGTCCGCCATTACTCGACTCCCACTAGATGGACGTGACGACACGTGGTCTGACACTTAATCTGTCCACTTGGAATGTTAATGGATTGGGAGACAAAATTAAGAGGGGCATTGTGTTGCAATACGTTAAGCGCAACGAGTTTGACCTGGTGTTATTACAGGAGACGCACCTGATAGGGAATTCCTGTGGTGCTCTGAACAGGAAAGGGTACAAAATGGTGGTCCACTCCGGCTTTACCTCGGGCTCCAGGGGGTGGGGATTTTGCTTCGTAGGGGCTGCCCCTACATCATCCATAACTCCTGGACTGACCCCAGGGCAGATACGCCGCGGTTTCGGGCACCTGGGAAGGGCGTGTTGTTAACGTCGTCTCTGTTTATGCCCCCCCCGGACTGCAGCGCCTGACGCTACGTGACCTAGGGACCCTGCTGCTGGACCTTCCACTCGGGGTGCTTGTGTTGGGAGGGGATTTCAATCTCACGATGGATGGTTCTCTGGACCGCCTTCCTCCACGAGGGGACTCATCGAGAGGATCACAATTGTCCGAGTTCGCGAATGCTTTGGGGGTGGTGGATGTCTGGCGGTGGTTCAATCCGTCGTACACCCGTTTTATGTTCCAATCCGGGGTGCATGGTAGTCAGTCGAGGATAGACTACCTATTTACTCATGCCCAGGATGTTCAGCTTTTCACGAGGTCCGGTTGCCTGGCCCGTGGGATCTCCGACCACTCCCCTGTCATGGCGACTCTGGGCTCTCGCAGTGGGGGACGCCCCTGCTCCATTTTCGTACACCCGTGGGCATTAAAAATTCCGCACATCAGGGACGCTCTCCGTAAGGACACTGAATATTATTTTGCAGAAAATGTTGGCTCAGTCGACTCTGCAGTGACACTGTGGGGGGCCTTCGGGCGGTCATTAAGGGCAGCGCTTTATCACTCATGGTGGGACATAGGGCTGAGCGTACTAAGAGAGTATTGGAATTGGAGGCTGAGGTCTCGAGTTTGGAGGAGTCGGTCGCCCGGGATCCTGACCTCACTACAAGTCACAGTCTTGCACTCAAAAGACAGGACTATCGACAGCTTCTCTTTGAGGACGGGGCGGCGCGTTCGCTAGCCTCCCGACACAGGATTTATGAACAGGGAGAACGGACAGGTAAGCTCTTGGCGTGGCTTGAACGACGGGAGCAGGCTGCTAGATGGGTCCGCGCGATAGCGAACTCGGAGGGTACCCTTATTACCGACCCTCAACATATAGCTGACATATTTGCTAGCTATTACGAGGAGGTATACACCAGCTCTCCCACGTCACAGGCCCCCTTGTCAGCTGACCTTTTGGTTACGCTCGATATTCCTACTATTTCTCCGCAAGATAGAGAGACCTTGGAGACAGACATCACAGTGACGGAGGTTCAAAAGGCCATACAAGATGTCCGTTCCGGGAAGGCTATGGGCCCTGACGGGCTTCCCATTGAACTATTTAAGCCTATGTCAACATTATTGGCTCCCCATTTGCTCAATCTATACACTGAATGTTTTGAGTCGGGTGTTATACCCGCAGAGATCCGCACTGCCGCTATTGTGGTCATTCATAAGCCACACAAGCCTGTCGATGAGTGTAAATCGTATCGCCCTATATCCCTTTTAACGGTTGAGGCTAAGATCCTAGCCAAACTCCTCGCGAATCGCCTCCTTCACTATATCACTGACCTGGTCCATCCGGATCAATCCGGGTTTATGCCGGGGAGGAATACGGCCCGGAACTTACATCGGGTACATGGGGTCCTCGGCAGACTGCACACCATAGAGGAAGACGCGATTCTCCTGTCATTGGACGCCTCAATGGCTTTCGACACCATCGAGTGGGACTTTCTTTTCGCTGTTTTGGCCCATTTGGGGTTCGGCCCCAAACTTATTCGTTGGATTCGGCTACTGTATACTCAACCCACGGCTCATGTTGTTGTTAATAATCATCGCTCCGCCACTTTTTCGCTTCATCGCGGCACGCGGCAAGGCTGCCCCTTGTCACCGCTACTTTTCGCCCTTGTCTTGGAACCGCTCGCGGTGTGGGTCCGGGGGGATCCGGCGATTCGGGGGCTTAAGTGGACGGCATATCACGAGGACCGCATCTCGCTGTATGCCGACGATATCCTCTTGTACTTGGCCTCCCCTGCGCGGTCGCTGCGACGGGTGCTCCACATTTTTCACATTTTCAGCGCCCACTCCGGATATCAGATAAACTGGTCTAAGTCCCAGATGTATGCGCTATGGGGTTCCCCCCCGGTGAGTCCTCGGGGCTTTAATATCCCGGTGGCCCTTCAGGGTTTTCGATACTCGGGCATTTTTGTCACTCCTGACCCCGATCTCTTCTACAAACACAACTTACTCGGACCTCTCCAGCGTTTCAAATCCGACGTTGTGCATTGGCGCTCTCTCCCCCTCACTCTTCTTGGACGTGTGTCCCTGTCCAAATGTTAGCGCTCCCGCGCTTTCTCTATGCCCTGCAGAATACCCCTATCCCGATCCCAGATTCTTATTTTTCCCAAATCGACGGTGCATTGCGGGGACTACTATGGGAGGGCCGTACGCCACGCATCGCAATGAGCAAACTCACCATGGGTTGGTATGATGGGGGCATCGGTTTACCGGATCTCAGGTTGTACTACCAGGCGTCCCAGGTGACTGTAGTCAACCGCTGGATGTTTGAACCTCACGATGAGCCTAATTTCCGTACGGATCATTGGCTTCTGGGATGGGGCGGCTACAACAGAGCACTCTACACCAACCCCCGTAAGTTTAACCTAACAGGCCCCACGGCGCGCACAGTCGAGATCTGGCATGAAGTTACCAGAAAATTAGGATGGCGTGGGCGCCTGACGAAGGCGACCCCCCTGTGGGGGCCCGATATCTTAGGTCATCTCAGCGCTTGTCCAGGGTTTGACAAGTGGGATTTAATCGGAATCTCCACGGTTCGAGACATCTGGGTTAAGAGGAGGCTAGCATCGTTTCCGGAGCTCCAAGCTAAATATCAACTGGCTCCATCAGAGACGTTCAGGTACTTGCAAATCCATCATGCGGTGTCCTCCGCCCTGCCGAGGGATAGTCCTCTCCCCGACTCGTCCCCGCTGGAGGACCGCCTGTTGTTGGATCCCATAGACCGTAAGGCCATCTCGCTCACTTACAAAAAGCTGGTCAACAACCGCCCCGACCCGATGCTGAAACTGAGGGAGGGGTGGGAGAGAGATTTGGGAGAGATGGAGGATGACATGTGGCGGGACGCTCTAGCTTCACCCCGAGAAATTGCCATTCCCATGCGCATGCGACTTCTCCAACTTAAGATCCTCCACCGAGCATATTTTGATGCCAAACTCCTGTTCAGGCTAGGCAGACGCCCCGATCCACTCTGTCTCCGGCATTGCAATCAGGAGGGTACTTTTCTTCACATCTTATGGGACTGCCCACATATTCAGGACTATTGGGTGACAATCGCTCGTCAACTTGAGAGGGCGGGAGGCAAAACCCTGGGGTTATCTCCCCAACTATGTTTACTCAATATTTGGGGGGCGTCCGATCTTACACATGCTGAACAGACATGGGCCTCTATGGGCTTCATTATAGCGAAGCGGAATATTGCACGACACAGGGGGGTGGCGACGGTCCCGCGCCTGGTCGACTGGGCGAAGGACATGGATACCGCCATGGTGGCTGAAAAGTCAGTATTCAAAGGACGAGGTTGCCCTAAGAAATGGGATCGGAAGTGGGGGAAATGGAATAGGTACAGAGGGGACATCTGCATCTCCCCGACGGTGGAACTCCAGAGAGAAAGGCGAACGCTGATGGCCCAGTTGACGGCGGAGGTGCTGGTCTCTCCCCCTTAGAGGTGGCGCTCTCGATCTCTCCATCCACCTGCTTTCTGTTGTGACCTGTTTGTATTTTATGTATACCGTGGTCTCTTATTACTGCCTGGTGAAAGGTATAATGAGTATTGCTCTGCGTGGACCCCCATTTCACCACGGGATGAACGACACTATGATACTGCATGTGTGTAGTGGATGGGGTACTTCTTACAGTGATTTTATTTTGTATGTACCGGTCTTTGGTTTGTGTTAAAATGCAATAAAAAGTTTTAATAAAAAAAAAAAAACGATGTACTTTGTTCACCATGCAGAGGTCCTATTATATCAATTGAAATTTCATCCCATGGATGTTTTGGTATCTCCCTCACCACCATTGGAGTGTTATGAGTCCTGAGTATCTTATCGCGCACTACATTCTACACACTCCCGAACAACCCATTACACAGCTACATTCATGCCAAGCCACCAGAAATGTGATCTTAACCTTTCCTCAGTCTTGACTTGACTTAGCCTTAGTCCCGCAGTTTTGGGTAAATAACCATTTCGTCCATTTTCCTAGTGTAGCTCCCTTCCTGGTACTGCAAGAGTGCTGTGGTACCAATGTTATACAACAAAAAAATAATTATCCCCCCAACCCACAGAGGGGATGGGTGAAAGGGAAAGGAGCATGGGCAACAACAGAGAGCAGTGGCATCACAGGAGAAGTGGCAGCACAATGACCCAGGGAGGGAGAGGACAAGGGCATGCGTGACAGTGAGTGAGTGAGTGAGTGAGTGAGTGAGTGAGGAGGGTGGGAGAGGGGCACAGCCTGAGGCAGCAACAGAGGGCAGTGGCAACAAAAGGGTATTCGCAGCACAGATGACCAGTGGGATGGGGGCCCGCACACAATGAGGGGGAGTGGAAGCAGGACAGGGCAGGGGCAGCCACAGAGGACAGTGGTAGCACAGGAACAGTGCCACCCCAATGTACTAGAGAGGGAGGGGGAGGGGCATGCCACACTAACAGTGAGGGGACAGCCAGGGAATGGAAGGAAGCACAGGGACAATAACACCATTATGGATGTGGGAGTGAGGAGGCAGGGGCACAGCACATGGACAGTGAGGGAGGAGGAGGGCTGGGGCAGCCATGGAGAGCACTGGCAGCAGAGGGAAGTGGTAGCACAAGGAACCAAGGAGAAAGAGGCAGTGGCACACCACATGCACAACAAGGGGGTGGCAGCAAGCGAGCAGTGGCAGCACAACAGACCAGGGAAGGAGGGGGCACAGGCACACCACACAGACAGTGAGCCGGTATGGGCATGGAAAGCCAAAGAGGGGAGTGACAGTACAGGGGCAGTGGTAGCACAGCAGACCATGAAGGTAGGAGACAGGAACACACCACACGAACATTGAGGGTTAGGGTAGTGGCAGCCAAGAAGGGAGATCCAGCAGCTGAGCTTCACCCAACCCCGCAGGGGCAACCAACCCCCTACAAAGCATTACCCTTACCCGTATCTAGCCTGGCACTAGTCTGCAGCTAGGACCTGTGCTCAACCCCCATGAGTGGCCAAACCCCTGATCATGCCTTTGGCCTTGTGCAGTGGGAGTTGGCAGCAGGGCCTGGTCTGTGCAAGTCCCTGTGCCTAACTCCCTGCGAGCGGCCAAGTCTCTGCTTCACATGGCTGTAGCTGTACACAGAGTGGAGTTCACTGCAGGGCCTGGCCTCCAGACCGGTCTTGCCGTCAACAACCATGGACAGAAAACCCTTGGCCTTTCACCTTATGCAGTAGGGGGTTGGCTGTAGGACCTGGCTTTTGGCCAGGCCTTGCACCTGATGGAGCAGGGAAAATAAAAAAATGTTTAACCCCTAACAAATTTTATAATTAATTAAATAAAATGTTCGTTTAAATGTATTAATCAACACTGTATGTGTGGGAATGGTAATATGCCAATATATGTGCTAAATAATCTATTAATGGATGTCCGTGTGTCTAATTATAACGTAAAATTAAATGCGTACTAATTAAAATAAATGCATGTTTGTGCTTCATAGAAATAAAACGTGTCGTTGAAAAAACAATAGTGATGGTAAGTAAGGAACAGCTTAAATGTTGCTTTCTGCTAGGTAACAACTAATTGGGGTACGTAGACGACGGGAGGGAAACGAAAGGGATATTTTTCTCTATTTTAATTATGTTTTGTTTGCCTCAAATTAGTGCTTCAAAAGTATAACCGAGTGGCGAGATAAAATGGCCGCCAGTGGGAAGATGTGCGCAGGCGCAAGGGAACACATGACACGGGATGAAATGGGAGAAAGCAACCTCGTGGTATAACAGAGAGGCTAGGATGCAAGAAATGGTCAAGGCTGATGTGACCTAATTGAACTGATAGTGTGCCGTGATGATCAGCAAGAGTCCCGTGGGAAACAAGTTCAAGAGAAAGGACAATGACTGTGGAGTTTTCGAATGTATCGAAAGAAGCTACAAATGAACTGATCGAAACGGATGAAAATGTTTAAGCGTATGGGAAAGGAAATGATCCAAGGACCCTTGAATCCAAGAGAACTTGATTAAAAGAATGAATAAGCTGACATGCATGGACCAATGAAAGAAAAGCGTGATATTAATGTTGCAACAGTTAGTTAGCAAAGTTAGAATTAGGGTATAATAGGGCCTACTCTTAGTGGGAGGGGGTCAATTGATGTCAGTCGTGGTTGCAGTCACAGTCAGGAGAGGAGTTGAAGAGTCATGTTGGTGGCTTCCAGTGCTGGGTGGTCCTGATCGATCCCTTACTGAGCGGGAGATGCTGAAAGACTGTTAGAGGAGACGGGTTGCAGGTAGCTGATGCTGACGAGCTGAAGTTGCTGTTGCTGTCTTAATTTTACAGTTGAGTATGAGAATCAGGCTATTTCTAATTCCTAACTTAGGTTAGAAATCATTAGGCTAAATTAGGAAGCTAGGCAGGTAATTAGGGTTTTGGCTTCATGACAAAATTTCCTTTCTGCAATAAAATGATTATGCGTAATAAATATTTGAATTTAAGAATGAATAATTGAATAAAGTATTAAATTCTTTTTCATGCTTTTAAAAATTATATAAAATTTAAGATTCTTTAAACCCAAAATGACTCAGTGGTTATTTTCCTAAATGATTGTGACATCAGTAATTGGTTATTGTGATTCAGCTGGTCTTAATCACTATGAACTAATTTCTTAAATGAATGATTCATCGACAAAACAATGAGCAGGAATATCTTAAGAAGTAAATAAAAGAAAGTGACAAATTAAGGTAATAAGATATCCTGGCTCTTCCAGCGGTACATAAAATGGTGTTCTCCATTTAGTTCTCATGCTTCTCCTAGGAGTACAGAATTTCATAAAGGTGTAAAGGAAATCCAGGAGTGTGCGTGTGTGTTAGGCGATGTTTATGGGCCCCATCGTCATGTGGATATGAGAAATATAGTTTGCCCCTGGATGACCTATAAGTAACCTGGGAGGAGAATAGTTTTTATTGTACGCGCTGCATCAGATTTCTTGGTAGCAGAGTTATGGTTTTCTATAGATTAGTTTAGTGATTATTGTTTATTGATTATTGATTATTTTGATGACTAACACTATATGTTGAGTCACGTTATGTTATATGTAAGTTTTCACGCTTCTGGGATGTAGGAAGTGGAACACGTGTGGCAAGAGAAGTCACATGGAATTTGGTACATGGTCTGAATTCATTTTTGGTTATAACGCAGGTTGTGTTATGTTAGGGATTTCTGTGTGAAAAGTGTGTAATTGAAATAGCAAATCACGTTTACTTGTGAAACTTTGGCCTTAATTCTCAGGAGCCTAGTCTCCACATGTGTCTTATCCCCAGAGAAACGAGTAAATTGTTTGTTTAAAAGAAGGGTAAGGTAGAGGGAAGTGCTACTTTATCGGCGAGAGTAAATAATTCTGTGGTAGGGTAGAGGTAAGCGCTGCCTACTGGAAAAACAGGATTCTTGGGTAAAAGGACAAAGCTGTCACTTTTGTTTAGCGAATCAGACTATGGAATTGTTTTAATTGTTGTAACTAACGAAGAAAACAGCAAAAAGAAAAATTGCCGATAAATTTTGTAAAGGAGGGGTAAAGAGTAGAAGTGACGTGGAAAAGTGCCGCGCTAGGATTGGATAGTGCGCTAGTCACGTGAACACAGAGTCAGGAGTGACGTAGAAAAGTGCCGCGCTAGGATTGGTTGGTTCGCGGACGGTGGCAATTGTTCTGATTGGTACGTTAGTGTAAGTCGCGCTGTAATTGGTCGAAGTTCCGTACACAGAAACAGCGTTAGAGTAAAGAGAAAACAAATAGAAAACATGCCGTATTACGAGTATGAAAGGGAGAGAACGTCATGGACGACGAAATTGAAGAATTTCTTTAAGAAAGACAAAAAGGTTGTGACTAGAGAGGGACAAGTAATTCCTCCGCCGAAATCAGCAGCTTCACATATGATGCTGAAATATGGATATCATACGTGCATATGGTTGGAAAATTGGGCTAAATATACAAAGAATGATGGTGCTTTGGCTTTCCCTGAGAATGGATCATTTAGTGTAGCGGTTTTGCGAAACTTGCGAGAAAAAATGTGTAAGTTGGAACCTAGACCTAGACCAACACAGTTTGAGGCTTTGACGGAATGGGAGGATGAGATGTATGAACGAGAGAGATTCAGAGGAATGAGAGATCATGAATTTATGCCTGGAAGATTGTGGGGAGTAAATCATGAGGATAGAATAAAACGATGGAGATGTGCTAACATGACAGGAGGTTTGTTTCCAGCTTTTACAGTTGAGGAAGGGACTAAGAAAAAACGGACTGAGAAAAAGAAACATATAGAGAGAGAAAAGTATATGCATGAGAGCGAAATGGATGACGAATTGCTGGAAGATATATTAAATAGAAATCCACCTCCGTATCAGCAGAGTTCTACAGTGGTGACACCAAATGCGCCACTAATAGAGACAATGCGAAATAAAAGTCCGGAAAAGGGAATTGAAATAAATAGGTCACAAGAACAAATGAGAACTTCTCAAAATGAAGGAATAGAAAGCGATAATGCAAGCGAATTGGCAAGGACAACAAAAGAACTAACTGAGAAAATTAGAGAATTAACGAAAAATATGGAAGCAGTTACTGTGCCTGTAACGATAGGTCCAGTAATACCAGTTTTTGAGAATCAGAAAATTGATGAACGATCTTTGGTGATTCCCTTGAGTTCACAATTTCAGAGAGAAAAGGAAAGGATGGAACAAAGTGCAAGTACAAGTAATTTGGCTAGTACTTACAGACCAAGTCCACCTACAAATTTAACGGTGAATGAATGCAATGGTAAGAAAATGCATATGGTAACAGAATCTGCAACAGAAACGCCTGAAAAGAGTGGTAACTGGGTAGAACTAAATAATACACCCATAGGTCCGACTCCTGATGAGTTGAATGAGTGGATGAAAGCTTTTAAAATAAAAGAAACAGAAGAAAAACCATTAGATGTGATCAGATTAAAAATAGATATGGAAGAATTAATTCTAGGAACGATTGGTACTGAAAAGATAAAAAATTATCAGGATGATGAAATAATGTTTCTGTGCAAAAGTATAACATGGAGGGCAAAGAATTTACATGACAAACTAGAAGAAGTGGCTAGTGAGATTGGAATAGATTTTGCAAAAGTGAAAACGTTGCAAAAACCATACAGAGTAGACTTTTGTGAAAAAGATATTGAAAATTTGAACACGGCAGGAAGGCTGACACAGATAAAGGAGTTAATTGTGTTGTTGAGAAAATGGGGTGATGTGGACAGATGGAAGGTTAGATGGACAAAGAAGAATGAGAAAAGTATAGACAAAGGTTCATTGGCTTTTATGGTAACCGAAAAAGAATCTGTTGTCAAAGAATATCCCATGAGAGAAACTCCAGGTGGTAGTTACGTGCATGTTCCCTGGACTAGGCAGGACATACTGTCATTTACCAATGACTTTCCAAAGTTAAGAGAGAAGCCAGTTGAGTGGTACCGACAAGTAGAAAGGTTTGTAAAGGGTGTCAAAAGTGTTGTGGATAGATTTAGATGGATTGTTTGACATAGTGGTACCAACAGATTTATGGTCCGAATGTAAGATTACAGTTGACTGGCCAACTACAGAATATCCAAGAGATCCTAAAACAGGAGCTCCAGGTCCTGATGTGATGAAGAAATACGACAAGGTGATTACCTTTTTGAAAAATAAGATTCCTCCCAAAGAGACAGATTGGGTTAAGATTGATAGAACTACACAGGAAAGCAAGGAGTCTGTACATGCATATTATGAGCGACTGTTATTGGTTTTCAAGCAGTATAGTGGTTATGAGGAGTTGAGTGAAAAGGACATGAGTCATTTTGTATACCGATTTGTGTTTGGTTTGAAACCAGAAATAAGTGATATGATTAAGCAACACATGATAAACTGGCAGAATGGAAGTGTAGATAAGGTACTGAGATATGCTAAGTATTGTAGTGATGAAATAGAGAGTAAACAGCGTAAGTTGAAAGAAAAGGCAATGTGGGCACAAGTGAAAGTGGCAGAAAAACAAGAAGCCCAATTGGACAATAATAATGGAAACGAATCAGGACAGAATAAAATGCGACCAAATATAGGTAAAGGAAAAGGTCAAGTGAGTCTAGAAGAGGCAAAGAAGAAATGGCCATGTCATAATTGCGGAAAATTAGGGCATTGGAGAAATGAGTGTAAGTTCCCACCTAAACCTAATCCGGAACATCAATCATTAACTCCACAGGTGCAGAATGAGGTAGTTGTTCAACAAAGTCAGGTGCCACAACCACCACTTCCCAACACTGTTAACCAGCAAAGATACAGTACAGAAACAGGATTCTACGGAGGAGAGCAGGTAACACAGTTGCCGCGAGCAGCTAACAATTCTCAGTATTGGTTGCGTCAGAGTGAGGATGACCCGGATGAAAGTTTCTGACGGTGCGCAGGAGAGGGGAAAGAGTGCGTGCTTGGCGCAACTCTAGAGGTAGATCAGTCTGGTCCCTTTGTGGATGGAGAAGTGAATGGTACAAACGTAACATTCCTTGTCGATACTGGAGCTACCCGTTCTACTGTTAGATCAGTGGAAATTCCAAACCTTCCTCTCTCAGGTGAATACATCCAAGTGGTAGGAGTAGCCAATCAGCAGATTAAAACCCCACTTACTGAATTGGTGGAAGTAAAAATTGGTTCTTTTAGCAAAATGCATAAATTTGTAGTGTGCGATTGTAGTCCTGTAAATCTTTTAGGTCGTGACCTTTTATGTAAGATGAATTGCACAATTTATTGTACACCAGATGGAATAGGATTTCAAACTTCAGATGAAGATGTTTTGTATAAAGTAACTTTGATGAATCAAGAACCTGAAACGAATGGTTTGTTTCCTGCATTTGATGCAGAAAAACTTCCAGAAGAACTAAAAAGTGCAGTAAAAGAAAGTGTGTGGGATTTTACAGGAGAAGACATTGGGTTAATGAGAGAAGTTGATCCCGTAAAAGTGACAGTGAAAGAAGGGATAATTTATCCAAACACGCCACAGTACAAATTAACTCCAGAAATAATTGAAGGAATAACTCCTGTGATAAATAAGATGATTGAACAGGGAATTCTGAAAGAAATCATGAGCAGTCCATGTAATTCACCTATTATGGGACTGAAAAAGCCAAATGGAACATATAGAATAGTACAGGATTTGAGAAAGATCAACAAAATAGTTGTACCATGTTGTCCAATAGTGCCAAACCCTGCAGTAATTCTATATCAAATCCCACATGAAGCTGAGTGGTACACTGTGATAGATTTGTGTCACGCATTTTTCTCTATTCCTTTGCATCCAGATAGCCAGCCATTATTTGCATTCCGGTTCGGAGAGCGTATTTTGGCATGGTGCCGAATTCCACAGGGGTATACAGAAAGCCCCTCAATTTTTAATCAGATTCTAAAGAAATCTCTGGAAGATTTAAAAATGCCAGAAAAATCAGTGATGGTGCAGTATATCGATGACCTATTGGTGGCATCGAAAACCAAAGAAGCATGTGTAAGTGACACAATTGCTTTACTGAACCATTTGGAGAAAAGAGGACATAAAGTGTCCCCTTCAAAATTACAGTTTTGTCAGAAAGAAGTCCAGTATTTAGGGCATAAAATTGAGAAAGGAGTGCGGAAAATAGCGACAGAAAGAGTAAGAATGATTCAAGGAATGAGAGCACCAATGACTCAGAGAGAGGTAAGAATGTTTTTGGGAATGGTTGGATATTGTCGACAGTGGATAAGTGGATTTTCTTTGATTGCAAAACCCTTACAAAAATTGACAAAGAAAGATGTAAAAGACCCTTTTGAGTTAAACAAAGAAGAAATGAAATCTTTCAAAGAATTGAAAAAGAAACTGTGTGAGGCCCCTGCTTTAGGCATGCCTGATTATGAGAAGGATTTTGAGTTGTACTGCAGTGAAAGAGATGGATGTGCATTTTCAGTACTGGTACAAAAACACGGGACCATGAAAAGACCAATCGCTTATTTTTCAGCTGTTTTAGATCCTATAGCAAAAGCATTGCCTGGATGTCTGAAAGCAGTTGCTGCTACTTGTGTAAGTTTGGAACAAAGTGAAGGTATAGTGATGGGGTATCCACTGAGAGTATATGTTCCCCATTCAGTAGAAATTCTTTTGACAAGAACAAAAACACAGTACATGACACATAGTCGGCTGACTAAGTACGAAAAAGTCATCTTGAGTGCTGAAAATGTGACCATAGATAGATGCATGAATGTAAATCCTTCTACATCATTGCCAGATGAAGAGAGTATAATTGAACAAGACGAAGTAGATCATGATTGTCTGAATGTGCTGGAATATTGCACAAAACCAAGAGCTGACATAAAAGATGAACCGTTAAAGGAATCGGATTATGTCATGTTTGTAGATGGTTCATGTTTACGCACAAAAGAAGGAGTGTTAAGCGCAGCTTACGCAGTATGCACAGTGGCAACTGTGATGGAAGCGTCTTGTCTGAAAGGAGTTAGGTCTGCCCAAGTTGCGGAACTAATTGCTTTGATTCAAGCATGTAAATTGGGGAAAAATGTACGAATCACGATAGTGACCGATAGCCAATATGGTTTCGGCATCGTACACGATTTCGGACAGATTTGGTCACAAAGAGGATTTTTGACATCTGCAGGAACACCTATCAGAAATGGAGATTATGTTAAAAAACTGCTTGAGGCGATACAGTTGCCTAAACAAATAGCTGTAGTGAAGTGCAAGGCGCATAAGAAAAACGAAGACTACATAGCGGTCGGCAATAATTATGCTGATGAGATCGCTAGATATTGTGCGGAAAACATGGCGTCCCTGAACAAAAATAGAGAAAGGGAGCATGTCTCTTATCCTTTGCTTTTCACTAATACTGTCGAAACATGGGATGAAGTAAGGCAGTTACAAGAAACAGCAAGAGATGAGGAAAAAGATTACTGGATAAAAGCAGGATGTAGAAGACAGGAAAATAATGGTGTGTGGGTATACAGAGATGAAAGACCAGTTATGCCTGATAGCATGATTGCAGACATGGCACGGATGTACCATGGACAAGCTCATATTGGGAGAGATGCAATGATCAGACTTTTTAGACAAACCTGGTATAACCCAAAATTCAGAGCCATTGCTGAAAGTCTTTGTCAAAGATGTCTTATTTGTCAACAGTTTAACCCAGGAAGAAAAACAGTAGTGAGTCTAGGAACAATAGGACGAGAAGGAGGTCCATTCACAAGAATGCAGTTGGACTTTATCGAGATGCCCCCTAGTAATAGACTAAGATATGTTCTAGTGGTCGTCTGTTTGTTCTCTCGTTGGGTGGAGGCATACCCCACAAGAAGGAATGATGGAACAACAGTGGCAAAACTTATGCTGCGAGAGTTCATTCCAAGGTATGGTTTTCCAGTCACGGTTGAGACGGATAGAGGAACACATTTTCAAAATGAGTTGATCCAATTGATTTGTGAAGCATTGAGTATTAAACAAAAACTACATTGTGCTTACAGACCAGAGGCTTCTGGGGTAGTAGAGCAGATTAATGGAACAATTAAAAATAGATTAGGAAAAATGTGTCAAGCTACAGGACTCAAATGGCCGGATGCACTGCCTCTTGTTCTGATGACCATCAGAAGCATCCCTGAAAAGAAAACTGGACTCAGTCCTCATGAGATGATCATGGGACGAGCAATGAGACAAGCACACGTACCAGTCAACAAGTTATTAACTATAACTGATGATCTAGTACTGGATTATTGCAAGGGACTGGCTGATGTGGTGCGTTCTGTGTTTCATCAGGTTGGACCGGATGCGACCACTCTTGAAAGAAAACCAGCCCACGACTTGAATCCAGGAGACTGGGTCCGCATAAAAGTCCACAGGAGAAGAAACTGTCTAGTTCCGCATTGGGACGAGCCAAGACAGGTAATCCTAGTGACAACGACTGCCGTCAAGTGTGCAGGAGTGAAGAACTGGGTTCATGCCAGCCACACAATCAGAGTTCCAGAACCTACAGATCGACATGTGAGTCGGCGTCTGGAAGTGTGGGATAAAAGTTTAACGGCTGGGACAACAAAGATAAAGGAAAGGGTGCCAGAACTTGAAGATCGACCTGAAAGTCGACATCTGGAAACCCCAACTGCGAGTACCTCTAGAGAAGAAGAGGAAGAAGAAGAAGAAGAAAGAAATTCAGAAATTCCAGAACCTGAAGATCGACCTGTAAGTCGACATCTGGAAATATCTGACACAACTTCAGACTCTGATGATTCAGTTGAAAACCGTGAAGAATTCCTAAGGAAAACTTGGGGTTATAAACCAATTAGAGAAGAAACTGAGCAAGAAATTGAGTTAGATGAACAACCAGGTACAAGTTATGGTGGAACTCCTTCAGAAACAATATTAATAGATGAAGTAGGGAAAGAAGTACACAAAAAGTTAGAGAATCGAGAAGAACCCCGAGGAGCAATAGGGACAGATAGAGAAACAGAAGAACAGGGAAATTTAGAAACAGAAAAGGAGAAAAACACCAAATCGGAAGAACACCGAGGAGGGACAGTAATAAGGGAAAACAAAAAGGAGAAGACAGATCCACCAGTAGGAGATGACGAGATTATAAGTTTCAAAATAAGAGACAATAGTGAAACAGTTGAAACAGAAACAGAAGAAAGTGGAGGAGAGGAAAAAGCAAAGACTGAATCAAGAAAAAGAAATTGGAAATCAGAAAGAGAAGAAAGAGAAGGGGAAGCCAAAAGGCCAAGAAAAGGAGATAATTGGCCCAACAGCTATGTAAGAAAATTGAGATATAGAATAATAAGAGCGAAGACGAAGGTGCTGAACAAGTAAATGAGGTAACAAGTCAAAAGGGACAAGAAAAACCCAGTGGAAAAAGATTACAAAAGTCCAAAAGGACAAAGAAAGTGAATGCAAAGTATAAGTCACCCGAGTGGCTGTATATTGCACTAACCGATTACAAAGAAGAAGAAGAAAACACTCACGGAAACCAGAGACTGAGAAGTCGGATGGGAAAAGGTGAGATGCAACAAAACTGAAGTGAAGATTTATAGTGCTTCTGCCGGACATGACAATTTACTGGATGTGACAAATCACCGGATGTGACAACGAAAGAATTCTGGAGAGAATTAAAGAAAGTACCAAGCAAAGACTTTTTGTAAGCAGAGTGGCATCTAAGTCATTTCTGAGGTGTAGTGACACAATTTTCTGAAACTTAACAAATAGAAAAAGAAAAAAGAAATGGAAAATAATAGGGATAGAAGAGATAAATGTGAATTTATAAAGAGATGGTGCAAAATGTGCTGCTTTTGTACAGGGTTATTAATGACCATATGGATAGTTTTAGCAATCACAATTCCTATTAGTGTAGCTGTGATAGAAGCAAAAAATGATACTAAACCAGAAAAAGAAACTAATATTAAAGAACCAGTTATTTTAAGAAGTAGTGCAGAGTTGCATAAGGATAAGTCAGTAACAGATTTTTCAAAGAATGTTTTTACAAAATTGTTGTATGAGTACGTAGAGACAATGGACGTGAGAGATTGTTATGTTTGTATGCAGTTGCCTGCATCAGTATCAGAAGGTGTGACTTATCATCACCTACCTCTGACTTATGGAATAACATGTAGTATAATAGCAAGTTTATTTTATAAAACAGGTAGATTAGAATCTTATTATACTGATATAGATAAGATTTTTGCAAACATTCCAGTAGTACCCGAACTTAACAAAGTAAAACCAGCAAAAGTTTTAGGAGAATTCTTTTTAGAACATAGAAAATTAACGTTAGAAGAAATAGTTAGTAACAACCTTACCTGTGAGTTAAAGAAAGAAGAAAAAGTATTTTTAGAAATGGTTGAAGAAAGAAGAATGAAATTTCAAAAAGAAGCAATAAAAGAGGAAGGAAAACGCTTATGGACGTTTGAGGAAGGAAATCATGAAGGGAAAAAGATAAATGCCGCAATGGCATTAGACTGGCCGCAAACAGGAAAGTTGTGTATTAGGAGAAATAAGACAGTCTATGACAATTACTTTGTAGGTTCCAGTATCTGCCATGACAATTATCAAATTCTGGGAGGTTGGGGATTCAAAGGTGGAAAAGATCCAATATTTCCAGGTATCTATTATATTTGTGGGAATAGAGCTTATTACAGGTTACCGGACCATTGGTATGGAACTTGCTATGTAGGCCTGGTCTTTCCAAAAATTTTCACATGGACAGAGAAGAAAAGGGAACATACAAGATGATTAATAGATTTACACGTAGAAAGAGGGAAAGTTTTTCAGAAATTGTAGGTGATATTTTTGGAGCATTGATACCAGCAGTGGGAATATCTTTGAATGCATTTAAGATTCGGAAGTTATCCACAGTAGTAGATCGTTTGTCTACAGATACTGCGGGAGGGTTCTTAATGGTAAATACCGAAATGGTTGCCATGAGAGCTATGGTGATGCAAAATCGGTTTGCCCTTGATATTCTTTTGGCAAAAGAGGGTGGAGTCTGTGGAATGTTGAAAGTCCAACATTGTTGTACTTACATTCCTGATAACAGTGAAAATATACAGAAGTATATTACAAATATTACAAGTTTGCACAAAGAATTAGTTCCACTGGAGGTTGAAAGTGTTTTGGGAAAACTTGGTAGAGGGTTTTCTTCAATAGCGAATTGGTTAACTAGGATGAGTAGACTAGTGATAGGGAAAGTTATAATAGTAGCAACTATAGTAATATTGTTAGCCATGATATTAAAAATAGTAATAACATGTATAAAGAGAAAAGTAAGACAAAATAAGATAAAAAGAAATAACAGAATAATGAGAGAAAGAGAGAGAGAAATGGGTGAAATTGAGTTGGAGAAAATGAAAGAAAGCATGTATAAAGAGACTAAAAGGCAAGATGAAGAAGAAACAGATGTATAAATAACAGAAAGCAAAGGATGAAAGACATGCTGCCTGAAAAGAAGTATGACTTGGGTTTTATGTGGTGATTTAAAAATTGGAGTTGATGGAGCAGGGAATTTTTTTTTTTTTTTAACCCCTAACAAATTTTATAATTAATTAAATAAAATGTTCGTTTAAATGTATTAATCAACACTGTATGTGTGGGAATGGTAATATGCCAATATATGTGCTAAATAATCTATTAATGGATGTCCGTGTGTCTAATTATAACGTAAAATTAAATGCGTACTAATTAAAATAAATGCATGTTTGTGCTTCATAGAAATAAAACGTGTCGTTGCAAAAACAATAGTGATGGTAAGTAAGGAACAGCTTAAATGTTGCTTTCTGCTAGGTAACAACTAATTGGGGTACGTAGACGACGGGAGGGAAACGAAAGGGATATTTTTCTCTATTTTAATTATGTTTTGTTTGCCTCAAATTAGTGCTTCAAAAGTATAACCGAGTGGCGAGATAAAATGGCCACCAGTGGGAAGATGTGCGCAGGCGCAAGGGAACACATGACACGGGATGAAATGGGAGAAAGCAACCTCGTGGTATAACAGAGAGGCTAGGATGCAAGAAATGGTCAAGGCTGATGTGACCTAATTGAACTGATAGTGTGCCGTGATGATCAGCAAGAGTCCCGTGGGAAACAAGTTCAAGAGAAAGGACAATGACTGTGGAGTTCTCGAATGTATCGAAAGAAGCTACAAATGAACTGATCGAAACGGATGAAAATGTTTAAGCGTATGGGAAAGGAAATGATCCAAGGACCCTTGAATCCAAGAGAACTTGATTAAAAGAATGAATAAGCTGACATGCATGGACCAATGAAAGAAAAGCGTGATATTAATGTTGCAACAGTTAGTTAGCAAAGTTAGAATTAGGGTATAATAGGGCCTACTCTTAGTGGGAGGGGGTCAATTGATGTCAGTCGTGGTTGCAGTCACAGTCAGGAGAGAAGTTGAAGAGTCATGTTGGTGGCTTCCAGTGCTGGGTGGTCCTGATCGATCCCTTACTGAGCGGGAGATGCTGAAAGACTGTTAGAGGAGACGGGTTGCAGGTAGCTGATGCTGACGAGCTGAAGTTGCTGTTGCTGTCTTAATTTTACAGTTGAGTATGAGAATCAGGCTATTTCTAATTCCTAACTTAGGTTAGAAATCATTAGGCTAAATTAGGAAGCTAGGCAGGTAATTAGGGTTTTGGCTTCATGACAAAATTTCCTTTCTGCAATAAAATGATTATGCGTAATAAATATTTGAATTTAAGAATGAATAATTGAATAAAGTATTAAATTCTTTTTCATGCTTTTAAAAATTATATAAAATTTAAGATTCTTTAAACCCAAAATGACTCAGTGGTTATTTTCCTAAATGATTGTGACATCAGTAATTGGTTATTATGATTCAGCTGGTCTTAATCACTATGAACTAATTTCTTAAATGAATGATTCATCGACAAAACAATGAGCAGGAATATCTTAAGAAGTAAATAAAAGAAAGTGACAAATTAAGGTAATAAGATATCCTGGCTCTTCCAGCGGTACATAAAATGGTGTTCTCCATTTAGTTCTCATGCTTCTCCTAGGAGTACAGAATTTCATAAAGGTGTAAAGGAAATCCAGGAGTGTGCGTGTGTGTTAGGCGATGTTTATGGGCCCCATCGTCATGTGGATATGAGAAATATAGTTTGCCCCTGGATGACCTATAAGTAACCTGGGAGGAGAATAGTTTTTATTGTACGCGCTGCATCACACCCAACCCCCTGTAGGTGGCAAACCCCCAGCGCATGGCATGTGGCCATGCACAGCATTGGGGAGGCCACAGGGCCTGGTCTCAGGCCAGGCCTTGCACTCAACCCCATGCAGGCAACTTACCCCCTTGCTGACCCCCTGCCCACATGTAAAAAAAAAAATTATGTACTGGAGTATGCCTGCAGTACCATGGTTGTGAAGTTTGAAGGGCGGTACCACAAGAGTACCGCAGTACATCATGCGAATGAAGCACTTGAGCCGTGGCAGCACAATGGTTCAAGACACGCAAAGTTTGTAACTTTTTTCCCTCTGGACCCCTCACACAAATGCTAAGGGCACAGGGTATCACTACCCTGCCACCTTATGTTTTTTTTAAAGAAATTCATGACATGGGGACCAAGTCCTGTGCCCTCTAATGGCAGGCGCTACATTTTTCTCCAAGTTTCAGCCATCCGATCAGATTGCTCGGTACAATGGGATCTGTACATTCCTGCTGTATCGAAAAGGAAGTCGGGGAAAAAAAGCTCTCTCTCCCAATCAGAGACCCTTGCTTTTTTAAATTAAAGTAATGCCGGACTCCTGCAGGCATTCCGCTGGACTCCCGTGGGACTTCTGCGTTACACCCGCGAGACCAACTGCCCAGACATCACTATAGTTTTAATCCCTTCATGAACACCCTGAGCGCCTCTTTGAACACATATTTCTCAAAAAAGACTGAATGATTTTACACTGAATAACAACACACACACTTTCTGAGTAAAGCTCTAAATATTTGCCAAGTTTGGTGTAAGTTCGTTCCAATATTTTTTCTGTATCCTTTCCCAAAATTGTTCATGGAAATTAACATAGATAACAATGTTTTGGGACTCTACTTTTTCTTGGTCCCCGCTTTAAACTTTCTAGGAAGGAATTGAGGTAAATTACCTTTTTTTTTTGCAAAGTTTTGTAAAGATTCGTCAAACGGCATCAAAGTTATTAACAAAATAAAAAATGCTTTTCCTATGGAAACTCTGACCTAACTATAACTACACAGTGGCACCCTCCACTGTATAATATTACTTGGTTAAGTCTTCTTATTGAATGTTTTCCAGTGGTTTCAAAACTCATATTTCACAGAAAAGAGGTCTAACTGTGAATTCTTTTCCATAATTGACAGATTTATTTGCAGGATATTTAGATACCCTAAATAAATAAAACTGCTTAGATTTTAATAGTAACTAGAACTTGCGCCCCAACCATGCTCTGCTTATTACCTCACTGATTGCATCACTCATGACATGTTCAATGACATTATTGATGACATCACTGATAACAATGACATTATCACACACACATATATATATATATATATATATATATATATATGTTTCCACAAAGTTCTCCTTTTCGCTTGGATGCGCA
This sequence comes from Calotriton arnoldi, assembly GCA_963921515.1. Classification (NCBI taxonomy): domain Eukaryota; kingdom Metazoa; phylum Chordata; class Amphibia; order Caudata; family Salamandridae; genus Calotriton; species Calotriton arnoldi. Next base: position 4,455,977 of record CAWUFW010000274.1, on the reverse strand, counting down.
CTCCACTGCAGGCATAATTTAACGAAACCGGCAATAGGATTTCAGATTGTTTGTAATGTCCTTACGCGTTTCGAGGCTGCAAGCCTCTTGTTCACAGGTTTTCAATCTGCACAAAAACTGCAAGTACCACGTGTCCTTTTCAATAATTATGGCCCCCAAGTGAGCATCTCTGGGACATGTAGTTCCAAACAGCGAAATTATTCCCCTCTAGTGGGGTCTGTGCAGATTATATTTAATGTTTATCAACCCTCCAGTGGGCCTCCAAAATCCACATTGCTCGGTAAATTTGTATTCTTCTGCAGTTCCGCAAATGATTAATGGAACAATCCCAAACCTGCGGCCTCTTCCTTTGATATGCGCGGTGCGTCCTCCTCCGGCAAAGGAAGCCGGAATAACATGTTTCCACAAAGTTCTCCTTTTCGCTTGGATGCGAACTCCACTGCAGGCATAATTTAACCAAACCGGCAATAGGATTTCAGATTGTTTGTAATGTCCTTACGCTGTTTCGAGGCTGCAAGCCTCTTGTTCATGAGTTTTCAATCTGCACAAAAAAACTGCAAGTACCACGTGTCCTTTTCAATAATTATGGCCCCCAAGTGAGCATCTCTGGGACATGTAGTTCCAAACAGCGAAATTATTCCCCTATTGAAAAGGACACGTGGTACTTGCAGTTTTTTTGTGCAGATTGAAAACCTGTGAACAAGAGGCTTGCAGCCTCAAAACGCGTAAGGACATTACAAACAATCTGAAATCCTATTGCCGGTTTGGTTAAATTATGCCTGCAGTGGAGTGCGCATCCAAGCGAAAAGGAGAACTTTGTGGAAACATGTTATTCCGGCTTCCTTTGCCGGAGGAGGACGCACCGCTCATATCAAAGGAAGAGGCCGCAGGTTTGGGATTGTTCCATTAATCATTTGCGGAACTGCAGAAGAATACAAATTTACCGAGCAATGTGGATTTTGGAGGCCCACTGGAGGGTTGATAAACATTAAATATAATCTGCACAGACCCCACTAGAGGGGAATAATTTCGCTGTTTGGAACTACATGTCCCAGAGATGCTCACTTGGGGGCCATAATTATTGAAAAGGACACGTGGTACTTGCAGTTTTTTGTGCAGATTGAAAACCTCAGGAACAAGAGGCTTGCAGCCTCGAAACGCGTAAGGACATTACAAACAATCTGAAATCCTATTGCCGGTTTGGTTAAATTATGCCTGCAGTGGAGTGCGCATCCAAGCGAAAAGGAGAACTTTGTGGAAACATGTTATTCCGGCTTCCTTTGCCGGAGGAGGACGCACCGCTCATATCAAAGGAAGAGGCCGCAGGTTTGGGATTGTTCCATTAATCATTTGCGGAACTGCAGAAGAATACAAATTTACCGAGCAATATGGATTTTGGAGGCCCACTGGAGGGTTGATAAACATTAAATATAATCTGCACAGACCCCACTAGAGGGGAATAATTTCGCTGTTTGGAACTACATGTCCCAGAGATGCTCACTTGGGGGCCATAATTATTGAAAAGGACACGTGGTACTTGCAGTTTTTGTGCAGATTGAAAACTCAGTGAACAAGAGGCTTGCAGCCTCGAAACGCGTAAGGACATTACAAACAATCTGAAATCCTATTGCCGGTTTGGTTAAATTATGCCTGCAGTGGAGTGCGCATCCAAGCGAAAAGGAGAACTTTGTGGAAACATGTTATTCCGGCTTCCTTTGCCGGAGGAGGACGCACCGCTCATATCAAAGGAAGAGGCCGCAGGTTTGGGATTGTTCCATTAATCATTTGCGGAACTGCAGAAGAATACAAATTTACCGAGCAATGTGGATTTTGGAGGCCCACTGGAGGGTTGATAAACATTAAATATAATCTGCACAGACCCCACTAGAGGGGAATAATTTCGCTGTTTGGAACTACATGTCCCAGAGATGCTCACTTGGGGGCCATAATTATTGAAAAGGACACGTGGTACTTGCAGTTTTTTTGTGCAGATTGAAAACTCAGGAACAAGAGGCTTGCAGCCTCGAAACGCGTAAGGACATTACAAACAATCTGAAATCCTATTGCCGGTTTGGTTAAATTATGCCTGCAGTGGAGTGCGCATCCAAGCGAAAAGGAGAACTTTGTGGAAACATGTTATTCCGGCTTCCTTTGCCGGAGGAGGACGCACCGCTCATATCAAAGGAAGAGGCCGCAGGTTTGGGATTGTTCCATTAATCATTTGCGGAACTGCAGAAGAATACAAATTTACCGAGCAGAGTGGATTTTGGAGGCCCACTGGAGGGTTGATAAACATTAAATATAATCTGCACAGACCCCACTAGAGGGGAATAATTTCGCTGTTTGGAACTACATGTCCCAGAGATGCTCACTTGGGGGCCATAATTATTGAAAAGGACACGTGGTACTTGCAGTTTTTTTGTGCAGATTGAAAACCTGTGAACAAGAGGCTTGCAGCCTCGAAACGCGTAAGGACATTACAAACAATCTGAAATCCTATTGCCGGTTTGGTTAAATTATGCCTGCAGTGGAGTGCGCATCCAAGCGAAAAGGAGAACTTTGTGGAAACATGTTATTCCGGCTTCCTTTGCCGGAGGAGGACGCACCGCTCATATCAAAGGAAGAGGCGCAGGTTTGGGATTGTTCCATTAATCATTTGCGGAACTGCAGAAGAATACAAATTTACCGAGCAATGTGGATTTTGGAGGCCCACTGGAGGGTTGATAAACATTAAATATAATCTGCACAGACCCCACTAGAGGGGAATAATTTCGCTGTTTGGAACTACATGTCCCAGAGATGCTCACTTGGGGGCCATAATTATTGAAAAGGACACGTGGTACTTGCAGTTTTTTTGTGCAGATTGAAAACCTGTGAACAAGAGGCTTGCAGCCTCGAAACGCGTAAGGACATTACAAACAATCTGAAATCCTATTGCCGGTTTGGTTAAATTATGCCTGCAGTGGAGTGCGCATCCAAGCGAAAAGGAGAACTTTGTGGAAACATATATATATATATATATATATATATTATCTACTGGCGGTCGCCAGTAGATAGTTATAGTTACAACCTATTATCCATAGGAAATCCGCGACATTCTATTTGAAATAACTCTCTTGCCGGTTGACGTATCTTCGCAAAATTTTCAAACTTTGTGGGGCGCTCCGGTCCGCTCCTACCCTGAAAGTCTCGTGGGGATTCATCAAGCGGGGGCCGAGAAAAAAGGGGGGTCCCAAAACGCGTTTTCCCCATGCAATTTTCCATAGGAAACTTTAGACACGGCTACAGCCTGAACTGCTGAACGGAATTACACCAAATTTGGCAAAGAGGTAGTTCTTGGTTTAGAAAGAACCCTTTTGTTAAATGGTGTAAATCCGTTCAGTAGTTGCTGAGAAAATGAAAAGTAAAAAAGATAGATATATCTAGGGCCGCGGATCCTCCCGAGCACGAGCTTTATGTTAATTGGCTGTCAACACTCCAAATCAGGAAGTGTTGGCAGCCATTTTGTCCCTCGGTAGAACCGAGGACAGAAACAAGTGCGCAAAGCGCACAAAGGGGCAGGGTAGAAACACCCTGACCCCCTAGGTCTGCTCAGGGGTCCCACAAGGACCCCCTGGGCAAATATTTTTTTTTTTTTTTAAAAATCGGCAGGATGCGCTCAGGGAGCGCGAACCCTGCCGAAAAAATCGAAGCGCGGTCTCCCGCGCTTCGATAGCACTGGCCCCCGGGTGGGCCAAGTCCCGGGGGCATGCTGGGGGGTTAATTTTATGTGTGGGGGCCTCTAAGGGCCTCTCAAGCCCCGGGGACCACCACCCCCGGGGCTTTATGTAGAATGGTGCGGGAGGGCTCTGAGCCTCCCGCAGCCCCGGGGACCACCACCTCCCCGGGGCTTCTTTTTTTTAATTAAAAACCTGTGTGGGGTGGCTCCAGCCCTCACACGCCCCGGGGACCACCACCTCCCGGGGCACTAAGAAAATTACAATGGGGGTCCGTTTTGGACCCCCAGAGCCCCGGGGACCACCACCTCCCCGGGGCTGTGCACTGAATGGGAGGGGGGCCGCGCGGCCCCCTCCTGGAGCCCTTGATGGCCCTGGGGACCACCACCCCCAGGGCCGGCTCCTGCAGTGTCCCGGGGTGCCTACCCCGGGACACTGCTGTTTGTAATGACAGGACGGAGCCTCGCGGCTCCCGTCCTGTCATTGCAAACTGCTTTGGATATTGGAAGAGAGAGCAGGAAACCTGCTCTCTCTTCCAATATCCAAGCCGACAGCTTTCCCACATGGGGAGCAGCATGTTAGCTGCTCCCCATGTGTGAAGCATGCCGGCTCCCGTAGGACACGGGGAGCCGGCGGGACTGTGGGGGGATTGGGGACCCCCCACAGTCCCCAACGAGAGGGCCAGCCCCGGGGATGGGGTCCCGGGGCAAGTAGTGGCTCGGGAGAGGGGCCACGCGGCCCCCTCCCCAAAAAAAAAAAAAAACTATCGGGACCGCAGGCCCCGCCCCTTCCTTCACCACTCTGCAAACGCGCCCCTGGCGCGTTTGCAGAGGGGAACGAATTCCCCTTGAATACTGGGGGTCCCTGGGGCCAACTAGCCCACCAGGAACCTCCAGTTTGTGCCAGGGGCTGCCTTGCAGAGAGGTGTACAGAGGCCACGCCCCTTTTACACCTCTCTGCAACGCAGCTCTATGGCGCTTTTGGAGGTATATGGTGGGCTAGTTGCACCCCAGGGACCCTCAGGATTCAAGGGGAGTTAATCCCCGACTTAAAACGCGCCACGGGGCGCGTTTGCACAGTGGTGAAGGGAGGGGGCGGGGCTTCAGGTGACATGTGTGCAAACAGGCCCCGTGGCGCGTTTTAAGATGGGGAATTAAATCCTCTTCAATCCTGAGGGTCCCTGGGGCCAACTAGCCCAACAGGTACGTCCAGAAAGCGCCACAGAGCTGCGTTGCAGAGAGGTGTAAAGGGGTGTGGCCTCTGTACATGTCTCTGCAACGCAGCCCCTGGCGCATACTGGAGGTTCCTGGTGGGCTAGTTGGCCCGTAGGGACCCTCATGATTCAAGGGGACTTAATCCCCCAACTTAAAACGCACCACGGGGCGCGTTTGCACAGATGTCACCTCAGGCCCCGCCCCTCCCTTCACCATTGTGCAAATATTCCTCTAAAATCAGCCGAAATCCGAATTCCGATTTACTCACCTGTTATCAGGAGAGACCTCAGTGCTGCATCTTTCAGCCCAGTACTGATCCTCAAAAGTAATTTTAACCGTACTTACCGGTAACTTGAATTTCCTTCATAGGCTAACATTGACTGGTTTCACTTGGAAATTCTTCTAAGTGTGGAGTTTTGGAACTTTAAAATATTCCTCTAAAATCAGCCGAAATACGAATTCCGATTTACTCACCTGTTATCAGGAGAGACCTCAGTGCTGCATCTTTCAGCCCAGTACTGGTCCTGAAAAGTAATTTTAACCGTACTTACCGGTAACTTGAATTTCCTTCTTAGGCTAACATTGACTGGTTTCACTTGGAAATTCTTCTAAGTGTGGAGTTTTGGAACTTTAAAATATTCCTCTAAAATCAGCCGAAATACGAATTCCGATTTACTCACCTGTTATCAGGAGAGACCTCAGTGCTGCATCTTTCAGCCCAGTACTGATCCTCAAAAGTAATTTTAAACGTACTTACCAGTAACTTGAATTTCCTTCCATAGCATATCATTGACTGCTTTTTGCTGAAAAAGTTTCTAAGTGTTGATTTTTGAAACATACAAATATTCCTCTAAAATCAGCCGAAATCCGAATTCAGATTTACTCACCTGTTATCAGGAGAGACCTCAGTGCTGCATCTTTCAGCCCAGTACTGGTCCTGAAAAGTAATTTTAACCGTACTTACCAGTAACTTGAATTTCCTTACATAGGCTAACATTGACTGGTTTCACTTGGAAATTCTTCTAAGTGTGGAGTTTTGGAACTTTAAAATATTCCTCTAAAATCAGCCGAAATACGAATTCCGATTTACTCACCTGTTATCAGGAGAGACCTCAGTGCTGCATCTTTCAGCCCAGTACTGATCCTCAAAAGTAATTTTAACCGTACTTACCGGTAACTTGAATTTCCTTCATAGGCTAACATTGACTGGTTTCACTTGGAAATTCTTCTAAGTGTGGAGTTTTGGTACTTTAAAATATTCCTCTAAAATCAGCCGAAATACGAATTCCGATTTACTCACCTGTTATCAGGAGAGACCTCAGTGCTGCATCTTTCAGCCCAGTACTGATCCTCAAAAGTAATTTTAACCGTACTTACCAGTAACTTGAATTTCCTTCCATAGGATATCATTGCCTGCTTTTTGCTGAAAAAGTTTCTAAGTGTTGATTTTTGAAACATACAAATATTCCTCTAAAATCAGCCGAAATACGAATTCCGATTTACTCACCTGTTATAAGGAGAGACCTCAGTGCTGTATCTTTCAGCCCAGTACTGGTCCTGAAAAGTAATTTTAACCGTACTTACCAGTAACTTATATTTTCTTCCATAGGAATCCATTGTCTGGTTTTCAGCAGAAAAGTTTCAAAGTGTCGATTTTCACAAACTACAAATATTCCTTAAAAATCGCCTGTATGACTTAAACGCATTCTTTCAACTGTTTACAGGAGATGCACCAGTGCTGGATCCAGGATCCAACACTGAGTAAGAAAAAGTAACGATAACAGTTTTTACCTGCTAAGTGAATTTCCTTCCATAGGATAACATTGGTGATTCTATGAGAAAAAGTTTCTAAGTGTCAACTTTTAAAATACAATAATATTCCTTAAAAATCACGACTGTAACCAAAACGCTTTTACTCAACTGTTTACAGGAGATGTACCAGGACTGAATCTAGGATCCAGTCCTGTGGTTAGAAAAGTAATCCATAAAGTAACTAATTGCATTTAACTAGAAATTCACATTGAGCTGAATGTTGCATTGTGTTTGAAAATGTGTTGCCCATTGCAACAACTGTAACTACTGTACTTAAAAGTCTATTGCCTATGTGCAAAGTATTTAAACTAAAGTAATTCATTCTGAGAAAGTATTTTTTGTAATGTAATGTATAATGTAATTACAATGTAATTTAAAAAATAAAATATGTAAAAGAAATTGTTTCTAAAAATGTAGTAAATCAGTATGAAAAAAATTAATATAAAAATTAATACATTTAAAAATTGTCATTTAAAAACCTTTGAAATTCACTGAAAAACCGTAGGTTTCAGGCACGTTATAGTTACAAATTAGCATTTTAAAAACCTTTGAAATTCACTGAAAAAACCATAGGTTTCAGACACGTTATAGTTAGAAATTAGCATTTAAAAACCTTTGAAATTCACTGAAAAAACCAGAGGTTTTAGGGACAGTTATAGTTAGTTGGACATTGCACTCGTACAAAACCCGTGAAATTTCCCCGTTATAGTTAGTTCAGCTAACTATAACTCGCGCCCCGCAATGCACTGCTGATGACGTCACATATTACATCACTCATGACATGGTCAGTGACATCACTGATGACATCACTGATGACATCTCAAATGACATCACTGATGACATCATCCACGTGATAATCTGATGCAGCTCCTCACACCCTAATATAACCTTTGATACACCCAATCTAAATTACAGAGTGCCATTCGCAAAACCATAGACACTCCAACACCAATAACTACATACCCACTCACTGATTCTTAGGTCTACACACACACATCCACTCACTCACCCGTACAGTCACTCATACTTATGGTCACTCAGTACAGGACTATCATATGCACTCTTACTCCTATATAGACACTCAAACACCGCCACTCATCCATAGAGGTACTCACACACCTAGTCAGTCATGCAAATAATTAAACACACTGCCATTTACTCACCTATACAGTTATACACACACCAGCTCACTTAATCATACAAATACTAGCACATTGTTACGCTCTTATACAATCACTGATACAAGCACACACTCATCCATACAGCCACTATCACAATCACTCACTCTCGCTTATAGCTATTTATATACTCCAATACACATATATACTGCCTTTCACATATTTAGTTACTCACACATGTACCACTGGGACATACATTCACTCACTAACACACTCTTCCACACACTTACCCACCCATACAGTCTATCACAGATGCACTCTTGAAACCATCCACCCAGTGAATCACCAACTCACACATCTATGCACAGTCGCACACACCCCATCCACACAAACACTCAGGCACCCATACAGATACTCATAGAACCAATAAATAACCCATATAGACACTCATGTAGCTATTCGCAAATCCATGCATCCACTTACACACCAACAGACGGATACAGACATTCACACAGTTTAGTCACTAACCCATGCATTCAGTAAGATACGTTTAATCACTCACTTGTAGAGTCAGTCACGCACGTACTAAATCATCCATTCAGACACTTATACACCCACTCATTCTTCAATACGCCTTTCCCTATATATATTAAACATATTTAAACTTTACAGAAACACACAGTCACTGGATGATGTCATCAGTGATGTCATTTGAGATGTCATCAGTGATGTCATCAGTGATGTCACTGACCATGTCATGAGTGATGTAATATGTGACGTCATCAGCAGTGCATTGCGGGGCGCGAGTTATAGTTAGCTGAACTAACTATAACGGGGGAATTTCACGGGTTTTGTACGAGTGCAATGTCCAACTAACTATAACTGTCCCTAAAACCTCTGGTTTTTTCAGTGAATTTCAAAGGTTTTTTAAATGCTAATTTCTAACTATAACGTGTCTGAAACCTATGGTTTTTTCAGTGAATTTCAAAGGTTTTTAAAATGCTAATTTGTAACTATAACGTGCCTGAAACCTACGGTTTTTTCAGTGAATTTATATATATATATATATACACACACTCTGAAAAACATAGGTGAAAGGGACGTTTTAGTTAGTTGATAATTCACCAGTCATAGTAATCTAAACTGATTCACTGCCTTGAATTAGATTAGATGTAATGAAGACCCAAACAAAGAGGAAAAGGGAGTGAGGAGTGTGTGAGAGAGAGGGGGAGAGGAGAGAGGGACAGAGACATGCCTATAAGTTGTTAGATCTGGACTGGATTCCTTAGTCACAGCGTCTAAGTCCAGATTCGGGGTGACTAAGCAGAAAAGGCGGATTTCCTACAAACTACCTGTAGAAATTGGAAAATACTAAAAATATTTGGATGTCTTTGCCAATTCTAGGCACAGGTCATCACGTGTAGCCCTTACCTTTCCTATGTCCGTATGTATTCTTTCCAGAGAAATTTAAAGACAACTTCTGGCACTCGAAACAGACATTTTCCTAGTTTGGCAAAGAGTGAATGCTCTGTTAAGAATTTTAGCACTTAATTGACTTTTCTGTGATATTCTTCCAAAGTTTCAGAAAATATGAAAATATAGTAAAGGTACATAATTATGTCAGTGTCCAACAGATCTCTGAAGTTGTCATTCACGAAATTGGAAAGCTGCCGGCACGCTGGATAACCCAGAGAGCATCACTAAATATTCAAAGAGTCTATATTCAGTGTTGAATGTAGTCTTTTATTCATCTCCTTGTTGAATGTATACTAAATTATACCTTCCCCAAAGATAAAACTTCAAAAAGATTTTCACTGACGATCCAAGAAGACAGATATTAATGGTAAGGGCTATCTGTTTTGAATTGTATGGCATTACGTTCTCTGTAGTTTATGCAGGGTCAGAACACAGCCCTTGTCTTGGGGGATAAAGAAATTGGGGCCACGGCTAGTGAAGTGGAATAGCAGACTAACCCCTTCTGTTGTTTTTCTGTTATGTATTCTTGGAGAATCTTATCTTACTGCCCCATTAACAGTGGCGGCTGGCAGGAAACAGGGGTTGTGGGGCGGGGAGTATGAAGGGGGGTGGGTTGGTAAAAAAAAATGATTAGAAAAAACCACTTACCTTTTGACGGCCGCCGTCTCTCCTCCATCGGTCTTCTTCCTGGCGAGTCCCGGAAGGTGGTAGCACAGAGCCTCCCAGAATCCCCTAAGCCAATCACAACGCTACAATGCAGCATTGTGATTGGTTTGAGCGCCGTGGTTCGGCGTTCAGACAGTGGCTGGGAGGCTTTGCATGTTCCCCACCAGGCTGTGCATTACATCCTGGTGGGGAACATGCAAAGCAGCCTGGTGGGGAAAATGCAAAGTGCCATGACTGTTCGGCAGGCACAAGATGGCCAGCCAAACAGTCTTGCGCACTTAGAGTGTGCCACCACTCCCCCTCCTGTGACACCAGCCCCGCCCTGCACTAACCCAGCCCCGCAGCTATAAAAACTAAAATGATAAAAACAAAGTTGTTATAATTTTCTTTTTTTCTTTTTTCACTGCTCTGAGTGCAATGGAGCGACGCTTCTCCACCTATGCGGAGGAGCCGCCCCTGCCCATTAATGGAAATATTTGCCTACATGCAATCTTTGCTCTGGGAGTTAAACTGTGGGACAGTCATATGAGCAACGAGGTGGCATTTGATCAGCTCCTTTTTACTGAAGACATCTTGGAAATCCTTATGCCTCTGATATCTATTTTTGCTCAATTGTTCTTGAACTGGAGAGCAGGTAAAAGGAAGAACTTTTCTAATCTTTCCCTCAGAAAAAAGTGCTGGTGGCAACTTTGCGATGAAAAGGTGATGGTTTGTTTCTGCCAGTCAGTAGAGAGAATGTGTTTTCCCAGCCAAAGAGTGCTTATTACAATATGAAAGCAGGAGTCTTAATGAGACCAAAATGAGTAGTTTCAAAGTGTCCATAATGTAAGGCCATTACTAAGTAGGGAGTTTCCCAGCATACTTCTGCTGAAATTAAAGGTTTCCAATTAATCCCTATGATAGGTTCTGGAACCTCCTTACTTTGTTTAGGTAAACCTTGTGTTTTATGAAATTTTTGATCTATAGCCACACAATCAATGAGAGCTAAAGTAGTAACTGGGCCACTGTACTCGGTTTAGGTCCACTCTCTCCCCGCAGGTCCGCTGTGCCTTCTCCTGCCCTACAGACCCCGACCTCCTCCTGGGAGGTTCGAAGCTGCTGCCCGTGCCTGCTGCCCGCTCCAACTGGCAACCGGACTGCCTTCAGCCCGCTTCACGCCCTGCCGCCACCGTAACCGTTTTCAGCCGCTTTTATTATATTTTGTTATATTATTTTGCCCTGTTGTGCCACCACTGTTATTGTGTCCATTGTGTTCCTGCTTTTATTTCCACCTCTGTTCTTTGCCTGCCTTTGTACCGCCGCTGCTGCCCCTGCGGCCCCTCCCCCCTGGAAAACCCCCACTCCCGCCTCCCAGCCTCTACTCCTTCCCCCCTCCCCTACTTAATGGCGGCCGCTGCGCGGTCGCACTGCCGGCACGCCGAAGGCGCGTCAAAGGCAAACCCGTCTGCGCCCGTCCGTAACCAGACTGCGACCAGCGCCAGGGACCCTGGACCTCCCACCATCCACCGCTACAGCACAGCCACCCATCACGCACTCAAACCCGGAAGACTCAGGAACTGCCAACAGGCCACGCCAAACACGACCCACGGCCAGTTCTCCTGCCTCCACTGCCGCCAGACCTTCACCGCCACCCCGGCCACCAACACCGCCGATGCCATCACCGGCGACACCCTAAGATGCATCCTCCTCAACGTGCGCTCCGTGCACAAACACGCCGTGGAGATCTGGAACCTACTCGACTCTCTCTCGCCCGACATCGCCTTCTTCACGGAGACCTGGACCAACGCCTCCTCCGCCCCCGACATCAACACCGCCATCCCGGACGGATATAAGATCCAGAGGAAGGACCGCCCCAACCACCCGGGAGGGGGCCTCGCCAACGCCCACAAGAACACCCTCCGCCTCACTACCTCCAGCGAAACCTTCCCCCCGCCGAACACCTGCACTTCCAGATCCAGACCAGCCCTAACTCCACACTCTGGGGTACCCTCGCCTACAGGCCCCCCGGCCCCCTTCGCCGCCACCATCACTGACCTCATCGCACCACACGCCATCGCCTCAACGAACTACATACTTATCGGAGACCTGAACTTCCACCCAGGGCCGGCTTTAGCACTGGTGGCGCCCTGTGCGACAATGATTTTTGGCGCCCCTCCTCCCCCTCAATGACCACCTCCGCAATGGATTCCCGCACTACCACCCTTTAACTGTCTTCATAACCACTCTCTCTCAGATGCATTTAATTAGTTTTATAGTGTCACTCATAAAAATGAAGGGTGTCAGGGCACTTTACATTACACACACATTACAGAGACAATCAATCATATATGTGTAAATCAATGTATTGGAAACGTTACATAAGACAGAGGACTACAAGGGGAAGGATTTATATGTCATCCATACTGGTAGGCAGTATAGTTTCGGGCGGCTTGGTCTGGAGAAGCATAAACTCAGAATTTGAAACGTAACACCATGGTTGGGGGTTCTCTTTAATAATCAGAAATTATTTCTACCCAAATGAACCCTTTGTGAAACATTAGGATAATGAAAGTCTGGGGAAAAAATCAATACGCTCTAATCTATACTTGACGTCTGCATTTCAGTTCTTTGATGACAGTTAGTAGCTCACTGTTTTACATTAGGAGTTTAACTTGTAAACTGCAAGTAACAAAAGAAAGTCTCTGCCGAAAGCAGTAACCCACTGACCTATTTATGTTCTATTCACTTTGTGATTTGCATGGTACACATTCTTTGCAGCAGGCATATTAACCCTCTGCACTACCTTATGAGGAATCAAAACTTCCAGCAGTCAAAACTTCCACTAGACAAAACTGCGGTCTCTCTCCGTGAAGAACATTAATCACCGGAGTTAACTTGACATTTTTATTATTGGCTTAAAATTGCCGGAGGCCAGGAACGCGGCAACGTGTGCTTTAAAAAAAACAATATAAAGTAGCAAACAGGCGCCCCCACGTGAAGTCTGCACCCGGTGCGGTGGCACCGGTCGCACCACCTTAGAGCTGGCTCTGCTTCCACCTCGACGACCCCAACGACCCCAACTCCACCACCCTACGTGACAACCTCGCCAACATCGGACTCAAACAACTCGTCACCACACTGACCCACAGGGCAGGACACACCCTTGACCCCATCTTCGCAGCAGGAAACAGCGTCCACTTCAGCCACACAACGCAACCCCCATGGACCGACCACTACTGCGTACACTTCCTCGTCGACAAACCCAAGCCACCCAAACCAGTCCCACGCCCACCACGAAGGAACTGGAGCAAAGTCACTGACGAACAACTCAACTCCACCCTCATCCGAGACAACCACACCACGGCATCCGACGCCAACCTAGCAGCCAGTGAATTCCACACGTGGATCTCCAACGCCGCAGACAAACTCGCCCCGCTACACAACCCCGACAAACAGCGCCCCAGGAAAGCCGCCTGGTTCACCACCGATGTCCAAGAAGCCAGACGCACCTGCAGACGCCTGGAGAAGAACTGGAGAAACAACAAGACACCCGGAAACCACACCACATACAAGGACGCTATGACAGACTACCACAACCGAATCAGAACCACCAAAAGAGCTTTCATCCACAACAAAATCCTCGCCAACTCCAGCAATTCCAAGGAACTCTTCAGTGTCATCCAGGAATTCACCAACCCCCGCAGCCAAGCCACAGACATCACCCCGTCCCAAGACCTCTGCGATAAGCTTGGAACCTACTTTCACCTCAAGATCAAAAAGCTCTACGACAACTTCGTCGACCATCCATCAGATGCCTCAGCTGACCCGCCCTCCAGACACACCAGCCAGCTCACCACCTCCACCTGAACGCCGATCACAGCCAAAGACACCGCTTCAACCATGAAAGGCATCCACTCAGGGGCCCCCACCGACCCCTGCCCTCCACACATCTACCACAGAGCCGCCACCGCCATTGCACCCGAACTTCGACGCACAATCAACACCACCTCCGAAACAGGCACCTTCCCAGACGACTGGAAACTCGCAGAGGTCAGGCCCCTGCTCAAGAAGCCCTCAGCTGACCCCACAGACCTCAAGAACCTCCGGCCCATCTCGCTCCTCCCCTTCGTGGCCAAAGTTGCAGAGAAAACAGTCAACGGGGAACTGACAAAATTCATCGAAGACAACGCCGTCCTCGACCCGTCCCAGTCCGGATTCCGAAGCAACCACAGCACCGAGACCGCCCTACTCGCAGCCACAGACGACATCCGCACCCTCCTGGCCCAAGGCCACACCGCAGCCCTGATCCTACTCGACCTATCAGCAGCCTTCGACACCGTCTCCCACCGCACACTCGTCGCCAGACTACACGACGCCGGTATACAAGGAACCGCCCTAGACTGGATCCAATCTTTCCTCACCGGAAGAAGCCAAAGGATTAGACTGCCACCCTTCCTCTCCGATCCCATGAAAATCACCTGCGGAGTCCCACAGGGGTCATCACTAAGCTCGACCCTCTTCAACATCTACATGGCCCCCCTCACCGCCATCGTCCGACAACACGGCCTCAACATCGTCTCCTACGCTGACGACACCCAGCTCATCCTCTCCCTCACCAAAGACCCGACCACTGCCAGACTCAACTTTCAGAAAGGAATGCAGGACGTCGCAGTCTGGATGACCAACAGCTGCCTAAAGCTCAATGCTAAGACAGAAGTCCTCATCCTCGGATCCACCCCTTCAGCATGGGACAACACCTGGTGGCCCACTGGCCTCGGCAGCCCACTGACCCCCTCGAACCACGCCAGAAACCTCGGCATCATACTCGACTCATCCCTCACCATGAACCGACAGGTCAACGTCGTCGCCTCCAGCTGTTTCAACACCCTCCGCGTCCTCCGTAAGAAGTTCAAATGGATCCCCCTGAGTCAAGGAAGGCAGTCACCCACGCACTCATCACCAGAAGACTGGACTATGGAAATGCACTCTACGCCGGCATAAACAAGTCCCTACTCCGCAAACTCCAGACGATACAGAACACCGCCGCCAGACTCGTCCTCGGCATCCCTCGACACAAGCACATCAGCCAACACCTACGAAAGCTCCACTGGCTCCCCGTGGAGAAAAGAGTCACCTTCAAAATCCTCACCCATGCCTACAAATGCCTGCACAACACCGGACCCAAATACCTCAACGACAGAATCACCTTCCACGTACCCAAAAGAAACCTCCGATCAGCCAACCTCGCACAGGCCAAAACCCCGCGCATCCACAGAGCCAGAGCAGGTGGAAGATCCTTCTCTTACATCACGGCCAAAACCTGGAACGAGCTCCCGGCAGACATCAGGCGCGCCCCCTCCCTTAACACCTTCAGGAAGACTCCCAAGACCTGGCTCTTCGGCTAAGCAGTTCTGCTGCCCCCCCCCCCCCCAGCGCCTTGAGACCCTCACGGGTGAGTAGCACGCTTACAATTCCCTGATTGATTGACTGATTGACAGTACTCAGAGTTGAAAATGTTCTCTTCCACATTCTTTTGTGTTGGAGGCGAACCTCAAAATAGGACAAGGATTTGACTAGGGTTCACTCTGGAATTTATCAACAGGATGGCCATTCATTTACAAAATGTTGCTGCTTTTGATAATAAATGCATAGGCCTTCTTTTCTTCTGTGAAGCCTTCCTTCTGTGGTTAGTGTCTTATGGATATTTCCGAGTTGTACCGCTTCCTCCTCAGAACTGGTGTTTTCCTTGGGTGTCTGTGCAGGTACTGGAATGAACATCGTGCGGGTATCCATTGTCGTTCTTGCCTTAAGTAACAAATCACAGCAGGTGAGGAATCAGGAGGACCTCAGGGAACCGAATTGGGGAAAAACAAAAAAGGTGAAGAAACCAATTAAGTCAGGTGCGAACCAATGCGAATAGCAAGGAGCCATAGCAACCACTGTTTCCAGACATGGGAGCTCAGTGTGGATCAACTCTAAATACCCTGTTGCCATTATTTACCTGTAAGTGTGTTTGATTACGCTGCTTCTGTAGTGGCTGAGGCTGCAACGGGGTCTGGGAAATGTAGTCTTGTGTATAACGTGTTGTAATTTCCATTTTTCTGTGTGCCATCTCTTCCATGTTTGCTGTTTCTTGTCCCACGCCGTGCCTCGTGACCTGAAAAACATAAATTACCAAGATTTTTGGTTGTAGATTAGGAAATCAGCTGTTCAGTTTGGGGGTTTGTAAGACCATAGTTATTCATCTTTTTTCCCAAATCCATTAAATAATCTGACCACTCAAGCATCACAGGATCAGTATGAATTGTGACTTGCCTTATAAAAATCAATTTGTTTTGCCCATTGCGCACTAAATATCTCTTTGTTATTACTTTTTTGTTTGACACCTTATGAATGTAGTTTGTAGTTATTTAATGGATGAGCGACTATAGCTCTTATATCATCTCTTTCTGCAGATTCCTTACCATGGACTTTTGAATAGATCGTCTTCAATGCTTACAGCAATCTTGTGTGTATTCTGGTAATAGGGAGGGGGCTGACTTTATTTAGAATTTGCATGTGGGGTTTAACAATGAACAGAATGATTGACTATTGTAATGTATGATTTTGATAATGTACTGTGGTCAGACATGCAGTTCGACACCTAGAATAAAGTGTTATACATCAGTTAGGCAAAGTTTTAAAAAACTCAACATTTTAGATCAATCTGATATTATGTACTCTCGCACATTTGTATAAAGACATAAAATAAAAGTTAATGATAAAGATGATTGAGTTTTAGAGAGTTTATCTAGTATGAGACAAATCTACCAAATATTTACAATTTGGTCATTTACTCTTGCATACATTATGAACCTGTTACTGTGCTTGGAGTATAAATCAAATCTATATAAAGCTAACCAACAGGGGCGGCTCCTCCGTTAAGCCGGAGGAGCGTTGTCCCACAAAAAAATTGCACCTAGAGATGGATAAATAAACTGGTAACAAAAGTTCATTTATAACCATTTTATTTTTCAGAACCCCATCTGGCAGCAGCAGAAAGCAGTGATAGGCAGGGCACTTAGGTTTAAAGTGTGCATGTCTTTTTGGTCGGCCGTCTAGTAATGGCCAGCCAGACATGCACATTTTAAACTTCTCTAACCCAGCTTCCTTAGACAGCTGGGTTAGAGACAGTATAGGGCTCCAGTGTCCTCGGGAGCGGCAAGAGAGGCCGCTCCCTCCAATCCTGGTGGTGCTCTCATGCAGCATGAGAGCAGCGACCAATTGGTTACTGCAGTTTCCTGGAGTCTCCCTGCCTGGAGAAAACCCAAGCAAAGAGGACGTCGCGCCAGGAAGGTAAGTGGGATTATTTTTTTTGTTACTTGTTTTTTACTTTTATTTTTGTCCCCAATGCCCTCTTTGCATGACAGCCACCACTACTAACCAAATCTCAAAGGTATATCATCTATTAATGACAGCCTATCAAGATTTTGAATTGAGCAGATCAGAAATTTCTATGTATGAGATCTAGAAAATGTATATTAGAGTATGTACACCTGTGTTTAAGCTCTTAAAACATTTTAAGCACCACTCTGTGTTACAATGATATTCTATCCCTGTATCCATGTACCTATGAGTGAAGTTTTGTTCAATTTTCATTTCAAATGATGTTGAGCAAAATGTTGAATATGCAGGATCACAAATTTCCCAAATGAATAGAAACTACTTCATATTATTTCACTCCAATATTATTGACATGTAACAGCAATGGAGATTTGATATTGTGCATAGATTTGAGGAGACTCGGTGGAACCATTTGGGTAGGTAGCCTGATTCTGCAAATAGTTTAAGAAGAAGAAGCTTAGTTGAAGCTACTGAAAAGGCATATAGAATGATTGATAGAAATAACTGTTCTCATTCACATGTTGTTCTACTGCAAATGTGTTCTTCCATTTTGGAAAGGGATTTTTTCTTCCTTGGTGGATATTTTAACATAAAATGTAAACCTAGATTTTGTCACAAAGACCGTAAATATATATGCAGCTGACACCCTCCAGAATTAGCTAATGCGTGACATGATACTGATGACCCTATGCTAACAACAGCAGCAAAACTCATTTAGCCAAAATGGAAATCCCATAGGCATCTGACATACCTAGCGGGCTGGGTTCAACTTTAACAGGTTGCAGTACAAACATCCAGTTGGTTCAGTTTAGTTTGCACAGGAAAGCAAATAATTCTGAGGAATCTTAAACAGTATATGCATGTTTTTACTACACAGTGTTAAGTGGCTGGGATGGAAATCTTGAAAAGGCCATCTTTAAAAGAAAAAGCCAAGCAAGAAGACTTAATTTCCCATTGCCCATGTGCATAGGAAGTGACATCATTGGATTTCCCAGCATCCATCTGCTCAGGAAGTGACATCACTGTTTTCTGGGCCACAGTACCCTGCACTCTTCTTTCCTCCAGGGACCTATTTAATTGTGGCTGCAGAACGGACGGGCCCAGTGGGCGCACCACTGGTGAGCTAAGGGTGCACCAAAGGCAAGCCCATCTGTACCTGTTTACACCTGGACCACGCCAGGAATCCTCATTCTCCCCTTACCCACTGATACCCTGCTGCTCTCCTACATCCTCTTAACCCCGGCCACCACTCACCGCACTGCTTCCACACACACAACATATTACGGAAGGAACATTCACATGTGCCTCCTGCAAGTTATAATGCACTCTCCAACACCCTACACCGACCACTCCTATACCAACCACTCACTAATGCTCACACAGACTAGACATCACCCAAACACCACACCACACTTGCATGCATACTCTTCACCAGCTACATGGAACACCTCACCCTCGGGATACGCATTTGAGCCAACTTCTCTCTGGGCGTAACCCTCGTATACAGACCACCAGGAACCTGCACCAGTTTTGCCAGTGACATCATTGAATTTGTCACACACCTCATCATCAATGCTAGCACCTTCATCTTCCTCAGAGAAGTTTACTTTCACCTAGAAGACCACACTGACCCAAACTCTACGGCCCTTCCATAAAATCTCAGAAACCTTGGCTTTAACCAGCATGTTACCGAACCCACCCACACTGCTGGACATCTAGTGGGCCAGATATTCTTCTCAATCAGCAATATCACAGTCGACAAGTCAGCAACTTTGACCTGGACAGACCACACCCTCATCAGTTTCAGGATATCCATTCCGCACCATCACAGACCTAACACTACCAGAAACTCCAGTTGCAGCTGGAAAAGCATCTTAGAAGAGAATGGGCTTACATTCTCTTTATGTACGAGCCCGTGCACACCAGTGACTTGCTGAAAGCCATAATAAATCTCAGCAGCTGGATCACTGCATGGTGCCGACACCCTCAAGCGCAACCTAACGGCCCACAGGCCAGCTGGTACACAGAGGAACTGAGGCTGACAAAGCGCCACTGCAAGCAACTGGAGAGCAAATGGAGAACAAGTTGAGACACCACAGCATAGATAAAGACATCTTCAAATGAGCCCTAAGACGTTATCATCAGCATATACGGAACACCAAGTGCACAGCTCTTGCAGATCGCATGACCGTCAGCACTAACAGCAGCAAGGAAATCATAACCATCATCAAAGATTTCCCTGTGCTTCCTGCCGCCTCTAGCAACATCAACCCCTCACATGACCTTGGCAACAACTTATCCAAATTCTTCTTTAACAAAATCACCTCCATATACAGCAACTTTGACAATCAATTGGATCCCGTCACATTCGCAGTGCAACTTCCCATTACAGCTGATTTACAATCCCTGAACTCCTGGCCTCCCATCACCACTGTCAAAATCACTGCTACCATGATCACCATCCGCTCAGGGGCTCCATCTGACCCTTCCTCCCACCACACCTTCATAAAGGACTCCTACCAATCAGAAAAGCACTAAGACCCATCCTCAATGCCTCCATCGATTCAGCCACATTCCCAGACACCTGGAAACATGCCACTGTCATGCTCCTGCTTAAGGAACCATCTGCTGAACCAGCTCGCTTTACAACTACAGACTCAGCTCCCTCCTCCCAAAAATGGCAACGGTCTTAGAGAAGCTAATCTACCGGCACCTCACAGACCATCTCAACAACCACCCGAAACAGCACCATCACCGCCACAGATGACCTCCGCATGATCCTTGTCAGAGAAGACAAGGAAGCCCTCATTCTTCTGGACCCCTCTGCAGCATTTCACACAGTCTCACATCCCATACTCATCAGGCCCCTGCATAAGATTGGCATCCAAGGGCCTGTTCTCCGCTTAGTCTGCTCCTTCTTAACGATTAGAACATAAGCTCTCAGCCTGGCACCTTACTCCTCAGAAGCCCGCAAATTTGTCTGAGGAGTACCCCAAGGCTCATGGCTCAGCCCCACTCTCTTCAAGGCATACATGATCCCTCTGGCCAACGTCATCCGCACACACATCAACATCCGCTCCTATGCAAACGATACGCAACTCGTACTCTCTCTCTTGGACAAGACCCCCAACACAAGAAACAAGTTTACTGCCTACATGACCGAAATCGCTAACTGGATGAAAGTCAACTGTCACAAGCTCAACACCGACAAAACAGAAGTAGTGATCTTTGGCAATAACACCTTACCATGGAACTCCAACTGGTGGCTGGCAGAACTTGGACCCAAACCCAGAACCCACTCCAGGAACATCAGAATAATCATCGACAGCGAACTGGACGTGACAGCACAAGGCAATGCTGTCATTACATACTGCTTCCACACCCTGAAGACGCTGAGGAAGATCTTCAAATGGCTCCCAAGAAACACTAGAAAAACTGTCACTCATGCCTTAGTCACCAGCAAGTTGGACTATGGGAACACACTCTACACTGGGATCGCTGAGCAACTCACTAGAAGACTACAAACCAGAACTCAGCAGCCTGACTCATCATTAAGCTCCCACAAGGAACTCACATCACACCACATCTCAGGGAACTACAATGGCTCACGATACACAAATGAGCTCAATTCAAACTCCTCATACATCCTCATACAGACATGCAAGGCACCACACAACTCGAACCTCAACTACCTGAACAGTGCATCTCCTTCCACCAGCCACCAAAATATATCTGCTCCGCAGGACTCCTACTCGCACACATTACACACATATACAGAACCAGATCAGGAGGATGGGAATTCTCTTACATCTATCTTAAGCGTGGAATGGCGTACCTCTCCACATCAGAGTCTCCTCCTCTCTTCATGAATTCTACAAGATGCTGAAGACCTGGCTTTTCAATTAACCAACCTACAATAGTCAGGGCTAGGCATACACACCTGCTCATCGCAGGATACCTTCACGGGTGATAGTGCGCTTTGCAAATACGCATAACATAACCTCTCAAATCGTCAATTTCAGGGGAGTCAAATGCCCCTGGCTTTAGGAGTCCTAACTCAGGTATTCTGTTCCCCAGACAGCTCTTGGACAAAATGTTTCCTTGCAGTGTCTTTCAGTCACTCACTGACTTTGGGGTTGGGGTCTGGTCCCCAGTGAACTGCTTTCTGTCTTTTTGAGAGTAACTGTACTAATGATGTGACTTTTCGAGAGATGCATTCTTCACGTACCATAGCAGTGTGAACATGGGCATTATTGGGATGGATTTACCGGTTGTGTTTTAGATGACAGTGAATAATTAATGCTACTATGAAGCAATTTGCAGACAAGCTCAAGCAAAGTGAACAAACCCTGCATTGAGTGACTGATATCTGTTACATTTGGAATGTTCTCTCAGACCACATTTGTTCAGACTATCAGGAGTCTGGTATATTAGCATTAAAATGCATTAGCCAAAGTTTGCGATTTGGGGAGTGGGCATTAGTTTGGGCGAAGCAATACTGACATTCCTCCCCTATTATATGTTGGTTTAAGTCAGTTCTCTACCTCTCTCTAGCAATTGGCTTGATGAGTGGTGCATCTTTCTGCATGGCATTAGATAGTCGAGAAACCAGGCGTCTGGATCAGGGGGATCCCAATAACACTATAAGGGTTTGGAGTTGCTGTGGTGCTTCAGGGATTCTCTTGAATGTAGACATATGCACCTCCCAGAACATGTTCTATAGAAAGACGTCAAGAGGGGTGCAATCTGTTGTGACTTGTTTTGCTGTTATGAGGTTGTAGTCTAATGTAGATTCTGATTACCGACCATAGTTTGTGGTGTCCCTCACTATTCCTACATCTCTACACATAGGTAGTTTTTCTTTTCAAACTAGCAATATTTCCTTGCAAAGGCCAATATTTTTTTGAAAATGCTAGTTGAGACTGGAATTGCATGTTTCATTTTCTTGTGAGTTAACTTTATCATCATTTCCTTTTCATCTTTGGACAATGGGCAGCTAACACTTATTTTGATGTGGAGCTGATACCGCTTACTGAGATATTTATGGTCCAGTCTTTGTGTGGGTATTCTGGTGGTACTAATTCCAGGGTAAGCTGTCCTTCGGTTGCGCTGCTGAATGTGTGGATGGTTTAGATATAGTTATGCCAACAATAGAAACATGAGAGATGTCTGCTGCTAAATGTGGAGGTGGCAGTCTTCTGGGACCAGTGTGTAATTTGTTAAAACATAAGTGCATACGTGCAGGACCCCAAATGTTTTCTTAGGGTCTGATTGCTGAATGGCATTTTTGCCATTACCTTTTTATTTCACTACTGTACACTTGCTTTAACTTCATCTTATTCTTGCAAGTTCTTTTTTATCCACTTTTCTGCCTTCATCATTGTTTTCCTATCTCTCTTTCTCCTTTTTCTCTTTCTGTCTTTCTCGATTGCTCTGGTTCATGGTCTGTTGGTGAAAAATGAGCCTCAATGTTCTAAAATGAGTGCAGGTGCCCACCAGAGATACATTAAGTGGCGGTAAAATTTATTTGTTTAATCATTGGGTAAAAAGAACGTTTTACACTGACAAAAGGCAACATTGTTTTCCATGGAGCTTACAAAAAAGTGAGTCGTCCTCTGCATAAATCAGGAGTCACGGCGTATATACTTCTTGTCCCTTAGCTTTGTATTTACATCTTGTCCCTTAGCTTTATAATCCACTTCACAATCCCTGCAAGCATGCTGGATGTTTTCCAAACATGGCAAGGATAGTGCTCACTTTGTGTCCCATGCCTCGGCCACTGATCTGTCTGACAAGTTTCAGCACTGTTTTCTGCAGGTGCTAGGGTCTCACTCCAGTCAATGTACCTTCCTCATCACTTTAGAAGTTCCTAATTCAACTCTGCAGTTCTAATTGCATCAATTTTCCACAATAAGGAAAGCCCAAGGTGCTATGTCTGTGATTCAAACATATCTGTATGCTACACATAGGTCTCTGCAGATGTAGACTTCTAACTAAAACAGCAAAATGATTAGCTCATCAGTCTGTTCAATATTTTACTTCGGTTATTTAAAGTTTTCCACAATGTTTTTTTTTTTTTTTTACTAATTTCAATCACTTGATTTTTATATGCAGAAATGTTCTTTCTGTATTATTTTATTACTTGTTCTTAGGACATGTTAGGGTGTGGGGTTAAAGCTGAAGGAGGTGCGCCCACAGAACATGCATGGGTGTTAGACCTGGTTTCCTGGGCACCAGGGCACTCAGGAGTTACTGCGCTCCAATCGCATCAACTGGAGACTGGAATGTTCTCCCCTGGTGTCCTGAGGCCTCAATACTAGTGGACCCAAAACTGGATAACCAAGTACACCTCTCCAGCACTTGACTCTCTCTGGATAGCGAGACAGAGCAGCCCAAGACTTACTCAAGGAGGTGAGGTGGGTTTAGACATTCAGAATACAGTGCACACATTACAACCAGCTGCTAAAATCAATGTCCAGTCAGTGCTTTACTTTTTCTAGAAGAAAAGTACTTTCATACACACAAGAGAAATATACTACACATAAACCTGGATAAACAGTGAAAACCAGATGTCTCCACAACCTTCTGGGCTAGAGTTCTGACCCAAACAGTGCTATAGCGCCTAGACGCTAAGCACTATAAAAACACAGATTACATGTAGACACACAATTAGCATTGCATATAAAAGACCATGTCACACAGGGTTACTTTTGTTTGCTAGAGCCATGATACCAATCCTTGTATTGAAATGAGGTAGTGTCAGCATTTGATGTGAAGTTCTTGATTAGCCCCATAACCCGCCACCCAAAGAAACAGAAGTGCCATTCCGTCCTGAGTGAGGTCACTGCTCTAGTGGCATCAGAGATCTGATTGCAGGTGCCTGATGTCTTGGCACAGTTTACTGGAGTCCCACTAGTCCAGTAGCTACTGGCTAGCTGTAGGATGGTAGTGGCTGGTCAGAGTGCCAGAACACGCTGATACTCTCAGTTGTCACAAAAAGAAAGGTTGGGGCCTGTACCAACGGACACCCTTCCTCAGCTACAGATTGTAACTGGAAGTTCCACATAGGCTCCCACAGCACAAGGGGGGGTCTTGGCAAAGTGATTTCACCTTCAAGGACTGGGATCAAGCTTCCCCGTCTCCCTGTGCCTCCATTGATGTGCTGCAAGCTTCCTTATCTTGTGCAGCTGTCTGCAATTTCCTTGTTTAAAGCGCCAGCTCCACAAGCCTCACAAGAACAGCTGGTTTTCCGACCAATGCTGCTGACTGATGCCCTTGTTCCTTGTCAAACTGGCAAACTCCTGTGCAGCATAATCTATCAGTAACAGAGAAAACTCCCTCAAGTTAACCCCCATCCAGGGGTGTGCAGAGACGCGGTGAGAAAGCCTCTTATCTTGCCTTCATACCAGGGACTGTAAATGGCTCCCTCAGACCGACCCCGTGTAGGGTCGCCTCTTCAGAATCATAGCCCAGTCTTGAACAACAGCTGACCGCTAAGGCCAGACTTCTAGCACCTCTGATTGATAGGCTGATCCAATCAGAGGATGTGCTACTTTTGGATCCTGTGTGCCCACAATCACAAGGCACATTTGTCGCAAGTTCCCCTGCTGTCCAAAGCATGCAAAAGATGACCTACTGTCTTCCCTCATACCAGCTCTGGCTATTCCCCAGAGAGGAATTTTAATTACCTCCAGAATAGGGTTGCCTGACCATCTCCCAACAGAAAGGGTTTCTCCTAGCTAGGTTAACACGGGTAAGTGCAAATGTCTATCCCCAGCCTACCAGGCTTCTCCAAGGAATTGGGAGGGACACAGGGGAGCTGGAATGTCCAGCAGAACAGCTAACATTGCCCACAATGACTCAGTGGACATGCATGATTGTCATGTTCACTGAAGTAGGGATCTACAAACCAGGCAGTTACTTTTAAGTGACTTGCCTGGAGATCAGCTTAAGAGCTTAAGGCAGGGAAAGCACTCTCTCCAGAAACATGCAGAAGACTTCCGTTCCAACAACGGGCAACTATGTATGTTTGGCAAGTGTTGGCTGTCCATGTACTTAAAGACCCTGGCTACACTAACGGCTTCAGAAACACCCTCCTAGCAGGCCCCTCAAACAAATGCACAAGATAATAATTTTGAATGTGTGTAGTTTGTATTAGTGTATAGACCTGTGGAGGAGAATTATAAACTCAGATCAGAAGGTTTCAGAGACTATATTGACAATAGTGGGAATCACAGAACAACTGCATCCTGTTTTGAGGGCAATGAACACACTACCAGTGACTTCAAGTGACTGTTAAAGGAAAGGAGTTTCTGCACCATGAACTTGATAATGTCACCCTGTCTCGGTATCACACAACTTTCTTCACTAATGGGCCATCCTCTTTCTCTCAGGAATCTAATATATATATATATATATATATACATTGTTTTCCAATCGCTCTGCATCAAGGACGCACTCCTGAACAGATGGTTTCAAAAGACCTTTATTTCCTCAACCGGCAAATGCATTCCAAGCAACTTCATTGCCTGACGCGTTTCGAAGCATTTCAGCTCCTTTTTCGAAGGCAGTGCTGGAAAATTCACAGTGTTGCTGACGTGATCCTTTTAAATTTTTTAAATGTCATGCCTCCTCACTGATTGGTCTATAGTAGCATCCTGTAGTAGGTAAGTTATCAGTGCATTGTGTGCTATGTAGTGCACAACAGTTTTACATTATTCCTCTTAGTGAGTTCCGTGAATATTCTCATTATTTATGCAATTATTTAGCCCTCAGTGGGCCTCGGGACAGCACTCCGGTTGTTTGTAATGGAATCTGTTCTTGCCTGCGAGATGCTGCAATGTTCCCAGCTCCTCTGGCCCCTTCACATCAGGGTGGTGCAGCCCTTCACGGCCGAAGCCACCGTGTTTATTTTGTTTTCCAATCGCTCTGCAGCAAGGACGCACTCATGAACAGATGGTTTCAAAAGACCTTTATTTCCTCAACCGGCAAAT
Source organism: Calotriton arnoldi (assembly GCA_963921515.1). NCBI lineage: Eukaryota > Metazoa > Chordata > Amphibia > Caudata > Salamandridae > Calotriton > Calotriton arnoldi. Next base: position 4,429,620 of record CAWUFW010000274.1, on the reverse strand, counting down.
GCATTCCAAGCAACTCCATTGCCTGACGCGTTTCGAAGCATATATATATATATATCACTATACATTGTCACTTTTAAAAATCCCATGTATCTGATATCTTTTGTTGTGATGGTCAGTAGGCAGAGTATCATCCACATGGCAATGAGCAGTCAGCCATTTGTTAACATATATATATATATATATATATATATATATATATATATATATATATATATATATATATATATATATATATATATATATATATATATATATATTACCAGATACATGGGATTTGTTTAAGTGATTTAGTTACCCGCATGTTAGGGATTCAGTCATGTAAAAGGTTTCACTAATTACTCATTTCTTGTGGTTAAACATCATGTGACACTATAGCTTGTCCATAATGTCTGATGTATTTTATGTGCAGAATATCCAGTTATAACTTTATCTTTCATAAGGATTATTGTTTACCATGCACAGAATACCAAATAAGGTGTGCAATTTGCATTTTTTTAATAATGGGCAAAGTGTGCTAACATTTTGAGTGTAAATAATGGTGGTGTGCTTGGTATGTTAATACATTTTATTGTTTTGATATTCACAATTGTAGTTTCTAGCATTTTTAATGCAATGCATGAACTGTGCTTTGCTCTTGGTGCCAAAGTTAATATGCCCAGCTTGTAGAACTTAGTGGCTTGTCTAGTGTAGTCAGACATCAAACTTCATCCGCTTTTGGGTTGTTAATTCCTTCTGACAGGGAATTAAGGTCACAGGCTGAAGTACTGATCAGCTTTCATTTGTTAAATCTCGTAATGCTCTCAAATGTACTCCTGATAGACTTGCTAAACAGTTATGTGAGCGCTTAAGATCTGATGTTGCGTCTTGTGATGTTACTTCCTAGTTTCTATGAGGTAATTGGTCGAGATGCCACTTCCTGTGATGTCACTTTCTGTGATGCCACATGAGATGTAAATCTCAGTGATGTCAAACGCGTGATGTCATACACCATGATTTCACTTGCACACGATCTAACTTAGTGCCCCTACTTCATTTTTAGGTTGAGCCTGGGCAGCGCATGCGCTACTCTGCAAGGCATGCTGGGCCAGATGTACGACCATGACAAGTTGCGACTCGCAAATTGCACTCGATTGCGAGTCACAATTTGCGAGTCGCAAAATGCCATGTACAACAGTGTCTGAGACACTGTTTGCGATTCCCAATGGGGTCGCAAATTGCATGCCTCATGGCTGGCCCTCCCAGGGATGGTGGCCTGCTGGGCTCAACAGACCTCCATGTCTGGAACTGCTTTTAAATAAAGCAGCTTTTGTTTTTAAATGTAGCCCGTTTTCCTTAAAGGAAAACGGGATGCATTTTTTTTTTTTTAAATGAAACGTTTTTGTTTCATTTTTTAAGGGCAGGTATTGGTCCCTGGGACCACTGCCTGCCCCTAAAAAATATTTTCCCCTGCATTCACAAAGGGGAAGGGGTCCCATGGGGACCCCTTCCCGTTTGCGAATGGGTTACCACCCTCTTGAAGAGTGTGGTAAATTGTGAGCATTTTGCAACCGCAATCGCGGTTGCAAAACACTCGCACTTGGAACTTCCCTTCCTAATAGCGAGTCACAAATCCTATATAGCGAGTCACAAAAAAATTGTGACTCGCTAAATAGGGTTTGTACATGGCCCTATTGTATTTTGCTTGCGCAAACGGGTCGCAAACCCATTTGCGCATGCAAAATAGGGTCGTACATCTGGCCCCTAGTATCTAAAATATGGGCTTGGAGCACTGAAATTGGTTCCTCTTTCAGACCCTCGTAAATACCGGCTTCTGATAGGTTAAATAGCTTACTAGTCTCTCCTTTTGGGCTTTTGAAACCTCTCATAGGGATTGCCCCTCTTACGTGTGCTCTTCTCTTTACAAGTATTTATGATACTCTGTGAGCATTATTTCTTTTTTCGTGGCTTATCAGCGGCTTGAGCAACAACGCGCTTTGCGCTTATCTTCTCTTGTTTATTTTTTGTGGCTTATTTTGTGTTTGCAGTTGCACTCCGTTGCCAGCGCAGCACCTTCACCCGTCTCCGCAACCCGCCCCTACCAACCCTCCCAGGTCGCTGCTTGCCAGTTGAAGTTACAGATTAAAAAGGCATGTAAGGGGGAAGGCACAGGGCTAAAATGTAATATTCCATAGCACTGGCACCAGCCTCATATAAAGCAATGCCCTGGGACAGTCACAGCTGGGCCCTGGCTGTGCAAACACTTGCATCTCCAGATGTAAACACGGAGAGGGAAGACCCGGCGGCCTGCTGCTGCCTGCAGAATTCTCCGTAGCAGCAGCTTCCCACTTCCTCCTCCGTCCCTCTCTCCCGTCCTTCTCAGCCCTCCTCCTTCTCCCTGGTATCCAATGAGAGTGTTGGATTGTACAGCTCCTGCACTGTTATCCAATGAGAGTGTAGGGTTGTACAGCTCCAGATTAGTCTGTCTCCTCAAACACATATCGTTCTTGCTTGAGTTCATGTTTCTGTCAGAACACAGACTGGGTAACCACTAACCTTAGAAGCCGGATACAGCGGGAGCGATGAGAGATGCTAGGTAACCCTATCCCCTCGATTGAATTACCTGCGAGTATGTGACAACCACTCAACAGGAAACACCACAATAGGGGAAAGGGAAAAAAAGGGACAAAAGAAACAATAACGATGCGGCTGCAAAAACACTCAATGGGGAATGGACCTGGAGTTGTAGGCTTCACTCCTGCTGTCTAGCCCTGTGTTCCCTGTATTAAGACACAAGCACAACACACGTGTAATAGCCACCATATGCAAACAGAACAAAGAACTGTAGAATTATGTGAAGGCACTTACAGTTAAGCATGCCGCATTCATCCTCATGTAAAAAAGGCACAAAATCCCAAAACAAAGCAAAGAAATGAATAAACACTCCAGTAACTGTTTCCAAGGCGCCTGTACACTAGTCATCAGAGGCACTGCACCCATAAACAACAAAAAAAGATAAACCGTAATTGTACTTAGCTTGAAAAAAGCAATCCAAAGTAAATGCGAAGATTTCTACCAAGCCTGAAGGGATAGAAGGCTCTGAAAACAATAGGAACCTTCAGGAGTTAACACGCCTTTCCTGCGTGTTCTTTAGGCAACCCAAAACAAGTCAAAGAACCTCACAATACTCCGAGCCTCTCACGGGCTCCTTGACGGGTTGAAACGCGACCAGCAGATTACGAGGGTGACAAATGGCGAACTGCCATTAGCCCCAGGCCAGCTCGCAACCGCGCCAGCGCTAGGCGAGGGTTTCCTGGGTCAGACACAGGGGAGAAATGCTCCGAGCTCACCGGCTCTCGTAATGCGCTCCAGCGCTAGGCGAGGGTTTCCTGGAGCAGGCACAGGGGAAGAAATGCTCCGAGCTCACCGCGGCTCGTAAGCGCGCTCCAGCGCGATTAACACGGAAGTGGCTCGAAGTATGCAAGGAATCCCTCTCGCGCTCCAGTGCGTCAGAAGGAACCTGCACAATGCCGGCAGAAGCAGAAGGGAAAGACGGCAAGGAGGAGACGTGGGGCATGAAGTCTCCTGACCCCAGCATGCAGCACTCAAGGTTAGAAACGGGCAGTCCTGGTGAAAAACAGATCACGATTGACAAGCACCAGGCTGCAAGTGGGCGGTGCTTAAGTAGTTTCCAGAGGTAGGACCTGTGATCCACTCCCCTGGAATTATGGGAGATGTAGTCCTACTTCATGCACACTCCATTCTCCCTGTTCCACGCACTCTTGTGTTTAGACTGTGTGTCTCCCACGCTATCTACGCCTAAACGTGACAGTTCCACGTCTATTCTATGTAAAACAGATGGAGTGCAGACATTCAAATTGAGCCATTCCAGATCCAGTGCTGTAGCTGCTTCTCTGGTCTCATCTGTAATTTCACCATTGTAAGTCCCCCAGACAGTTCTAAAAGCATCTTCTCTGGTCCTGTCGGTAACTCCTTCTTTCTAAGTTCTCCAATCAGTGCTGCAGCTGCTTCTCTGGTCCCAGTGGTTATTCCTCATTCTTAGTCCTCTAGGCAGTGCTGCTAGCTGCTTCTCTGGTCTCGTCTGTAATTCCTTCACTCTAAGTCCTCTAGGTAGTGCTATAGCTGCTTCTCTGGTTCCAGTGGCAATTCCTCATTCTAAGTCCTCTTGATAGTGCTGCTAGCTGTTTCTCTGGTCCCGTCTGTAACTCAACCATTCTAAGTCCTCAAGGCAGTGCTGCAGCTGTGTCTCTGTTCCCAGTGGTGTAGGAAGCTGGCTCTGTATATACTATACTAAAGTAAGGTGTGGTGTGCACAGAGTCCAGGGAGCCCCCGGCTCAATGGTAATTCCTCATTCTAAGTCCTGTACACAGTGTTGTAACTGCTTCTCTGGTCCCAGTTGTAATGCCTCATTCTCAGTCCTCTAGGCAGTTCTGCTAGCTGCTTCTCTGGTTCCGTCAGTAACTCCCCAATTCTAAATCCTCTAGGCAGTGCTGCAGCGGTGTCTCTGGTGACAGTGGTAATTCCTCATTCTTAATCCTCTAGGTAGTACTGCTAGCTGCTTCTCTGATCCCGTCAGTAATTCCTCATTTTAAGTCCCTTAGACAATGCTGCTAGCTGCTTCTCTGGTCTCATCTGTAATTCCTCTTTCTAAGTCCTCTAGACTGTGCTGCAGCTGCTTCTATGGTCCCGTCGGTAAATCCCACATTTTAAGTCCTCTAGGCAGTGCTGCAGCTCCTTCTTTGGTCCTGTCAGTAATTCCTCATTCTCAGTCCTCTAGACAGTGCTGCAGCTGTGTCTTTGTTCCCAGTGGTAATTCCTCATTCTTAGTCCTCTAGATAGTGCTGTGAGCTGCTTCTCTTGTCCCGTCAGTAACTCCCCCATTCTAAGTCCTCTAGGCAGTGCTGATGTTTTGTCTCTGTTTCCAGTGGTAATTCCTCACTCTAAGTCCTCCAGACAGTGCTGCTTCTTTGGTCTCATCTGTAATTCTCACATTATATGTCCTCTAGACAGTGCTAGTTGCTGCTTCTCTGACCACAGGGGTAATTCCTCATTCTAAGTCCTCCAGACAGTGCCGCAAGCGGATTCTCTGGTCCCGTTGGTAACTCCTCCATTCAAAGTCCTCTAGGCAGTGCTGCAGCTGTATCTTTATTCCTAGTGGTAATTCTCCATTCTTAGTCCTCTAGGCAGTGCTGCAGCAGCGTCTCTGTTCCTAGTGGTAATTTCTCATTCTTAGTCCTCTAGACAGTGTTGCAGTTGCTTCTCTGGTCTCACTGGTAATTCCTCATTCTTAGTCCTCTAGACAGTGCTGCAGCCGCTTCTCTCATCCCAGTGGTAATTCCTCATTCTTAGTCTTCTAGGCAGTGCTACTAACTGCTTCTCTGGTCCCGTCTGTAATTCCTATTTCTAAGTCTTCTAGACAGTGATGCCTGCTGCTTCTCTGGTCCAGTCGGTAATTCCTCATTCTAACTCCTCGAGCAGTGCTGCTAGCTGCTTCTCTGGTCCCAGTGGTAATTCCTCATTCTAAGTCCTCTAGACAGTGCTGCTAGCTGGTACTCTGGTCCCGTCGGTAATTCCTCATTCTAAGTCTTCCAAACAGTGCAGCTTCCTGCTACTCTGGTCCAGTCAGTAATTCCTCATTCTAAGTCCTCTAGACAGTGCTGCTAGCTGTTACTCTGGTCCCGTTGGAAATTTCTCATTCTAAGTTCTCTAGACAGTGCTGCTGGCTGCTTTTCTGGTCTCATTGGTAATTCCTCATTCTAAGTCCTCTAGCCAGTACTGCAGCTGCTTCTCTGTGATAATTCCTCATTCTGAGTCCTCTAGACAGTGCTGCTCGCTGCTTCTCTGGCCCGGTCAGTAACTCCCCCATTCTAAGTCCTCTAGGCAGTGCTGCAGCTGTTTCTCTGGTCACAGTGGTAATGCCTCATTCTCAGTCCTCTAGGCAGTGCTGCTAGCTGCTTCTCTGGTCCCATCAGTACCCTCAGATTCTAAATCCTCTAGGCAGTGCTGTAGCTGTGTCTCTGTTCTCAGTGGTAATTCCTCATTCTTAGTCCTCTGGACAGTGCTGCTAGCTTCTTCTCGGGTCCCGTCAGTAACTCCCTCATTCGAAGTCCTCTAGGCTGTGCTGCAGCTGTCTCTCTGGTCACAGTGGTAATTCCTCATCTAATTCTTAGTCCTCTAGGCAGTGCTGCTAGCTGCTTCTCTGGTCCCGTCGATAATTCCTCATTCTAAGTTCTCTAGACAGTGCCGCTAGCTACAACTCTGGTCCCCTCGGTAATTCCTCATTCTAAGTCTTCCAAACAGTGCAGCTTCCTGCTACTCTGGTCCAGTCGGTAATTCCTCATTCTAACTCCTCGAGCAGTGCTGCTAGCTGCTTCTCTGGTCCCAGTTGTAATTCCTCATTCTAAGTCCTCTAGACAGTGCTGCTAGCTGGTACTCTGGTCCCGTCGGTAATTCATCATTCTAAGTCTTCCAAACAGTGCAGCTTCCTGCTACTCTGGTCCAGTCAGTAATTCCTCATTCTAAGTCCTCTAGACAGTGCTGCTAGCTGTTACTCTGGTCCCGTTGGAAATTTCTCATTCTAAGTTCTCTAGACAGTGCTGCTAGCTGCTTCTCTGGTCTCATTGGTAATTCCTCATTCTAAGTCCTCTAGCCAGTACTGCAGCTGCTTCTCAGATCCCCTTGGTAATTCCTCATTCTTAGTCCTCTAGACAGAGCTGCTAGCTGCTTCTCTGGTCCGGTCAGTAACTTCCCCCATTCTAAGTCCTCTAGGCAGTGCTGCAGCTGTTTCTCTGGTCACAGTGGTAATGCCTCATTCTCAGTCCTCTAGGCAGTGCTGTTAGCTGCTTCTCTGGCCCCATCAGTACCACCCCCGATTCTAAGTCCTCTAGGCAGTGCTGTAGCTGTGTCTCTGTTCTCAGTGGTAATTCCTCATTCTTAGTCCTCTGGACAGTGCTGCTAGCTTCTTCTCGTGTCCCGTCAGTATCTCCCTCATTCGAAATCCTCTAGGCAGTGCTGCAGCTGTCTCTCTGGTCACAGTGGTAATTCCTCATTCTAAGTCCTCTAGACAGTGCGGCAGCTGCTCTCTGGTCCTGTCAGTAACTTCCACATTCTAAGTCCTCTAGGCAGTGCTGCAGCTGTGTCTCAGTTCCCAGTGGTAATTCCTCATTATTAGTTCCCTAGACAGTGCTGCAGCTGCTTCTCTGGTCCCATCGATAATTCCCCATTCTCAGTCCTCTAGACAGTGCTGCAGCTGTGTCTCTGTTCATACATCCACTACACTCCAAACCAAAGCACATAGGTAAAAGCAGGCTTTAAGTGGGCCGGGTCCTGCCGGTGCTAAGCACTGTCAGTTTTAACAAGCATTGGCATAGCCAATAGGCCTCGCCTTTGGGACCTTATAAGTGTTTAGTCAGAGCTATTGGCTTTGCCAGTGTATTTATGCTATATTGTAGAGTAGTGTGGCTGTTGTGCAGCATGTTGCAAAGTTATAATAAAAAGCGTTATAAGCATTTTTGTTACCTTATATATAATTAATAAAATATTGTGAATAACTCAATGACCCTATCAAAAAAAATGTAACATAAAAGTGTTTTTGAAGATATACGAATAAAAGTGATTATTGTTTTAAAGTAACTAAGGCCAAAATACGACTTCACAAGCAAAATAAATTTGTATACAGCGGAATACCGCAAACAGTTTCATATTAAACCAATCAGTGATGGGAATTAATAAACCTGCCATGGTTATGTTTTCCTTGAGGTTAGAGAAGCTCTGTGCCTTTTAATCAAGAAGGACCCTAGCGCATGACAACCCTGCGTCTCTTCTTAAGGTGTTAATTGGCCGAGGAGAGCCTGTAGAGTCACATGTAAAGCAGGGGGCTGAGGAATGTCCGCATTTTACAGCCCCTTTAATAAAAGCTGTGGGGGCAGAGTGAAGGGGAGAAGGCTTTTTTTCTGAACTGCCTGGCACCCAAAAATTGTGAGCACTTTGAAACAAAGGCGATGTTTTTTTTTGCGAAAGAAAGTAGAAACGTCCTATATTTGGTAACAAAAACCAACTTATGCAACTACTTTGAAACAAAATAAACACAAACGCCTTTTAAATGTATAAGGGCGGGGTGGGTGGATAAATGCTTGTATTGTACTGAGGTCTCCTTCCAGTGTGCACAGTGGTGAAGGAAGGGTTATTAGTTGTAGAAACGCAAATAAATTGTTTACTTGTTTAATAAGCCACTGGGCCTCAAATGAAGTGCATATTTGAAAACAAACCGCTTGTAACAGAGCCCCCACTAACACATTTTTTGCTTTTTTAAACTTAAATTTAGAGACTGGGAACTGCCCATGTTAATATTAATGTTTTAAATATTAACTGTATGCTGCCATTTGATATGAACGTTGCACAACAAAAAACATTAGTGGTGTGGGGGAAGCTGGATTTGTTGGCGCTTGGGCCTCAACCAGAATGAAGGCCCTTATAATACTGTTTAGTGTGTAGTCTGTAAATGTTTACTTTGTACATTACCCAGAAATACAGTAGTAGTGCCAAATTAATTCAGATGAATAATACACAATGGCTAAAAATATTGCACAGGGATGTGCCCTGCTTTACCGTGCGCTGCAAATACATCAGAGGAGCAATGTTTCTAGTGCATGTCTTCCTGTAATGTGAGGTCCCCTCCCCCAACCCCCCACTTCTGCTAGATAAATAAATAACTTGGCCACCACATGAGTAACTTTGCCACAACATAAAAAATGTAGCGCCCTGCTAAAAATATAGAAATACTGTTTACACATTTGTTACAAATAAGATAAACTGCTAGCTAAAGCTTATTTATTATAAATAAAGCGTGTGTGTTGGTGAAAAACATATTATAGCGGCCAGCCCAAAAAAAACCACAGATATTGTCCCTACGTTTTTTTTTTTAAAGGTAATAAGTGTGTGTTCCTATAATTTACACACAGCATCAAATTTAATATTATTACAGCGTGTGTAGTAATTTTAAAAGCATCTGGTTTTGGGATAAAAAAGACAGAAGGAAAGTATATTGAATGGAAATAATTATGCTGCTGCCACAATTAAAGAAAATATTTTATTAAGGCACATTCTGCTGCTTCTTCACATGGCTCACAACATCTGCTTTTCACAACAAAGTAATAAAAGGACAAGCATCCCTGCATAGTGTTAAAAGCTGTCTGCCTTTTCCTGGGAAGAGATTTTATCTTTTAGCTTTACAGCCCCGGAACTATCGACAGGAATGTGGCTTAAACAGTGTAAATAGCCCAAGATCACCATATGTTATGGCGGAGCCAAGACTAAAATGAGAACTTCAGTAACAATGTTACACATTTACCCCTTTTTCGGTAGATACGTGGAGAGAAAACAGATTTTGTTAGAATAACGTGTTAAACAGAGGCCGTGATTCTACCCTTGTTTCCTGTGTACTGCATTACATTGCAATGCGTTTTCCTTTGAAGCACTAGAGTTAAAGCATTAATGCTCCAGCAGAGACTGAGCCAGAGCCTAGGAAGGACGCAGCAGAGTCCGGGGAGGAGGAGGAAGAGGCTGGGAGGGCTGGTGTCGAAAAAAGACATACCCAGGCTCGGGTGAAAAATCACAGTATTTTGTTTACAACACACTGGATACTGTGTAGCAACAAGGAGCGTGGGAACTGCATGAAGCTCTTCCAAGTGCAGTTAAAAAACAAGCATACGAAGTAGATAAATGAAACAATAAAACAAGATAACGTAATGTAAATAAATGAAACAATAAAATAAGTAAACGTGATGCTGTTTTTACTTTCATGAGTTGAACAAAAAGAAACAGCATTGCTCGAAAGAAGTTGAACTGACCTGCAGCCGAGATTGGTGGGGTCCTTTTTAGTCTCTCACCGGATGTAGTGCACCTGGCCGTGTATTTTTGAAAATGACTACCTACGACATTCCGGGGGGGAGGGGATCTAGGGAAGAGATGAAAAAAGTGGATCCTAATAAAACTGACTTCGGGATGGAAGGCTGGTTCTGCCTCCAGGTGTGAATAAGTGCAGCGAAGACTTGAGGGTGAGAGACAGAGGCTTGAGGTACACGGGGCAGCAGCATTTACATATGTGGCAGCGGGGCTGCCTGTAACCCTCCATTCATTCAGTGAGCAGAGGAGATTGCAGGCCTGAGCCCGTGGCAGAGAAGGGAGCTGCAAAGAGAAACAGTGCGTGATTGAGAAAGATTGAAAAACACATGAGACGGAGGTGAAAAAGGAGCTGCCTGAAAGTGGCGAAAGTGAAAGTAATCGCGAGGGAAGCCAGATGGCGAGGGAAGCCATATGGCGCCTGATTGCGCGTGCACGCTCGCGTGAACGCAAGCTGGTCGCCAGCAAAAGCCACTGCTGTTTGCACTTCCAAAACCCGCTTACTAAAACTCTCGCCAGAGCAGCGCATGCGCTGGCTCAGGCGAGACCTAAAAAGGGGGCATTGAAACGGATCCCTATTGAGCTCTGTTTCGATGCCTTGGCCTTTTTATGCCCGGTCCTGGCAAAGAAAACTGTAGAGCAAGCAAACAAACTTGGCTCACACAGAACTACGTGAGCCACACGTAACACTTCATTTGGTGTTTAAAAGGCATCCCGGGCAGCAAGGAAGGCTTTTGGCATGGGCGAGCTGGGCCCAGGTCCAGGGTGCCAGTCATCAGAGGGGCGAAAAGAACCGCCTACATACAGCAAGCCCCCCTACTTGGCTCCAGTGATTCCATTTAAAGTACTTTTAATCATTTTAACGTGCTGTAGTCGCTGCTTTTTAGCACCATATTAGCCCCCTACCTTGCTCTCCCATCTACCTCTCACTCCCTGCCTCCACACATCAACACCTCTTCTCCTCCCCAACAAACTACTTGGAACCAGTCTGAGGGAGGTAAGTTGTGGGTGATTAAGGGGAGCTGAGGGAGGTGAGGAGATGTGTGTGCAGAGGCAAGTCACTGCCTTGAAGTAACCAGGGAAAGACTGATCTGTGAAAAGAGAATAGCGCCTCAGTTTGTTTTCTTCACCAATAGTAGCGGGTGCGGCACATTTCTTTTTTCCCAGGGCGCTATTGGAGCAGCTAAGCCACCTTTCTCTGCTCGATTCGAGTAAAGTGTCTAGAGTAACTTTGGTATAACAAGGAACAGTGGTTCCTGCGGACAATGTACACAATATATGGTAATTGTTAAGCTCAATGGCAATACTCATGGGTATGGGTCTCATCAGGACCTAGCAATGAGGGACACCTGAAATAAAATAACAAAAATAATGACTGAATCTGCTAGAACAGAGAGAAACTCTGAAGAGGAATTATGAAGGCTGGGGGATTTAACTGAAGTGATAACAATTGACTGTCAGTGTGAAAATGTGCACATCAATAAAAATGTGGCTCAAAACAAAATATTGAGGGAAAGTGTACTCACATAGGGCCCAGCCGGGCACTGGCAAGAAAAAAGGATTTGAAAATTAGATATAGTGCTTAATGAGATGCATGGAAGGTAGCTTGGATTGTCAAACATGTCCGCTACTCACCCCATTGTGAAAGGAAGGGGGACTGACAGTCATAATGGCGTGTTTAAAATATACGTCCGTATTCCAAACGATTACATAAATCCACAACAATCCGTAGTATAGATTACCATCTAAGAGTAAAGATATAATTGGAAGGAGGAACATTGAAAACATGTTGTACCGTGAAATGCTAGCCGTCTAGAGGAAAAGATCAATTTACGAGCCAGCTGGAGCGTTCCACTTTTACTCACCGAGGTATAAGACCGAGAGAAAAATGATCTCGTATTGGTATTTAAAGACGGCCGCCTTAATCAGCCAGTATCCAGGAAACGATCAACCCTTTTAGTCAAAGACCGCCAAGGTCAGATTACCATCTAAAAGTAAACAAATAATTATATGGTGTCAATTTGAAAACAAACCGCACCGTGAAGCGCTGGCCGTCTAAGGGAGAGGCTCAGTTAATGAGCCGGCTACAGTATTCAAACATACTCACCCATTGCGTACAAATGACAAAAGGATCCTCTTGTGATGGTATTAAACGTGGCCGCCGAAGTCAACCAGTGTCAGGGTAGCGAGGGAAGCGATCAACCCTTCTCCCCCAAGACCGCCAAAGGTCAGCCTCATTCTGTGAATAGCAGAGAGCAGCGCGCGGCTCCCACGGCTAAATATAGATAGGAGCCGCACCTGCAGGACCTCCAGTGATGCGACGTGGCAGGCATTACTAAAGACAGAACAGAGCGTACGTGAATCGTGCTGCTCTGGGATACCGATTTCTTTAGAATGTTTTCTATTTTTATGAATTTGTATATATGACAGTGTTAGGGGAAGAGAAAAAGAAGAGAAGAATAAAGGATTATTCAGAGAGAAAGTCTTGAGCAACTCAATAAATATATGTATATATATATGAAAAAAGAGGGATTAATATATATATTATTACACACATTTCTGAGATAAATTCGAAAGATGGACTCATTTTTTTGTAATATATCTCACAGGTAGCATCACATTCTACTGCTTCTCAGTGATAGAGTTCAAGAAAATTGTCAAGTCAATTCAACAAGGCAGCTACAAAGCCACGCCATTCTTCAGCTGTGTTGAGTCCATGGGTGATTGAGTCACTCCGCTCTATCCAACTGCATTCCATTCTTTGTAGAATCTGTGATACATCTCCTCCTCTTTCAGGAATGGTAGCCATGTCAATTACTTGCCATTTTAGGTAATCTGCTGTACGGTTAATTTCAGTGAAATGAGTGACCAAAGGTGCATTCAGTACGTCGCTTCTTATTCTGCAGCGATGTTGGCAGATGCGTGTCTTGATGGGTTGTGATGTTTGCCCAATATACGATAATCTACATGGACACCATATACAGTAAACTACATTGCATGAATTACAGTTGGAGAAAAAATTCAGATCTTGTCTGATATTTTCATGTTCAAAAACCTTTGTATCAAAGGAAAACGTACAAGCAACACAGTTCCCACATCGAAAATTACCTTTCACTTGGGGGAGGCCCCAAGCTGTTTCTAGGGTCCTAGATTTATGACCGGTGTTACATTGTATAGAAGAATGCACCAGATGGTCCTTAATGTTTTTGCCACATTTGCACACAAAGTAGCTTCTTTAGTGGAATCAATGCTTCTAATCAGATGCCAGTTTTTTTTTAAATCAAATTACTAATCTTATTTGTATGGATGCCAAAGGTGGTGACAAAAATCAGTTTCTCAAGGGGGTTTTCTTTCTGGTAATGAGCAATTCCTCTCTGAGAGCGCTATTTTGGAGAGCCCTGTGCATTTTAATACGATTTTCATTACTTTTAGGAAAAGTGCTGCTACAGTTCTAGGGATCTGCCCACTTAAAGCGAAAAAAGGCAAACACAGACAAAAAGCATAGAGATCTCCTTATAATTAGAGCATAATAGGCACTATTTTTATTATTAACTGTACAATTAATTAAAATTATTACAGTAAAAGCAATCAACATATTACTACTAAAACAATGATAAAACTTCACTTTGTGAGTAAAATGTAAAAGTTTTTGATGAGGGGATTTTCCGCCCCTCCCCAGTTCCGCCATTATCAACCTTCCCCAAGGAATTGTAACTATGGAGTTGCAATCAGGAATACCACGATGTTCTGTGAACATGGGTAGCATTATAAAGCTGTAACTCATTCCCCTTGACCTCTGGTCAGTTGTTCTGTGAGGCACTATCCTTGGGGGGGTGCTGGGAATGCAAGAAGCTGTCAGTACACAATCGGGACCACCTCAACTGTCTTCCGCTGGATTTATTATGCTCTTCTCCACAGTATTATTTCTTCGTTTGCCATTTTTAGGGCGGTCCTGATGTGATGGATAAATTTCCCCAGTCTGGCTAAGGTCGTCGTGCTAGAATCTGAAAAGCACATGGCTGACACTTCACTGCAAGATTTTATTCCATTGATGGTACAAATCGGGCGCAGTAGTCGCCGGCGTTCATCGATGAGATTGGGGCAACAGCATAGGAGGTGCAGCCACGATTCCCTCATATAGGGGCAGAGTCTACAGTTTGTGGAATCCCCCCTTCTGGCCCATGCAGGGTTGAAGTCCGCGATACCTAAAGTGATTAATCTCATGGACAGGATTTTCCTTCGGGCCAATGGAGTGAGAGCGTCGCTTAGGTACGCCTGGGCTTTGCCTGCCGTATATGAGCTGTTCAGCGGGTCTAAGTGTGAACTTGAACGAAGAGAGTTGCAATCAAGGTCAAATGAGATGTCACATACTTGTTTATTTATGGCTCTTTTCCAAGCGTTCATCGGAATTTCTGGCCGCGATAAGCTCTCTTCCACTATATTCAATGTTTTGATCGCTTTATTAAGGGTGGTGTGCCAGGTCGTACATGGCTCTTCAAAAATAGATCTCAGTTGGTATTTTAGTGTGTTGGCTGGGGCCCTTAAAATCCTGAGATAGAGTTTTATAAATTCCCCCTGGCACATCAAATCCGGCCTAGCCACGCCTAGTTCCAGCCTTAGCCTTGCTTTCCTTGCTGTCCTTGGAATTTGAAGCACTATTTTGTATGCTTTGGATTGTGCCGAATTTAGGGAGGCGTGCTGTAACCCGGGGAAGGCCAGGTGGCCATAGCTAATTGCTGGTAAAAGTTTTGCTTTTAAAACTTTCAGTATTGGACCGGTGGTCGGACTGATCAGGTGGAGGCTTAGTTGCTTAAGTAAATGTATGACCTTGTTGACCTTGATGCTCTGGTGTTTCAAATGGGCGTTCGCCTTAGCCCGTTCCGTCAGCCACACCCCCAGATAATTATATGACTCCGCCGTCTTGATTTGCAGGTTGCCCATTTGCCATTGTGCTTTCTTTTTCTGGTGGTAAGTCCCGAAAATGACGACCTTGGACTTTCCTTGGTTTACTGTCAGATTATTGATGTTGTTGAAGCGATTTAGTGCAATTAGGGCTCTTTGTAGGCCCACTTTCGTGTGGTCCATTATGGCTGTGTCGTCGGCGTATTGGAGCACCGGCAGCCTCATGTTTCCCAGTTTTGGTGCTACTAGGCAAGCTCCTTTTAGGGCATCCCCCAAATCCGCCGTGTATAGATTAAAAAGTATGGGTGCCAGCATGCAGCCTTGCTTCAGCCCGCTCTCCGTGATTATTTTCGAGGACACTGTGCTAGCGCTGGTTTTGACCCGTACCCAGGTGACTTCATACAGCGATCTTATTGCCGTCAGTAGGTTTGGGGGAATACCCCAGTTTTCTAGCTTCCACCATAATCTTCTGCGGACAACCTTATCAAAGGCGGTGCTATAATCCACGAAGCAGCAAAAAAGTGGAGGGTGGTTCTTCCGGGTTGCCTGGGCTGATAAGTATGCCAGTGCCAATACGTTGTCCATGGTCGATGCCTGTGACCTGAAGCCCGTCTGGTAAAGAGGTATAATGCTGTTCTCTTCCACCCACTTCTCCAAGTCCTTTAATAGGAGGCGGGCGTAGGCCTTGGCTTCGAGGTCAAGTAGGGCGATAAGCCTATAGTTTGATGGCTTTGACCGGTCACCTTTTTTGAAGATGGGGACCAGGATAGAGCCCCTCCAAGAGTCGGGAATTATAGCTGTCTGGAAAGTGTGATTGTATAAAGGAGTTAGCATTGCTTCCCAGAATTCAGGGGCCTTTTTAAAAACTGTCGCTGGAATCCCATTAGGCCCGGGGGCCCCATCGTTCTTCATGTTCTTGATGGTCTTGATGACCATTTGGGGATTTAACTGGGCGGGTGATGTACCGTATGTTTCCACCAGCGTTCTATTTCCCACTGGCCAGTTGCATTGGCTGGCGATCGTGTCACGTGGCTTGATGTTTGATAGCCAGTCTTGGCCAACCCAACCGCTGGCCACTTCTGGGCTGTCTTTGCATGGGGGGGCGATTGCGTAGAGCTGTTTAACATAAATCAGCCAGTCCTTTTCTGCTACTCCGTTCTCCCTTGAAATTCCTCTGCTGCTCAGCTGGTTAATATGTCTCAACAGATGCACTGGGTTCTTCTGCTTTATCAGGGAGAAGACTTTGAGGCATTCCCTTTCCGTGGTGGCATTTTTATGTTCCCATATTTTCTTCCTTAGTGCTGCCCTCAGTGAAGCGACCGACTGTCCCTCCGATTGGCCGCCCCCTCTTTTCTTTTTTACGAGGGCCTTGCGCAGGAGTCGTTTGCAGTCTTGTATGTCTTTGTTTTGCCCAGTGCAGCCACCTCTAGTTTGCCCTTTGGGCCTGCGGGGTTGTGACTGGGAGTTCCCGAGCTTTGCTTGTAGGTCCTCCACGGTGTCTTCCCAGGCCTTTATGGGTGAGAGCGACGAGGACAGATTGCCTTCCAGTTTCTCTTCCAGCCATTTTTGTAGTGTGTTGCCTGTCTTGTCTGACCATTTGATCCTCCTCAAGACACTGTGTTTTTCATCCCCTCTTGACACACCGATGGTTTGGTGGTAGAGAGCTGACGGAACTGTCAACAGAAAGACCGCTCTCAATGGCCTGTGATCGCTTTCCATCCTATCTTCGACATCATAGTCATCCAATCTAGCCGCCAGCGCTTCGCTGGCCATGATGTAATCAATTCTTGAGATGTCTCTGTAGGTAGGGGGAGGGTCCCATGTGTTCAAGTTAGCTTTTTTCAGTGCATGAGTTGAGATCAGCTTGTGGTTGTTGATAAGGTTGAACAAGGGTGCTGCTCTACCGCAACCCGGAGTGGGGGGTTTGATTGTATCCAGGTCCTTCAGGTTGAAATCCCCCGCTAGGATGACCTGGTGAGATTTATATTTACACAAGAGATCATCATGTTTCCCCAGCGTTCCTCCAACTTCTCTTTCATGGTGTACTGCACCGGATTGATGTAGCAGTTAATTAATAAGAGGGGCATTGGATATGTATTAAGATTCAGGCCTCTGATATGTAGAGCTTGCAATCCGGGTGAGTTTGAGTTGATTGCTGTAGCTTTGAGGGCACTTTTGTGCTTTATGAAGACTGATAGACCGCCGGCCGGTCGGCCAAATAGATTCTTTTTTGTAGCTGGAATGAAGTGTTCGTAGTACCCTGCCAATGGAGTGCTGGACAGGGCCCAGGTCTCTTGGAGGCAGAGTATATCGCCGGTTTCCAGAAACTGCTTCAGATTTTCATTTCTACTGGTTTTACTAATCCCTGCTATGTTCCAGGAGATTAAGGTTAGTTGTGGTTTGTGGACTGCTCTTTGCCTGATCGCTCCCCTGGCTACCTGGAGTTCTCTGCAGTTAGGGATACTGGTGCCCCCGCTGGAAATTCTGGGTGGATTTGGAGAAAAGGGGCCTGCACAGATATCCCGATGGTTGTTTTGGCATGAGATCCTGATGTCCATTGGGGCCCTGGGGGCAATCCGGGTTTTGCCCGGAGAGCCCGAGCTGTTTGTCCCATGCAGGATCGACCAAGGGTCCTTTCCCCTATTATCTGGTGCCAGAACATGAGGGTATTTTGGGTGCGGCACCGTCTGGACGTCGATGCCCCACTCTGCGAGTTGTGTAGAGTTGTTCACAACGGCTTGTTGAATTTTTGCGTGATTTAGGCCCACCACTGTTGAGACGCCATGAGTGTCCCCCTTCGTGCTCAGGAATTTCACCCATACTATGTCGCCCGTTTGTATTTGTTCTAGGGTGGCCAGATGTTTGAAGAGGCGGAGTATGTTACTCCTATTTAGGATGTCATGCTGTCCCGTGCTCTGATACCGTGGGGTGAGGATTACCTCTTGGACCTCTGTTGGTAAGCCCGGGGTTAGGGCTGCTTTGCCCCTGTGTGGAGAGGGTACTGCCGGCCTTGATCCTGGGTTTTTGCTTCCTTGTTTGGTCATAAAATGTCCTGCTTGGGGCCGCTTTTTGTTGCCTTGAGTGCACCCAGCTCCCAACTCTTGACCAAGTTCTGCTTGGCGTGGGGGCAGAGCCGGCGGTTGCAGCGCTGTTGTGGGCGTCGCTGTTTGGGGGCTTGCCTCACGTGACGCCGAGCTAGATCTGGCTGTTGAAACGTTGCCGATAGGCTGGTCTGGCCTTCCTGAAGATTTTTGGTCCATCACGGTTGGAGTACTCGGTGAGAGTGATTGTGTTTGCTCGTCTGCCGGAGGAAGTGCAACCTGGGCGACCTTTTTGCCCCAGTTTTTGGCGATGAAAATTGGGTACGGCTGAGGTGGATTAGGGACCCTTTGAGGGGTGGAGGGGTGCTCTTCATCAACTGCAGTTGTCTCCCTATTGTCTTTGTTTTTTTCCGTTGTTTCCTCAACTTCTTTTTTGCTCGCCTTGGTAGAGTGGAGTTTTGTGCGTCCGTTGTACTGAGGGTGTGTTCCTGCGTGTCTTGTGCTGGGACGTTGCTCCCCCCACTGTACCCCTGGATTATGCTGGATGTCCCTTGGGCCCTTTTGGGGCTGCCCTGTTCAACTGGGGTCTTTGATTCCGAACCTGGTCGGGGTTCTGCTGGCTGTCTTGACTCCTGGCGATTGCGGTTTGTCAACGCCCTGTCATCTATGGTGATTGTGCTGGTTACCTCCCTGGGACCTTTGGCTATTTCTACTATGTCCGTTAGGATCTTCGGGAGGGCGGCCCATTTCTCCATGAGAGTTGAGCAGCAACAGGTACAGTCCCCCGGGTTGGAGACCAAATACTGGGCGAACCTGTTATCTAATTCGTCCACCCTGGAGCTTATATTGGCTAGACGGGCTGCAATGGCTTGGAGGAGGTCTATTTGGACTTCCATTTTAGATGACTGCCACAGAAGTGCTTTGTTTGTAATACTGTTAGTCTCGATCGAGGGAGATTTCTCCAAATCCGCGTCTGTGCTGGCGTTGCGCTGTTTATGGTCAGCTTTTGTATTGATGCCCCGGGGGGTGTTAGTGGCAGCAGCAGATGTGGGGTTAATTCTAAAGTTCTTTCGATCTTTTGGCCCAAATTGTGGAGGAATTAAGCTGTTAGGTCCCCTCCGGCAGGGGAGTCTAATCCCTTGATAACTGAGTGTGACCACGGGCTTATGCTGTTTACTTCAGGCTCCGTGCTCTGGGTGTCTGATCCGTGGGCTTTTGCTTGGTGGATTTGCGCTTTCGTCACTGTAGTTGGTGCATCCTTAATTAGAACTGTTTCGTGTGGCTTCATGAGTTTGGCGTCTAGTCCCGTGACTAAGATTTGAGGAGGGGTTTGACTCGTTACTGGGCCATTGAGCTGCGTTTGGCCGGGTTGCCCGCGTGGTGCATCCTCCTTTTCCTTCTGTGTCCTGTGTTCCTCACTCAGGAACAGACCCTCTTCGCATGTATGGGTGAGCTCCGGGGGTGATCTGCCCACCCCTTTGGGGCTGCTGTCTTGGGCCAGGCTCAGGCCGTATGATGGGGCGCCGAGGGTTGTCCCATGGTCATTGTTGGGGGTGTCCTTTTTCCTGAGGAAGTACCTTATCGAGCCCTTTTGTGCAGCATCTTGCAATGTTTCCTTTCTGTTATCTGTGAGTGATTTACTCCTTGAGGCCCTTGTAATCCTTTTTTTGGGGGGGTGAGTTCTGAAAGTTTCCTCTGGGGTCGTGTGCGCTTGCCATTTTCTTTTTGGGCCCATTGCTGGGTGGGAACACTGGGGGAGCTCCTCCTCCTCCTCCTGCTGATTGCTTGCAGCCCTTGCCAGACTGCGCACCGATGAGTGCTGAAGTGCTGAAGGGGCAAGTGCTCCTTTCGTTGATGCTGAAGGATTGCGAAAGTGCTGGAAGAGGGGAGTCTTTTGGGAGTCTTTTAAGTGTCTTGGCGTGACCGTGGTGTGACCGTGGCTGTGCACAGTAGTCTCCCAGTAAAACGTTGCCCACTGTGATGCGGTGTGTAGCGAGCGTAAGGCAGGGCTGGGCAGTGGGGCAGTGTGGCAGCGAGGCAGTGAGGCGGTGAGGCAGGGAGGCAGGAGCTAGGTACAAACAAATCGGTGGGGCGGCGGAGCGACGGGGCTGATGGTAAAAGGCAGTGCTCACAGGATGGATCGAGACTGCCCTAGCTCCTTGTTCCCTCGTACACCCCCGTGGTGCCCCCTAGCCGAAGCCTTGTGATAACCTCGCTGGTTCGTGACCTCGCTCACCTGTGCCTTGCAGTGCCAAGTGCTCCTGCTGGTGAAGTGGAGATTCAGGGCAGCACTGTTCTCCGGGACTCCTCCGTACCTCAGCGCTCTTCGCCATCCCGTTGGGCGACCGGCGCTGTGCAGGACCCCCGGGGCTCGGTGGTGGGCCCAATCGGCTCCTCGGTGGTCCCCTCGGCAGCTCTGCTAACCGGCGCTGCGGGCCGGCGACTATCAACTGGCAGGAAACTGACAGGGGCCGCGGGAATCCGGAATTCGCGGAAGTCCGGGAGGCTGCGAGATGTGGCGGGCGGCGGCTGGCTGGAAGACAGTGAAGCGGCAAACAGAGCGGCGTTCTTGGGCCGCAGGGGTTGCGGATGACTTGTGTGCAGTAGGCAACAGCCCATAGACCAGGATACCAGCGTGGCAGCTACCCTCCTCGCCTCCACCTTGCTCTGTAACTGACGTTCGGCGCTTGCAGTCAAGCGTGAAAACAGCGCGCGGCTCCCACGGCTAATTATAGATAGGAGCCACACCTGCAGGACCTCCAGTGATGCGACGTGGCAGGCATTACTAAAGACAGAACAGAGCGTACGTGAATCGTGCTGCTCTGGGATACCGATTTCTTTAGAATGTTTTCTATTTTTATGAATTTGTATATATGACAGTGTAAAGGGAAGAGAAAAAGAAGAGAAGAATAAAGGATTATTCAGAGAGAAAGTCTTGAGCAACTCAATAAATATATGTATATACATATGAAAAAAGAGGATTAATATATATATTATTACACACATTTCTGAGATAAATTCGAAAGATGGACTCATTTTTTTGTAATATATCTCACAGGTAGCATCACATTCTACTGCTTCTCAGTGATACAGTTCAAGAAAATTGTCAAGTCAATTCAACAAGGCAGCTACAAAGCCACGCCATTCTTCAGCTGTGTTGAGTCCATGGGGGATTGAGTCACTCCGCTCTATCCAACTGCATTCCATTCTTTGTAGAATCTGTGATACATCTCCTCCTCTTTCAGGAATGGTAGCCATGTCAATTACTTGCCATTTTAGGTCATCTGCTGTATGGTTAATTTCAGTGAAATGAGTGACCAAAGGTGCATTCAGTACGTCGCATCTTATTCTGCAGCGATGTTGGCAGATGCGTGTCTTGATGGGTTGTGATGTTTGCCCAATATACGATAATCTACATGGACACCATATACAGTAAACTACATTGCGTGAATTACAGTTGGAGAAAAAATTCAGATCTTGTCTGATATTTTCATGTTCAAAAACCTTTGTATCAAAGGAAAACGTACAAGCAACACAGTTCCCACATCGAAAATGACCTTTCACTTGGGGGATACCCCAAGCTGTTTCTAGGGTCCTAGATTTATGACCGGTGTTACATTGTATAGAAGAATGCACCAGATGGTCCTTAATGTTTTTGCCACATTTGCACACAAACAAAGTAGCTTCTTTAGTGGAATCAATGCTTCTAATCAGATGGCAGTTTTTTTAAATCAAATTACTAATCTTATTTGTATGGATGCCAAAGGTGGTGACAAAAATCAGTTTCTCAAGGGGGTTTTCTTTCTGGTAATGAGCAATTCCTCTCTGAGAGCGCTATTTTGGAGAGCCCTGTGCATTTTAATACGATTTTCATTACTTTTAGGAAAAGTGCTGCTACAGTTCTAGGGATCTGCCCACTTAAAGCGAAAAAAGGCAAACACAGACAAAAAGCATAGAGATCTCCTTATAATTAGAGCATAATAGGCACTACACAACCCATTCGAGTAGGGTTGTGAAAAACCATGGTCCTCGAAATCCAGTAGTGGTTTAGCTCTGATCAAAGAGAATGGGCACCCCAGCACGGCTGCCAGTTAACCATAAAGGTATATGAATGCAAACCTTTCTTTCCCTTCTATCCCTCCACTATCCTTCTCACTCCAAATAACTGACTAATATCCACCACTCAAATTACTTTCATATTTCACCATACTAATTCACCACTAATCCTTTATGGGTTTCCGGAGTAGCGTGCTACTCGCCCAAAAAAAAAAAGCAATTCAACACCCCATCAGGGGTTAGAAGCGCTATATATATGCAAACCTTTTTCCCTCTTCTATCCCTCCGCTATCCTTCTGAATCCAAATAACTGACTAACATATCCACCACTTAAAATTTACTTGCATGTTTCACTATACTAATTCAACACTAATCCTCTATGGGTCCCGGAGTAGCGTGCTACTCGCCGAAAAAGCGCTTCGACGCCTCGTCAGGGGTAGTAAGCGCTATACAAATGCAATTACAATACAATACAATAAAGGTATCTTAAAGCATCATTTATATTCCTAGATTTGTATAAGCTTTGTTGTTTTTACTGTTTATGGTAAATAAATATACCTTTTTGCTATTGTCTTACCCTTTGCTGAATGCAACTTTATGAATTTCTTAAGCACATGAGTGTAGTTATCCTGATTTAGGCCATGTCCCTAATTATATTGGTCACGCCCCTTTTAGAGATCCCTTAACCCCCCCAACTAGCTCTAACTCTCACAAATGCGAGACCTATTGCTTTGCAAATGCTTGTTTAGTACTTTTGCCCTGCCTCTAACCCCATTGTAATATGTTGAAGCACTAATAATAAAGTTACCTACCTATACTGCAACAAAAGGAGACTTTATAATTAGAAAATACTTTTAAGTGTCCATCGCTTTATTGACATTTGTATTAGCATATTGTGTACCAGGAGCACAATTTCTGCAAAACAAAGGATGCAAAAAGGATGAAGGACATCCAGAGAAATACCTATACAGTAGCCTTCAAGCTTCTCGTGATAGGCTGCGTGCCGAGTTACTAGCACAGACGCCACAGTGTTGCCTTCTAGCTTCTATTTGATTGGCTACTCGTAAAGCAAAACCAATCCATGGATTGGCAAATAGTTCTGTATTTGTGCTCTCTGATTGGCAGCAATATTTACCTTCTCTGCGTTTGATAGGCTCTTGATCAAAAGGGTCGGTTAAACATGTCAATTCTTATTCGGGCAGAGACCGGCCAGTCCTTCGCTGTCCCCGCCCCTTCCAGTGCTTCGTGTGTACAGTAGGTCGTCTGAAGATCCCGGGTCGTCCTGGATTTTCACCCACCTAACTCGGGATGTCCTGGCGATCAACATGGAAACAAAGCGAGCGGAGCCCATACCGGGAGGCGTGCTGGACGACCTCTGCAGGTGAGGCGCGCACAGTGTGTAGCTGTAGGCGTCAACACTGACGTCATTTAACGACTGCTCTCGCTGGGGGGAGACACCAGGAATCAACAATTGAAAATGTTCTGCGATCTAAATAACGAGCCCACAACTAATGCTTGTCAGTAAGAGATTGATAGATTTTACTTAATCTGTAACTTCAATATCATCTTCTTGAAAACGTGTCTTTGTCTTCGTTGCGTATTCACTTTCTCGTTCTGGAGTGGCTTTATCCCCCACTTTTATAACTTACTATATGATCCCGCGCCCCATTAATTTCGCGTGACCCATTTTGAGGTCTGAGAGTTTAAGACCAATTCTTGAAAATGTAACCGATAAAATACTTCATGTACAAGATGTGCGTGTTTTATGATCTAGTAGCGTAGCCAAGATGCCATGGGCCCTGGTGCAAACAAGGGAAACGTACCCTTTGACTGCTCTTGGGGTAGTAAAATAAGCAATTTTCAAGGTTCAATGGGCCCCACAGAGCTTGTAGCCCCGGTGCCACTGCACCAATGGTAGCTACTCCCCTGTCAATTACTTTGGCCTTTGTTGCTCAGAGCCTATCATCTTTATCTGAACTCTGTCGCTACCCCATGCCACTACCAGCTAGAAAACAGGTGAAATTATTTAGCGTAGAAGGACCTGAATGAGTTTTGCTTTGTGGTCCGCCCCTGAAAGTAATGACGTTTGTTAATTGAGAACCGGCTGCAGAAGCTGTACATATTTTCCCCTAGCTCATAAGAAAGGTGGTGCAGCGTGGTGACAGATACTTGGCAAAGATTGGCAAAGTTTAGACCTAATTGATGCGTTGATAGGTATCAGGGTAGTACTAATGAATTGAAAGCTTTACCCAGACAGTATTATTGTCCTCAATTGATGTGCTTCGGAATGGCTTTTGTCTGCAGAATGAAACAGCCCTTAGAATGGGGTCATGATTTGAATGGTGCAGCAAGTGCAGTG
This sequence comes from Calotriton arnoldi, assembly GCA_963921515.1. Taxonomy (NCBI): domain Eukaryota; kingdom Metazoa; phylum Chordata; class Amphibia; order Caudata; family Salamandridae; genus Calotriton; species Calotriton arnoldi. The sequence continues at coordinate 4,405,365 of CAWUFW010000274.1, read as the reverse complement.
GCACCGGGACCAAAGGCTCTAGGCACCTCATTAAACACTCATTGTTGCTATATTTTACAACTAAACAGGCAGGCAGTCACAAGTGCAGTTATCTTGCAGGCACCAGGGTCATGATTTGAATGGTGCAGTGGCACCGGGCACAAAAGTTGTGGAACTTTTTTTCTTACGTTAAGGCTGCACAGCGTTAACTGTTTACCAATACTTATCTTCCCCTGGCTGCACACATTTAGAACCTGCTTGTTTTACTCTACTTTTGTGGGTGGAACTTTTAACTATGTTTTCACATTCTTTATAATATTGTTTCACTAATAATGTTACATTTTTTTCTGTGTCGTGTTTGTCGCTAATCATTTTTTTTGTGTCATGTGTTTGTTGTTGGCACGTTATGTAGTGTAAACCCGAACAAAGTGTTTGCAGTGCCTTAAATGAGCACGCTTCCTGGTGCTCTGAAGGGATGTTTTAACCTCCTTTATTCGTTGGGACAGTTTCTGTATAACATTACAGTGCCAGACAACTGCCGCAGTCTTGGATTGTAAACTCGGTCCTGTGCCTGTTCTAAAAGTATTCCTCAAGTTTTGTGATTGTCTCCTGTTCCTTCTACTGTCCGGGAAGAGAGGTTGTATAGTTTCAAGAGCAGTGAATTAGAAAATTCCAGCTGCTGGGCATTGTTGTCACATTGTGTCAAGGCTTGTCTTTCTCAGCAAGCGTATTTTGTGACTGTATGGGATTTGTGCTGCTGTTCTTTATTTGGAAGGGATCTATTATTTTGGAATACTTTTAAGTAAAACAAAAAAAAGTATTTTTCTTCTTTGGTGTGAGTTTTCTGCTTTTTTAACACCAAGGGGCGGATTCCGAACTCGGCCGGTAGGGCTCCGAATCGGATTCGGCTTAACCGGATCCGATTCGGAGCCCTATTGCCCGACCGATTTGTAGGCGCGTCCGGGCGAGCGAGTCCGATGCGAAATCGCCGACCGACTCGTCCGGGCGTCCCGACCGCTCCGACCGACTCGTACCCGGGTCTAACCGCACCGACCGACTCGCTCGGACTCGACTCGCACCGCGCAATGGAGACGTTCCCCGGCCGGGTAAGTACGATGCGCGCCGCGAGCAGTCCGACCGAGCCGCGCACTCCGGCTCGAAAGAGCAGTCGGAGCCGTACTTTGGGGGTCCGTGTCGGACCCCCCTGTACGCGTAGCCGCGCGAGTCGCACACAGGGGGGACCCATGGGTCCCCCCTACCTGTGCGTGTACGGCGCGAGTCGCTTCGCCGCGTACACGCTGTAGGGGGCGCCCTTGTCCGCCTCGCACCCATTGAGTCAATGGGAGCCCGCGTACGCGTTGTACGACAGGCTCCCATTGACTTCAATGGGAGTCCGACCGACTCGAGTCCGATGGCATAGGTGCGCATCGTACTCGTTCGGTCGGGCTGCACGGGTCCGATTCGGTCGGAAATCTCTCCGGGTCCGGCTCGGTCCGAGAGATTTCCGATCGGAATCGGCCCCCAAGTGTTTAGCTTAGTAAGCAGGTAGGTGGTGAGACTGGCTTTTTTTTCGGACTGGCCTTTACTGTGCAGATTGTAATGTTCTAGCACCAAAAACATGTTACATCGATTGCTGTATTTTCCGTTGGCCATATGAATAAGCAATGTGGTAGTTGAGCGATACTCTGTAAACTGAAGCAGGAGATATTTCCTAATGGGGAACATTTTTCCGTGGATGTAAAATGCATTCATATTTATTTGCATACTTTTAACGTGTGGTATTTTAGCTTAATAATTGCTAAAAAGGGCTTGAGTTCTCCAAAGTAATTTAAACAGCCTCCTATATTTTTGTTATATAATATAAAGAACACCAACTGCACATTCTTAAAATAGGTAAAGTGCAGTTATCTAGCAGGCACTAAGGTCATGATTTCAATGGTGCAGCAGGTGCAGTGGCACCAGGACTTATTATAACAAATGCCTTAAAAAAAATTACAGTATTTGTTACAACATACAAACTTCAAAGTATATAGCACAATAATTGAAAATGCCACGGTGTACTGTTTAAATAAAGAAAAATTATAAACCATAAGTAACACAATGACAATGTAAGTGCAAATATTTACTCTATGCTCATTATTGTTTCAGATTTTATATTCGTTTGTTTTTTTGCAATAATAAAAAAAGTGCTGTGCAAAATAAAAAAATAAATCTTCTTAAGAGAAATCTGCAATAAAAAAACAACTAAACTTGCCCCTCTCAATCAAACAATTATCTCACTTTATGTTTGTTTCTTTCACGTATATTGCACAGCCGCTCATTTGAAAAATTAAAAGTTAATTTTAATTTGTTTATCTTAACATGCCAAAACGGTGGTAAAAAAATTAGGTTGTTTGATTCAGCTCTGCGTGTTCCCGAAAGCTGGGAAGATGGTGACTTTAGCACAGCAAACCTTTCGTTGATGCCATTTTTAGGAAAAAGACAGGCATGTATGGAGAGCATTATTTTCCAATTTTTCCCCCCAAAACTCTAGGGAAATCCACAAACCCTGGGTGTACAATTAGAATCCCCAGGATGTTGAGGGAAAAAAGGATGCAAATTTAGCATGGATACCTTATGTGGAGGAAACGTTATAGAGCACTAAGCGTGAGCTACCCTAAATAGCCAGAAAGGGGCTATGCACTGCAAGGGGGTGGGGGGCACCTGTTAAGGGGTTAAAGCCTATCAATCCACTGGTTAAACACCGTTGCAAGGAACTAGCCTTGTTTGGAAATGGTCTGTACCATTCACACATACATTGCATTTACTACGGTTTATATCGGCAAGTACTGTAAAATAAAACAAAAATAAGGATAAAGATTTAATGTCCAAGCAGGCTTCTCTTTGGGGGGGAAGAAATAGAAATGTATCTGAAAATTTGGATTTGGTTACTAATTCACAAATGCTATATTTTATTCAAACTTTCAAGGGACTTGGAAACTTAGAAAGAATCCCTCTTTGTAGGGTCAGTTTTATGTATGCAGTTTATCTTTTGAAAGTCATAGGACATTAACGTTGTGATATTTGAATGTACAGTGGGTCAGTTGCTGAAATGATGAAGATAGCCGTACGTTTATTTAGGGTTTCTTTTATAAACTTATTGATTGATATAGTGTACGTGGATTTGTGGTCAAGGAATTTAATTCAGCATTTGGATGGAATTATATATTGAAAATAAACCAGATAGATTTTTAAGAATGAAGTGTGAAAGCATAAATTGTATTTAGACACCTATTGTAGTAGAGCTTGTAGGCAGAAGTAGGAGCTGCGTTACATGGATGATGATTCTGTTGTTGGCCTGAAAACCTAGATATTGAGAGTTAGAAAAACTGTGTATGGTTTTCGGGAATACTACAGCATTACACAATGCAGTGCCTCTAATGAGAGAATTCTGAGTATCAAAAATGTTTTTATTTAATGTGAATAAATGTATTGTGGTCTGTGCTGTACAAACTTCATCAACTGGATTCAAGGATAGTCTGACTCTACCCCAAGCCTCAAGCGTGAAGTGTTCTCTTGAAATTCTGGTGGGCAAAAAATAATTACATGACAAGGTATAATTTGTAACAACCTTATTTAGGATTTGGCACTCACTGTACTTCTTCAAAACGTGGCGGATGTCCTTTCTGGCATATTTGCAGTTGGCAATAAAGCACTTGTAATATGGCCACATTTATCAAGTACTCTGTCTACTAAAATCTGAATAAGGCCCTAAGTTTCTAACTGATAGCTTATGACAGAGTTTAACGGTTACAGTATTTATCTTTTTGCTACTCTACAAAAGGAGATCGGCATAGTTGGAAACTACTTAAGTAGGAGCACCCTAATAACCGTGTTACAGCATGATTGTAATGTTTGTTCCTGCTTTCCTGAGTTTGCTCCTATTAAATGAGGGATGCAGCTGCTGAAAATGATGGATGGCAGTTACAACATATAATTTGGAGGGTTCGAGCTGAACAACTTTGTGGGTCACCCAACATCAACATCTCAATCACACATGGACATCCTGATTGTAAATGAGATGATTTTTAAATAATGCCTAAACATTGAAGTTGAACTAAGGGGGATGAGAAATTGCAGTAGTCTAATGTTTCACTTGCAAAGTAATTTGTCAAAACAATTTCTAGTACAGTACAAGAAAAAAGTTAATTCATCCTTGGCATCTCAGCAAAAGGCCCAGGAAAGGGCTACTCTTTGGGCTACTCCCTTTGTTGGATCTGTGAGTCCCAGGAAATGGCTGCAGTCTGAACCTTCACACCTGGTAATCATGCTAAGTTACCCCGTGCCCACTATCTACCAACCCCCTTCCACACCCACAATGATCCATCTTAAAAATGAGCCCCGCACCTGTTTACCATGCAGATATTATGAACATCAATATTTCTGATGCAGCCTCCTACATCTTACCACTCATCCATTGAAATACCCATAAATACTCATTTTGCATACAAACAAAATTCCACATCTCACTATTACTTTGATGCCCTCTTTTTCATTACGACTTGATTTACCACCTCATCTATGCTTATCATTGATGATCTTGCGCCAGGTGGTTTTAACCTCATCAGTCAACCCTATCCACACAAAGCATTTTTCACAATCCTACACTGTCTTTAGCCAACTTGTGTATTGACACTTTGCTTCTCTGCGTTCCTCTTTTCTCTTGTTTTTACCTGTCGTCTTATTCTTCATCCCTCTGACTATGACAGACCCCCAATTTGTCCACTTCTCTAGCCACCCCTCAACATTCTTCTTTTAAATTGACCACATTTACTATGGTGACTTCTTTCCTCAGTGATCCACTTTGCTACAAATTCATGAGAGAATCTCTACTGGAACTCTTCTCCTCACATCACCTCACCTTCTATAAAGCCACATCTAACCACAACATTATAAAAACCTAAACCTTATGCTTGCTACTTTTCTCTCTAGACCTGACTTGACCAAATGGGCCTGTCCATGCATTTGTTTTGCTGTTGAAATCTCCACACACACAGGTCAGTCTACACTAGTGACAATCACCCCTTGATCCTTCATATACTTCCGCACCCAAATCCTTCAACAACTCTTAACTGATCTACCCCAAGATCAACAGAAAATGTTGACTTATTCCTGTTGCGTTAGATTCATCCTCCGTTTCTTGACTGACTCCTGCGTATCCATCTGCACCATGAATGTCAAACTAAAACCATGTACTGCCTGGTATACCTTAATGCTAAAAAATATCTAGTAAGAAAACTCAGGAACACTTGATGCATCATGTATTCACTCTAAGACTTCTTAGTTCACGATCTACATGCTCCTCCCCAAAAACCTCCTTCCACAAAGACTACTACAAAATGAGCTTTTCTAATGCTGATAACAAATGTGAGGGGATACACAAAACAGGGTTCACTCCTATTCAGTTTGGGAACTTCGCGATTTAATACAAGCAGTGATCACTTTTATTCCCAGAGCTTCAGTTAAATTATGCATCGTGATATTCCCCATAAGCACACAGTATGTGTCATCCATTATATTTATGTATTTTATGAAAAGGTCTAAATGAGAGAGAACCCCATTCTCTTCTTATAGTTATGTACATTGTATACCAGGTAACAAGTACCTATGAGGAGAACAAGATTTCATCGGACAGGTGACTCTTTGGGGACTACTGAAATCACTTCTGATAACAAAAGTAAAGCATCTTTCATTGCGGTCAGTCACTGCATGTACCTACTTCTATTATGTGCCCTGATACATTTCACCAACTTCCTGTAGTTCCTTATCTACAAAATCTCCATACAACTCCACATCTTCAAATCAAACCCTCTTAACAAAATTCCTAGCGTCCCTCCACGCTTCATTCTCACATAGGATGCTTTTCATCTTCTTACTGTGGATGACATGGCATTCTGACATCACTCAAAATAGCCACAGTGAGCTGTGGCATTATTTCCTTCCTATTAAATACCACGAACTTCTCTCACTCAGTACTTGGACATTTGGACTTCAATAAGACCTCTCACAGCATCAGCTTCCCTTTAAACTGGCCAATACCTTAGTCTTATTTAAAACCTCTTGTTGATCCACATGAGCTTGCCAACTGCCCAGTCAGTCTTCTCCACCTTTTTCGGCAAGATCCTGGAGTGAATTTACCATGAGCACATAGACTGTCTCACCATAGAAACAAACACAAATTATGTTGTTTACAGCACCCTAAGGATAATATTTTCCTATGAAAGTGTCATAACCCACACTCTGTTACACTTCCACACATTGACAAAATAACCCTGTTGGACCTACTTGCCTTAGGTCTGCTTTGTCCACTTGATTTTCAGTTCTGTTAACGAAAGTTGTGGGAAACCTTAGATCCTTAACGTCTGTCATGGAATTCTGAAGACTGGAGGCACCCACAATTTGGCATATTTTTGACTTTTGGGATTTACAAAAATTCCCAGTATTACATATGATACATACTTCTACTTCTCTGCACTTAAGCCTTCCAGTTTGTCTGCTGCGTTGACATTGTCTGGGTAAAATTTGGTGAAACCCTTTCTTCTACAACCCCCATTAACTTTGGCGTTATTCCCTTTACTTTACCACCCTGAAAGAACAGTTGCTGTTCTCTTTTGCATGAGTAGTTTTACATTTGTTATTTAGGTTCATAAATACCATGCAAAATGTTTGTGAATACCCACAAACTTATGCGCCTGTAGCTATGTAGTACATTCATGCCATAAATCTACTACTGTGGAAAATCTGCCATTGTAGCATTTTTTGTAGGATGAAGTTTCATATGCAGATGTAAACCTCTGCACAATTTGCACCCTCAGATGACTAATTTTTCCTTAGGTCCGCAAAATGTTTAAATAAGGCCAATAAATGGTATCTTCATATCCACCACGCGGAGAGAGTGGAAGAAATTCCATATGTTATTGTGTTATAAATGTTCGTATACATAATGTGAGTACCAATTTGGTAGTTTGTCAGTCGAGCCTTTGCAAATTTCTTAATGCTAAGGTTTTCTCTCAGTCCTGTTCAGCCATGAATTCTGGTACAGATACATACTGAAGATCTGAAAGACTGGTGAGGAGAAGTTATAATACTAATTTGGGCTCTGTGAGGCTAGAACTATATCAGACTTCACTGAATGCAAAGCCATGGCCTTGATCCTAGAAATGGCCGTCCTTTCATTAAGAATCCTGATAACTCACTTCTATTTTGTGTTTTTAAGGATATGAAGTAAGAATAATCCGTTTTTTGTCACAATGTTCAGGAAACTGCTGACATTTTCGGTATGGATCTATAAGAAACCAACTGTAGGCCGCTGTCAATTTGAAAAACATTGAACAGTTTCAAAATCTCTGTATCGGTACTAGTGAATGAGCTGCAAAATAGTTATTTAGGATTTTTTAATTATAGTTGGGAATGTGCAGGTCAAAGACAAATGTTGGAAACTCTTTATTTACCCAGAATAAGTTTATAATTAGATTACGGTTAATGACCCTATTAAAAGTTAGAAGGATTATGGCACTTGATACCTGTTGATCAGTGAATGTTGGTTTTGTTATGAAGACTATAATTTGAAAGTTACATTTCATTCTTTGCCCTCTTGTTTCCTTGAACTATCTGAGCAAGTTGTCATGCTGTTTAATACTACAGGAAAATATTCACCATCGAATTGCTTGAGTTTATTGTAGCTGTTCTGTGGTTAAGCCACGTGGCTTGTTCTACTCACAACCTTTAGAATTGCATATTGATTAATGAAGCTAAATATTTTCTTTAACATTGAAACTGTTCCTTTTAGTTCAAAGATTGTCTCAATTCAAGGCTAAAATGGTAATGTTAAAACACATGAATGGCCAAGCTTTGCTTTATAAAACATGATTATTGCGGCACTAAATGCAGGTCAAAACAAACTGTACTAGTTTGTAATCAAGGACATGTTTTTAAAATTGTTGTATGTTTATATGCTGTATTTAAACCCCGAGTTGTTATTCAGTTTATTTGATTAATTGATTGAGGGTAGTTTACAAAAAATCCCTATTAACATTTCTTTCTTCTTCTCATGTCTCCAACAGTCGTTTCATTTTGCACATTCCTAGCGAGGAAAGAGACAATGCTATCAGAGTGTGCTTTCAAATTGAACTCGCCCATTGGTTTTACCTGGATTTCTACATGAAAAACATAGCAGGATTACCACAATGTGGTATAAGAGATTTTGCAACAGCTGATATCCTTTTATATATTGTTTTGATTGAAAAAGACACACTGCACCAAATATAGTGGCTGTGTAAAGCATAACAAACCACAAATATAAACGTATGACCCTGCACTTATTAAATGCCTACTTGAAGTGAGACTTTGCCATTCCTTTTTGCCAAGTCCCTTTTGGAGGTGTTGAGGAAGAGGGCAATTGTGTTTTCTATACTAAAATCAAGAAAATTCTGGAAAATTATTGTTGAAAAACTGTGATTGGTGAACCTGGCAAATATTATATATGGATCGATGTCTTTTCTGGGGAAGTGATGAGCATTTATGATTTGTGTGTTGGAATAGCATACATGCTTAACCGGTTTACTCTGCCACATAATGTAGAGTATGACACTACGAAATTGCAGAAATAAATATACAAAATAGTTGTGCAGATTTCCTGTAGATGTTTATTTTTATGTGCTACTGAAAGAGCAGAAAGGTAGATCAATTGACCTGTGTTTTGTTTTTTTAAAAATAAATGATTTTATTCATTTTACATTAACATACAGAACTGGTATGTATAGTAGTTGATAAATGCAGATTAATGCAGCATGTTCATAACCGTTTATAGTACTCATGAGATCTGAATGTAATCAAAATGAGCAGGTCAGGTAAGTATTCCGATTTTTAAGTGCCAGTTAGTTTTGGTTATCTAATTGCTTTAATTGTGAATACTGTAGTTCAAGTAGTACGACCACATTGCCAGAGGTATGTTCATGTCATTCTTAACACATGCAGTTATGTTTTTCAAGGTCATCACGAACCACCATTGATTTTGTGATGACCAATCTGGCAATTTTCATCTTTGTGCAAGGGTGATGTATGATGTTATTTAGTGATTCGTTTTTCTCACTGGGGAAGTTAACAAACCAGCCTTTCTTTCCTTTACCTTCAGCGCCTAGCAGAACAGTGACTAGGTCCTTTGACATATATAGTTTTTGTAATTAAATTGATTGGGACTAACAATTCTTTAAAAAAGTATCTGCTTTCACATAGGACCACAAAGCAAAACCTGATGCATACATCCCTTTTTCATCACATTTCCTTAATCATGGTGCAGAGCTGACTCGATAAATCAAAATGAGTCCATTGCTTGTTAGAGACCACTATCAATAATCAAAATAGAAAATGTTTTGTAGGCTTAATAAATGTCAGCCTTTTTTGCAGTTTTTGTCATTTTATATTTAGCTAATAAAAAAGTATACAAAACTCCTGCTCATTTTTGCAGATAAATATGCCCCTACCAACCAGATAACTTTTCAAACAGGTCATACATACTGAAGCTATTTCCTGCTTTTTAAAATGTTTTACAGCCAAATACTCCAAAAGGGTTGCTTTATGTCTCCATTTCTGGTACTAATTTGGGTTTGCACTTAAACATCTGACCATATTTCTGTGCAGTGAGATTGATCTACAGGTTGCATTCCATAATGGCTGTAAATTTCTGCCAACTATTGCAGGAGGGAACCAGGTGTACAAAAATGAAAAAAAGTGACAAGCATCATTATGGGGATATAGGGAATGCATGCATGCATTTGCTTGCTATGTTAACTCGGGAGATAAATGTATAATGTTGCATCACTTAAAACTTTTTGCCATCAGCTGTCAAGTGTAACATTTTTTCTTAGTGTCTGACTTCATTTTTCAGTCAATATGCCATCCTTCTTCTCTAACTGTCCCTCGCGTGGGAGATCAAACTGAGAGACATCAGACTAAGAAACATGTCAGAAAACAGAATAGCAAAAGAGGAGAAAAAGAAGAGGAGTCTAGAAAGGCAGTCTCCTAGTCTGCCTCAACAACCTTACCACCTCCTGAGAGAGACCACCACAACTGAGGTCTATGGAGAGAAGATCGAGTGGCTTGGAAAAAGTCCATCATCATTCCTGGCACCACCATAGGCTAACATTGAAGCCATCTACATTGCCATCAAGATCCTAGGGGCCGACCTGCTCTCCATTTAAAGTTGGCTCAACGGCTGCACACCTATGGCACAAGGAACTTAACGTGCCATTAATGTCAGGCTATTTAAAGTTAATATTGAAAGGACTTTTATCGCCATTAAAAAAACACCAGTTAATGTCCTCACACTCAAGATCACTGTTAACTCGTACACCACGGAAAAGGCACAGTTTGCTGTCGACGACATTGACGTGGAAGAAAAAATAACTCGTTCACCATTACAAATATTAAATGTGTGGTCAATACCACCTTCAGCTGTCCACTCTATCCATTCAGCATCTTCACATGCTGGAATGGTCTCTACAAAGGGACGAGGCCAGCTGCATCCCTTTTGGCCGGTTGAAGATAGCATTATGGCAGGACCCTGCACCTTTGCTTTATTGCCCTGTTAGGTCACTAATCCCTTTTGAAGATCCAGAACAAGCACCTGTGAGGCTCCTGATTCTTTCTCCACCTAGGATGACTTCAAAGACAACTTCTGTGTCTCTCAAAATAAAGCGGAAAAAAACCCTCTCTATAAAAATCTCAAGGAATGGAATTGCTAAAATACCATATTAGCAGAGGATGCAGCCCCTACACCCGGTCTCGCTCTCTTTGTTCATATTTGAAATTTTCCACTCTTCATACACTCTACTTTTCTAGCACAATCTCCTTCTAGAATCTCGCCAATGGATGATATCCTCACTTACCATGAGGTACATGCATGAAGCTCCCAAACCTTTATTGCCTCTAGTGCCCGGTCCTCTAGAAATAATGGAAGAAAATCATGACTCTGGCCACGGTGAAGGCAATGACAACATGCCTACAGAAAAATACAGACCACCTCAAAAGGACCCAGAGTTCCTTAGGTGGATCCTAAGCCAGACTCGATTATTATAACGGCAGTGAGGTATAAGCATGCATTGACTCCAGAATCTGGTGCCCCACCTGAAAGAGAAAGTGAAAGACTTGACTCCGCTGGGAAAAAGATGTGTGGTACAGCATCTACACATTTAAAGGATTACAGCGCAGCAGCAATGCTCAGAAGGTATCACTGAGAAATCTGGGATGACTCAAAATCCTTTCTGACAGATTTGCAAAAACACCGCATCAGAATTTCTTAGTGATGCTGAAAGAAGGCTCCCTTGCTTCAAACCATATCATTAGCGTTGCAGTGGACTCCACTGAACTTGCTGCTACAGAATACTGTCATGGCATCTCCCTGACTGAGACTGTCATCCCTAAAGCATGATGCCGGATGTCAACCTACCTTTTTCTGGAAAAACTCTCTTCAGGCAGCATACCGATGAAGAGATGTTTTGCAGGAAGAATGAAGCGGGAACCCTGAAGGCAGTTGTAGCGGAGAAACAAAGGAAGTTCTTCAGACATTACTGGCCTAAAAAGCAATAGTTCTTCCATCCGAGGGTTCAGACCTCGAGATTGATCAGGTGCAGCACCAACAAATGTAAGGCCAAAAGCCATCAGTATCAAAGCAAATGCCGGAAACAAAAAGTGACTCAGCTGAAGACATCACTGTACAGGGGAAGGAATTCCTCTAGTAATCGGCAGTGATGTTCCAAGTCCCTTCCTCCAGTTAATCACTGCTTTAGGGAGGTCAGTGATTTCTCAACAGGAAAAGTGGAAGTCTATGGCCAAAGACAGACGGGTATTGAACACCATAATGCAGGGTAACTTGATTCTCTTCAAGGCAATTACACTACCTATTCTACCAAAATTAACTGTGAATCTTCTCTTACCTGCACTGAAAGTGGAATCTTGGGTTCTATTAGCCACACGAGCACTGCGGGGAAGAGAGTTACATCAGTTCTAAAGAAATGCTTGTAATTGAGGAGAAACACCAATTCTATGGCTTTACAGGTTGCATTGCTCCTAGGATCCATGGCGCCCTGCATTTACTTATCCCAAAATGCAAGACTGTTTATGTGACCCCTGCAACAGTGTCTTCAGGATCAGTGGTCACAGAAAAAAGACAATTGGAGGGACTATCTAATCCTCACAACCCAGGCTGCAGAATCACTAGCGTGGTGGTGCAGTGATCTTGGGAAAGGGGTATTCTTCCCAAACAAAATTCCAAAATGGACCATAGTGACTGATTCTTCACTGTCACTATCTGAATCAACTGTCAGACCAAGGTCTTTGGTCAGCCAAGGAGAAGACATACAATATGAACCTATTAGAACTGAAGGCAATACACCTTGCCCTCAAAGGTTTTCTACCCTCTCTGGAATCAAAAAACATCATGATTCAGACAGATAACAACACAAACATGCATTTCACCAACAAGCAAGGGGTAACACGATCAAGACATTTGTCTCTTCAAGCACAAACCATGTGGCACTGGTTCTTGGCCATAGGGATTATGTTGATAGGAGAACACATCCCAGGAACTCAGAAGAATTTTTTCTCAGTCAACATCACGAGGAAAACCACAGAAGGGTCCTGAATGATGAAGTCTGACAATACGTCTTCAAAGAATGGGAGTTTCAGGCATTAGACTTTTAGGGATGGCAAAAAACAAGTGCTGAGACTTCACATTCAGGTCACCAGAATGGAACTCGGTGGGCATTGCCCTTTTGATCACTTGTTTGACGCCATTTGTCAAAGCCTTTCCTCCGACCCCACTCATACCAGTGGTGATTGTGAAGCTAAACAAGTCAAAAATAAAAATTATCCTAGCAGCACCTATGGGCTGAGACTGTGGTAATACCTGGACCTTCTAGACCTGTCAGTCACACTACACAGAAGACTACCTTGCAGATCAGATCTTCTGACCGGGCACCAGGGCCAGTTCCGACTCCCAAGCCTGCAGGCCTTGAATTTGACTGTACGGCTCCTAAAGTCAGGGCTTACAGACATATGAATCGTCCTCAGGAATGTATGGAGATACTTAAGGGGGCAAAACGTCCCTTAATGAGGTCATGCTATACACTATAATAGAAGAGATTCTGCGTCTGGTGCCACAGTAAAGGACACAATCCTATTTCATGCTACCTTATTTGCTGTGTCTAGTTAAGTCAAAATTACAAATCTTTTCTATAAACTCCACCTGGCTGCTATTACGGCATTTAGAGAATCAGCACATAAAGTTTCTTTCTATAAAATCCCAGTAATTAAAGGTTTTGTGGAGGGGTTTAAAAAGGTTTCTCCTCCCATGAAAAATCTCCGTCATACAGCTTAACGTAGCACTATCAAGACTGATTAACTCTACTTTTGAGCCTATTCATAGAGCAGCATTGCAGCATCCCTCATGGAAAATTTCCTTTTTAGGTCGAGCCTAGGCAGTGCATGTGCAGTCTCGTGACATGTTGTAAACACTCTATGGGCTTCAGATCTGATTTGGCTTTTGTCAGCGTCCTTTAAAAACGTTGTTTCTAATTGGATAAAGGTTCCTGCTTGTCCCACCTTTTTTCTCAAGTGTTGACTCCATGGATCGCCCCCAGGACTTGTCCTCTTCCACTTTGCTATTGTATATCCTGTCTTTGGAACTTTATTATTTACATTGACACAGAGCACTTCCCACTTGGCTTGCCACCCGATTCACGGCTGCCACACTTCAGTGTAAGCAAAAGAAACAGTTGATGGACGGAATGCTGGACAATGCAACCATTCACCCCCAGTCACAAGGATCTGGGTTTAATCCATCATTCTTTTGCTCACCACACCACCCCAGTTTGGACCCAGCCATATGCAAATCAGTCTTGACCCTGTTCCTTGTGGGAACAGTCCAGCCCGAACTGCCAAGCCAGGTCCTCCCTGGACCGGAAACAAGCATCCTGGGACCGGTTTCAGGGCATCACCCTTCTTCAGCCAGGCTAGCTTGAATCCAGTGGTGTAGTGAGCACGGGACCCACGTCTGGGCATACCCTTCCCACTTAGGGCGACATATGCAAAAGAAACAGTTGATGGACGGAATGCTGGACAATGCAACCATTCACCCCCAGTCACAAGGATCTGGGTTTAATCCATCATTCTTTTGCTCACCACACCACCCCAGTTTGGACCCAGCCATATGCAAATCAGTCTTGACCCTGTTCCTTGTGGGAACAGTCCAGCCCGAACTGCCAAGCCTGGCTTGGCAGTTCGGGCTGGACTGTTCCCATGAGGCACAGGGTCAAGACTGATTTGCATATGGCTGGGTTCAAACTGGAATGGCATGGTGAGCAAAAAAACGATGGATTTAGGCCCAGATCTCTGTACTGGGGTGAATGTATGACATTGTTCTGCATTCTGTCCATCAATTGTTGTTTTTGCACACTTCAGTGTAAAGCATCTCCCTCACGTGCTTTTAGTTCTGGATGTTATGCGTTTCCATCCAAACGCACTCAGCTGATGGCATTTCAATTCCCCAACGTGTTCACGGAACGGAAGCTACCGCACCCCCTCATTCACCCAGCAAGGCTTTCCCGTGGTCACGTATTTGTGATTTATGTAATTTTTAAAAAAATGAATAATTTAACATAGCACAAACTCCACCACAAGGTATTGGAGCCCATACACAAACACCAGTTGCATATTTACCCACAGAGGGTGCTGATCCTCCCGCACATACACAAACCTCTCGAGCCCTAGCGGCAAAGTTGTCAGCTCTAGCCTAAACAACACATCCTCTCCTAAGATAAGCATTTAAAATGGCTGGTACTCCTTTGGAATGCACAGTTAATATGTGTTCCAAAACAGCGCTGGCCATCTTGTTTTCAAATGCTGCAGCCCATTTAATAGTGTGGCGCGTTGGATTCATGCGACACAAGTATAACTCCAAGGGAGGTATGTTGTTGGAGTTTGGTGTATTTTCCCTTACTTTTGTTGTTTTAACTGCTGAATTAGACTGCTATGGACAGCGAAAAGAAAAAAAAAAAGAAGAAAGTGCTGAACAATATTCTTTAATCGTATGCAAATAGGGCAGCCACTACCCAAAGCTGAGCTGGCTCAGAGACGGAGCCAGAGCCACGTGCGCGAGACCACAGGAACTCCCGGGCATTGCTCTGTGATACATGGCCAAGCATATCAATATGCCTATGAAACACCCCCATAAAACTGCAGTCACTTCATTAGACACTACAGCATTAGACATAGCGTTAATTATTTCTTGCAACTCGTGTATTGTCAACCTGGCATGAAAGGCATGAAGCAACGGTTACTTATGTTGGATTTGTAGCATGCCGTATTGATACCCAAGTACCTTACCTCTAGGGTGCGCGGGGATTATGTTGTGCCATCTAAGGGTTCATGTCACAATGTGTCATACAGCTAACACAGTGTAGTGTTGTTCACTCCTTGGTACTTGGCAGAGGGTTGTTTCGCCATTGCGCTTCTGACGCCCGGTGCAGCAATCTTTGGCGACCCCCACTGACCTCTTTCTCCTCTAATTCCCTCGCTACCACCCTCCAACAGACCCCTTCATCTCTCCATAGCACCTCTCTGACATACATTTCATTTTTTATAGTGCTACTCATAGTTCTGTGATCTGCATAGTTCGTTGCAGCAGGCACATTAACCCTCTGCTCTACTTAAGGATGAGCCAAAACTGCCACTAGACAAAACTCTGCTCTCTTTCCAGAAGGAACATTAATAACTAGCGTTATCATAACATTTTTATTTGCTGCCTGAAAACTGCTGGCCATACAAGGAGCTCTGCATCATGTACTTTTAAACTGATAAGTTAAACACATCCTGCCCCTCCCCCAGTCAGTGCCAGATGCAATTGTACCAGTCGCACCACCCTAAAGCTGGCTGTGAG
This sequence comes from Calotriton arnoldi, assembly GCA_963921515.1. Lineage (NCBI taxonomy): Eukaryota > Metazoa > Chordata > Amphibia > Caudata > Salamandridae > Calotriton > Calotriton arnoldi. Next base: position 4,389,413 of record CAWUFW010000274.1, on the reverse strand, counting down.
TCCTAGCAACATGCTTCAGTAAGTACACCAGGGCCAATATTCGGGAGTGAGCTCTACTCGACATTAAACTGGAGATATCATTTAAACGATCTATTTCAAAGTTCTATTTGCTGGCAATGAGTGTCTGGGGATATTACCTGCCCTTCTTACGGATAGTGGATGTTATGTTTGACATTTCCTCACCGTGGGGGTCTTGGGATTATTCCATTGCCACTTCCTGACATTGAGTGTCTGTTGCTACAAGTACCACGTCTCAAAATTCATTGGTAAATCTGACCATTTGCAGATGGCTACTGCTTATAAAGGGTACATGGTGTGCAGCAATTGTATAGCTCTTCAGTCCCTGGTGGCACAGCACACAGGATAATGTGCTGCATGGCTAAACACTTATAAGGTCCCAAAGGCGAGACCTGTTGGCTATGCCAATGCTTGTTAATTGAGGTCATCTCGGCTAGAAGAGTCAGCGAGTTACGCCTTATCAGCAGTAGAACCATTTACCATCTTCTAATCCAATAGGTTTGTTTTAAGAACTCATCCTTCATTCTCACGCAAGTGATGTCTGATTTCAACATCAATTACACTATTAACTTACCAACTTTCTTTCTTAAACCAATTACACCGGCAGGGACCGCTCTCTCCTCTTTAGACATTAAAAGCGTGCTACAGTTTTATCTAGAGGAGACCAAAGATTTTAGGAAATGAAACAGTTGTTTTGTAAATTATGGCCACATTAGACAACGGCTGGCTACTTCCAAACAATCAATTGTGAGATGGATAGTGGCTCAAATTACTTTGTCACTGGTTTTCAAATCAACGTCTACAAGGAAAACCCTAACCTCCACAAGAATGAAAGTAGGTAATGGAGCATGAATAAGAAATACCCCTGCCTTTGACATTGGTAGAGCCATGACATGTACATATTTTAAATAAAGTATCTTTTACCTTCTCACATCTTTGCATTGCAGAAATTAACACTTGAATACATACATAATATGCACTTTACTGCCCAACAGCCGCAACATTTGACTAATTAGCTTGCTACTCTGTTCAAGTGTGTTTGTCTGTCAATGAAGAACCAACGATGCAGAAGAAAAGATTCCATAACTGTAAATGTGGTTCTGCATCATAGCAATCTTCATTGAAGTTAAAAACCACCCACTCAACTCTCCGACTGCTTAAACATTGGGCAATACGGTATAATCATTCTCAATGCTTTTTCCATTTAAAAAAAACCAAAACTGGCTCTAGTACGGCAAGTCTTCCAAATTCTTCAAAGGACAGGCCTTGTTTTCTATCTCATTTCAGTGTAAGCCGCTCAGGCTGCATTTTTACCTCAATGTTCACTGCTTAAAAGGATTTTTCTCTATATTTAAATCCTGCAGTTAAGTTCTGTGATATTAATCTGGAGCGTTATTTTGAACATTCAAGAAAAAATAAAGACCTTTGTTAGGCTTTTATTTCACAGATCTAAATATGAACACATGAACAAAGACATTCTATGAAGCTGTTATCCGTGGAAAGAAACTACGTATGAGGTGTTCTGTGGATCATGCACACAATGGGGAATTATTCAATCGTTCATGACTTCAGTGAAGATTCCTTCGATGCAGATCCAGGGCTACAGGTACCAAACCTGTTCTTACCTACATAAGAAACTCATATGAAAGGTTTCATGCTCCAATACTCCTACACAGTGCTTTACTTGGACATTCCAACCACAGATGACACTGCTGCAGCCGACATGGGTTAGGTAGATGTCCGTAGGACCCACAGGGAAAATCTTCAAGTTTAACCAACATATGCCATTCATTCGGGTTTGTTGGAAGGTCATAAGAGCTACCCCACTACGAATTAATATTAGTGGGCCTGTCCACTACTGTCTTCAAATCTTTTTATTTTTATTTTGTGTGCATTTCTCTGTGATTGAGCATTTGTTTTGCTCTTTGAGGAATGCACTGGGATTCAGTGACACCAATTATTATGATCTCATCAGGATTAAGATCTTGTGGCATCATTTTCTGGGATTCAGGGTTAAAGGTAATATGATGTCACTTCCTGTGACTTCATTGAGGTCAAAAAGAGTGTGTGAGGTCACTTCCACTATCCCTGGCGGTTTGGTGGATCGACGTTCATAGTTGGGACCTGTTGACAAGGGTTTTATATTGTTTTGCTAACTTTTCTACAAACGTGTAACTGTAAAACTGAATGCATGATGGTTGCCAGTTTATGTGCACTTTAATAGTCCGGTGGTGGGTTAAGTTTAAAGCCCATGGTAAAAGTTAAAAGATGCATCAGTTAAGTGGGAAAAGTCATGCCAAGTTTCATAGGTTTGATCTGTTCATTATGAAACCTTATGACAAAGTTGGTTAGCCATGAGCTACTTACTGTGAAAACATGTGTTGAAGAGAATGGCCATTTAAGGATGTATTGTTATTACACTGTGCTACAGCCTCTAGGCAAGTATTTTGTTACATTGAATTTCACAGGTTACAATAGTAGGCAAGGGTTTTGGTGTTGATGAACCACCCAAGCAAACTGTGGGGTAGAAGATATGCACTACAATAATCCTTGTTGACCTCTCTTAGGAGAGATATTTTGTTTTGCTAACTGTCATTTTGTATACAGTCCTACTTTTATGACTGTATGCCAGATGGTTGCCTTGTGGAAAGCTTACGTTCGATATAGTAGGGTTGAATTGGTTATGGTCACAAGCTAATGATAAAGGATATAGACCTGACTGCTTATTTTGTAATGTTATGATGTGTGGCATATTGATTGCGAAAAGCATACGTTAAAGTCAATAGGCATTTAAAGGTGGATTGTATTACTCTGAATTAAAGCCTACAGATTTTTATTTTTTTTGCTTTTCTAGTACGTGGATTCTCACAGATTACCTTAATAGGCAAGGGTTTTGGTGTTGTTTAACCATCTGACAGACCATGGGTATAGAAGACTTTCCCTGTGAGAATCCTTGCTAAACCCTGATAGGAGAGATAGTATTTTGCTTTGGCAGCTGTAATTTTGTATACATTTGCAATTTTATGACCATATGCCTGATGGTTACCTTGTGAGAAAGCTTATTCTTGGGTGCAGTAGGTTTGAGTTTAAGGTAACAATCTAGTGATAGCCGCTATAGGATTGATTGGTGTGCAGGTAAATGTTATGCCAGATTTTAGAGGTATGGCTTTCTTATTATGAAAAGTTATTACAGCTGCAGGAGACCTTGCTTATTTATTGTGAATGTGGTAACTCCAATAGACCTCTAATGAGTGTTATCACATTATTTTACGGACTGTAGAATGGTATTTGACTGCATGTAATCTCACAGATTACTATGATAGGCAAAGATTTGGTGTTGGTTACCCACCCAAACCATGGGGTAGAAGTTTTGCACTATGGTAATCCTTATTAGGCGGTGTTAGCAAGGATTTTTATATTGTTTTGACAACTATATTTTGTACGTAGGTGTAATTTTATAACAGTACACCTAAGGGTCGCCTTGTGGGAAGGCTTATGACCAACATAGTAGGTTTGAGTTGGTTATGGTAACAAACCAATGATAAAAGATATAGGTTTATAATGAAAAGTTACAATAAAGGCAAGTATCCCTGACACATTGATTGTGAAAAGCTTATGGTAAAGTCAGTAGGCATTTTAGGGTAGATTATTAATTCTATGTATTAAAACCTTCATATAGGTATTTTGTTACATGAAATGTCTCAGATTACCTTTGTAGGGAAGGATTTTAGTGTAGGTTACCTCCTCTCAAACTCTAGGGGAGAAGATTTGCACTGTAATAATTCTTGCTAGAATCTCTCTTCAACTGTCTGTCGGGATCTTGAAATAAAAAAATCATTAAATAATACATGCGTCTATATAAATAAATATATCTATAAAATATACATAAAGGGCCTTTTGGTGAGCTCTGTTCTGTCAATTGGTCTGTCTGAGTGTCATTTAACACTCTGCTGCCATCCATGATGGCATACTGGAGGAGTAATGGTTCAGTCCACATCAGCCAATGACTCTCGTGCCCTGTGAAACACGGCCTTTCCTGATGCGTACATCCACCTGAAAATGAGTACCCTTCAATCAATCAATCAATCAGGGAATTGTAAGCGCGCTACTCACCCTTGAGGGTCTCAAGGCGCTGAGGGGGGGGTCCGCAGATCTGTTTAGCCGAAGAGCCAGGTCTTGAGGGTCTTCCTGAAGGTGTTCAGGGAGGGGGCGCGTCTGATGTCTGCCGATAGCTCGTTCCAGGTCTTGGCTGCAATGTGAGAGAAGGATCTTCCGCCTGCTCTGGCTCTGTGCATGCGCGGGGTTTCGGCCAGTGCGAGGTTGGAAGATCGGAGGTTTCTTTTGGGTACGTGGAAGTTGATTCTGTCGTTGAGGTATTTGGGTCCGTTGTTGTGTAGGCATTTGTAGGCGTGAGTGAGGATTTTGAAAGTGACTCTTTTCTCCACGGGGAGCCAGTGGAGACTTCGTAGGTGTTGGCTGATGTGTTCGTGTCGGGGGATGCCGAGGACGAGTCTGGCGGCGGTGTTCTGTACTGTCTGGAGTTTGCGGAGTAGGGACTTGTTGATGCCGGTGTAGAGTGCGTTTCAATAGTCCAGTCTGCTGGTGATGAGTGCATGGGTGACTGTCTTCCTTGACTCAGGGGGGATCCACTTGAAGGTCTTGCGGAGGATGCGGAGGGTGTTGAAGCAGCTGGAGGTGACGGCGTTGACCTGTCGGTTCATGGAGAGTGATGAGTCGAGTACGATGCCGAGGTTCTTGGCGTGGTCTGAGGGGGTAGGTGGGCTTCCGAGGGCGGTCGGCCACCAGGTGCTGTCCCATGCAGAAGGGGTGGTACCGAGGACGAGGACTTCTGTCTTCTCGGCGTTGAGCTTCAGGCAGCTGTTGGTCATCCAGACTGCGACGTCTTGCATTCCTTTCTGGAAGTTGAGTTTGGCAGTGGTGGGGTCTTTGGTGAGGGAGAGGATGAGCTGGGTGTCGGCGTAAGATACGATGTTGAGGCCGTGTTGTCGGACGATGGCTGCGAGGGGGGCCATGTAAATGTTGAAGAGGGTGGGTCTCAGTGATGAACCCTGTGGGACTCCGCAGGTGATTTTCGTGGGGTCGGAGAGGAAGGGTGGGAGTCTGATCCTTTGGCTTCTTCCGGTGAGGAATGATCGGATCCAGTCCAGGGCTGTTCCTTGTATGCCTGAGTCGTGTAGTCTGATGACTAGTGTGCGATGGGAGACGGTGTCGAAGGCCGCTGATAGGTCGAGTAGGATGAGGGCTGCGGAGTGGCCTTGGTCCAGGAGGGTGCGGATGTCGTCTGTGGCGGTGAGTAGGGCGGTCTCTGTGCTGTGGTTGCTTCGGAACCCGGATTGGGACGGGTCGAGGACGGCGTTCTCTTCAACGAATCGTGTCAGTTTCCTGTTGACTGTTTTCTCTGCAACCTTGGCTGCGAAGGGGAGGAGCGAGATGGGCCGATAGTTCTTGAGGTCGGTGGGGTCAGCTGTGGGCTTCTTGAGCAGGGGTCTGACTTCTGCGCGCTTCCAGCCGTCTGGGAAGGTGCCTGTTTTGAAGGTGGTGTTGATGGTGCGTTGTAGTTCGGGTGCGATGGCGGCCACGGCTCTGTGGTAGATGTGAGGGGGCAGGGGTCGGTGGGGGCCCCCCGAGTGGATGCTTTTCATGGTCGAGGCGGTGTCTTCGGCCGTGATCGGTGTCCAGTTGGAGATGGTGGACTGGCTGGTGTTTCTGGGGGGCGGGGGGCCGTCTGTGGCGCCTGGTGGATGGTCGATGAAGTTGTCGTAGAGGTTTTTGATCTTGAGGTGGAAATAGGTTCCAAGCTTGTCGCAGAGGTCTTGGGATGGGGTGATGTCTGTGGCTTCGCTGCGTGGGTTGGTGAATTCTTGAATGACACTGAAAAGTTCCTTGGAGTTGGTGGAGTTGGCCAGGATTTTGTTGTGGATGAAGTTCCTTTTGGTGGCTCTGATCTGGTTGTGGTAGTCCGTCATGGCGTCCTTGTAGGTGGTGTGGTTTTCGGTTGTCTTGGTGTTTCTCCAGTTCTTCTCCAGGCGTCTGCAGGTGCGTCTGGCTTCTTGGAGAGCGGTTGTGAACCAGGCGGCTTTCCTGGGGCGTTGTCTGTCGGGGTTGCGTAGCGGGGCGAGCTCATCTGCACAGTTGGAGATCCAGGTGTGGAGTTCTCTGGCTGCGTCGTTTGCGCTGTTTGCGCTGTTTGCGTCGGGTGCCCAGGTGTGGTTGTCTCGGTTGAGGGTGGAGTTAAGTTGCTCGTCGGTAACCTTGCTCCAGTTCCTTCGTGGTGGGCGTGGGGCTGGTTTGGGTGCCTTAGGTTTGTTGATGGCGAAGTGTACGCAGTGGTGGTCGGTCCATGGCGGCTGCGTTGTGTGGCTGAAATGGACGCTGTTTCCTGCCGCGAAGATGGGGTCGAGGGTGTGTCCTGCTCTGTGGGTTGGTGTGTTGACGAGTTGTTTAAGTCCGATGCTGGCGAGGTTGTCACGAAGGATAGTGGAGTTGGGGTCGCTGGGGTTGTCGAGGTGGAAGTTCAGGTCTCCAATGAGTATGTAGTTTGTTGAGGCGATCACGTGGGGTGCGATGAAGTCGGTGATGGTGGCGGCGAAGGGTGTTCGAGGGCCGGGGGGTCTGTAGACGAGGGTTCCTCGGAGTGTGGCTTTGGGGGTGGTCTGGATCTTGAAGTGCAGGTGTTCGGCGGAGGGGAAGGTTTCGCTGGAGGTGGGGAGGCGGAGGGTGCTCTTGTGGGCGATGGCGAGGCCCCCTCCTGGGTGGTTGGGGCGGTCTTTCCTCTGGATCTTGTATCCGTCTGGGATGGCGGTACTGATGTCGGGGGCGGAGGATGCGTTGGTCCAGGTCTCTGTGAAGAAGGCGATGTCGGGCGAAAGAGAGTCGAGTAGGTTCCAGATTTCCATGGCGTGTTTGTGTATGGAGCGTACGTTGAGGAGGATGCATTTTAGGGTGTCGCCGGTGCTGGCGTCGGCGGTGTTGGAGGCCGGGGTGGCGGTGAGGGTCTGGCGGCAGTGGAGGCAGGAGAACTGGCCGTGGGTCGTGTTCGGCGAGGCCTGTTGGCATTCTCTAAGTTTTCCAGGGTTGAGTGCGAGGTGGGTGGTGGTGTCGTAGCGATGGGTAGTGGGAGGTCCAGGGTTCCTGGCGCTGGCCGCGGTAGGGTCGCGGACGGGCGCAGACGGGCTTGCCTTTGGTGCGCCGGCGGCGCGACTGCGCAGCGGCCGCCATTAATTAGGGGAGGTGGGAGGGAGGAGAGGCTGGGAGGCGGGAGCAGGGGAATTCCGGGGGGAATTCCAGAGGGGAAATTCCGGGGGGGAGGGGCAGCAGGGGCAGCAGCGGTGAAAGGCAAAAGGAACAGGCAGGCACGAGAAAATAAAAACAGTGGTGGAATTAGAGCAAGACACAGATGGGCACAATAACAGTGGCACAACAGGGAAAAAATTAAGAAAAAAAGCGGCTGAGAAAGGTTACGGTGGTTGGAGGCAGTCTGGTCCCAGTTGGAGCGGGCAGCAGGCGCAGGAGCGGGCAGCAGCCTCGAACCTCCCAAGGAGGAGGTCGGGGTCTGGAGGCAAGAGTCGGCACAGCGGAGCAGTGGGGAGAGAGTGGACCTAGACCGAGGGTCTACGCTTCAGTGTCAGGGCTGGCAGCCCAGTCCTTTAGTTTGCAGTTTTCTTCTTTTGTAGTTCCTCTTTGATTTTGTTGTTTCTCCTCTGTTTAATGTTTCTTAAGAGGACACTACAGCTCTCTTGGCAGTGCTAACAGATCGCTTGCTTGACACTCATTTTAACTGCATTGCGCCACAGCCCACATAGCCACTTCCTCTAAACCAGGAGACTGTTAGGGAATGCTGTTGTCCATAGTGTATTATTGTTTTACCATTCCAAGATGGCCAACACGTTGGTTCTAAATGTTGGAGTTGTACTGGAACGTCAAAACAATGATAGGCTATTAATAATACCTCTGCTATGTTTAGTTTTGTTGTGGCAAACATATGGGTGCGGTGTTTAGACAGCAGCATGATTTCTTTTTTCTGCTTGTTTTCTTTTTTATTTAACTTTCACCTGTTGTTGAGTTTGTGTGTGTTTTATTACGGTTGTGTCAGAGGGTGAATGCAAGAATGTCAGAGGATGGATGGATGAATGGATACATGAGTGCAAAGTTGAGTGTCAAAATGCATGCATAATGTGTTATTAAATGCTTAAACCCATCAATGACGCAAAAGCCACTTTCATTTAAAAGCTAGACCTATTGGCATTGCCAATGCTTGTTTATACTATATGAGCAAAGATCAATAAAAATAAACAACAATCTTGAGGAGTGTGGCAAAAAAGAGCAATATTATGTGAAAGATATTAATTTGTTTGTCAAGCATCTTTTTATTGATTTTTATAACACAATGGATAGCAAACATTCAAATCGGGAGACCATAATAAGCTGTCCAGTAGCCATATCAGTACTCAGCGTTCTTTCGTCTCTTAAGGTACTCCTCTACACAGATTCTTGGTAATGTACTGCCAGGTCTAGAAACCAAACATTCATGATTTGCCCTCCTCAAACAATTCCCTCCCCTTATGCTACATCCCTCTCCCCTCCCTTGTGAACTAAAAGAAAAAAATAAATGAAAATAAACATAGGGTACTCAGGTGGAGCTAAGGGTAATGTACGTTGTACAGGAAGTTCTCTCTGTTCATGGCGTCGCTGTGAGGGGGCAGACCACGAGAGGGATTCCCCTGGAGAGGTAGCTAATTAAGGGGCCCCAGGAGTATTCAAAGTTTTTAAAGTAATCTCTAAAATTGTTGCTCATTCTTTCCATTATGACACCCTGCCATAGGCGGGCATGCCATTGCGTCAGTGCAGGATCTTTCTTCTTCTTCCACGCTGCGGCTATTGCAGTCTGCGCTGCTCCCAGACAAAGCCACATTATGTCTTGGTCAGTTTTTGTTCGGAATTTCAAACAGTTATCCCGTAAACCCAGGAGTGCGAAATAGGGGGTATCTGGAGTTGGGTATCCCAACATGTCTTTAATGTGGGCTAGGATTTCAGACCAAAAGGGACCGATTGCCGGGCAGTCCCACCAGATGTGACTAAAATCGCCTAGAAGGCCACAGCCCCTCCAGCACAAGTCTGACGTGTTGGGAAAAATCTTTTTTTTAGTTTGGTAGGGTATAAGTACCATTCACAAAGTACCCTGTAATGAGCTTCTCGTAGGCCTAAGGAGCGATTGCGTTGGGTTATGTCTTTCCCGAGTGTCATCCAGTGCCTATCCGAAATGTTGTGTCCCAAAGTTCGTTCCCAAAAACGAGACATGGTTGCTGGGAGGGCAGTGTGTGGAGTAGCAGGGAATACAGGAAGAAAATGGTACGTTTAGTTGTCCCAGCCCCATTCACAAAGCGCTCTAGTGGTGTGAGCTCCCTAGTCGCCGCCTCCCGAATCTCTGGGTGCAGCGCCCAGTGACGCAGTTGTAGATTGTGGAAGTGTTCTGCGCTCGAGAGTTGAAAGTCCTGTTGACAATGCTCAAAGTTTAGACTGTCCCAATTATGAAAAAGGTTAGATAATGTGAGGCATCCCCCTCCCTCCACGCATCAAATGGGCCTGGTTGTGCAGCTGGCGGGAAAGCTGGATTGTAGTGGATTGGGGTGAATGGGGAGGGAAACGTCGTTGAGGCGGCCACCTTGACCACCTCATCCCAGGATTTTAAGGTCGTTCTTGTAGGGGTGCTTATGTAAGCATTTGGGGCGAAGGCTATTTTCGGTTTCCAAAGTATGTCCCAGATGACTCCTTCCGCTATTGCCCTGTCCATATGGAGCCAGTGCTTATCTGACTCTCGCAGGGACCATTCAGTAATGACTCATAATTGTGCGGCTTTATAATAGATTGAAATCTGGAAGTGCTAGGCCCATTTCATCCTTCGGTCGCCTCCGCAAATTGAAGTGGAGACAGGCTCTTTTGTTTTGCCAAATGAATTTAGCTAGCAGCGTTCAAAGCTTGGACAGATGATGCCTCTCGAGGTTAACAGGCAGGCTTTGGAAGAGGTAAAAGAACTTTGGCAAAACTACCATCTTAATCTCATGTTTTCTGCCGAGCCATGACATATACATAGGAGCCCACCTTTTAAGGTCAACCTTTAATTGTCGAAGGTAGTTGGCCAGAAATAAATTCGAGATCTTAGGAGTTATTTTGATGCCAAGGTAGGTGAGTTCCTTCTTTGCCCATTGAAAGGGGGTCGAAGCCACCAGCGCCCCCATCTCTGCGTCAGCCAGCGTCAAATTAAGAAGGAAAGACTTGGACAAGTTAATACGCAGGCCCACCACCTCTTCAAAAAGTCAGAGCTCACTTTGCAGAGTTGTTAAGGAGCTGTGAGCATTAGTAGAATGTCATCGGCAAACATTGAGATCTTATGGTCCACTGATCCGAAACTGATACCCCTCATCAGCTGGCTTGCCCTTATGTTAGCTCCGAGGAGTTCTATACTGAGCGCGAAGAGGAGTGGGGAAAGCGGGCATCCCTGTCTCGTCCCCCTCCCCAGGGGAAATAACTCTGAGCTAACCTCATTAACTATTACTCTAGAGCATGGCACGGCGTAGTTAGCCCGAACCATTGCTATAAAGGCCTTGCAGAAGCCAAATTGCTTCAGGGCGTGTAACAAAAATGTCTAGTCCACCCGGTCAAGCGCCTTCTCGGCATGCAGGCCGAGCATCACTGCTGGAATATTCTTTAGATAGCCTTCTTAATCAGATGGCTCACCCTCCGTACATTATCGTGAGTCTGCTTGCCTTTGATGAAGCCCGACTGATCCGGATAGATCAAGTCCGCATCAGATCCTCCAGTCGCAAGGCTAAGATTTCAGAGTATAACTTTGCGTCGAGGTTGAGGAGTGCTATGGGGCGGTATGAGCCACACATTTGTGGGTCCTTTCCTGCTTTCGGTATGACCGTGATTATGGCCTTCCAGTTTCTGCTATATGATTAAAAAGAGAAGTCGGGTGGGGGATGTGTTCCGCGCTAAATGTTTTGTAAAATCGTGCCGTCCGTCCGTTAGTCCGTCTGGACCGGGGGTTTTGTGTAGCTTCAGGGAGCCTATAGCCTGTCATACCTCTTCCTCACTGATGGGTTCCCCCAGTTGCTCGTTTTGGGCTGGTGGTACCTGTGGAAGTTCCACCGAATGCAGGTATTAAAGTTGCGGTTGAGAGTTGACACAGTCAGCTGTATATAGTGTTTTATAGAACTGCCCAAAGACACACGCCTTTCCCTGGTCTGATGTTTCCACTTCTCCTGAGGGGCAACATATGTCTCCAATATACTCCTTTTCCCTACGCATCCTTAACTGCCGCGCTAAGTGTGCCCCCACCTTATTGCCATGTATATGGGACGTTTGCTTAAGACGGAGTAGTGCCAGTTCTGCCCTGTTATTATAGATCGCATAGAGTTTCCCTTTCACCTCCATCACTTTTCGTTGGGGGGGGGGGGTTAGTGTAGAGGTCATTTTATGGGCCTGTTCCAGGGTGCGCAATTCTCCTTCCAACGTCGGTCGTTCCCTGGTCCTCTGTTTATTAAGTGCTGAAATTAATGCCACGCATTGGCCCCTCAGCACCACCTTAAATGTGTTGCAATTATTGGTAGGCGATGTGTCTTGGGGGTTATTCAGCTGAAAAAAATTCTCTAGTGGCCTTCCGTAAATCGTCCCATAGCATTCTATCCTGAACCAGGGCATGGAGGAAGAACCAGCGATTATATTTAGGTGGGGGGTTATTCCAGGGAAACGGCCACTAGAGCATAGTCGGAGATGGTTATTGAGTAAATCGTCGCCTCTGTAACGTCTTGGGCGAGGGCCTGGCTAAGGAACACGTAGTCTAGTCTGGAGCAAGTATGGTGGATGTGAGAGAAAAAAGTGTAATCTCTGTCCTTAGGGTGATGCTCCCTCCAGGCATCAAGTAAACCCAGGTCACGCACTGTCTGTTTTAAGCTTTTCGTGAAGCTATCCATGGGCGCTCTATGGGGATGGGTACTGTCAATGCCAGAGTGCCATGTAAGTTTAAAGTCCGCCATGAGACTTATATCCCACTCCGCGAAGCCTCCCAGTAGTGTTAATAGAGCTGTTGTATATGCCACCTGATTGGTGCGTAGGTTGCCGCAACGGTGCACATTTTCCCTCGGATACGACCTTTTACCAGGACCACCCTCCCCTCTTTTTCTGTTTTATAACCCTCTGGTTTGAATTTTAGCGAGGAGTGGAATAGGAGCGCCACGCCATTATATTTTGTAGAATCAGAGGATTTGTATATCAAGGGGTACATCTTCTGTTTTAGCCTATGGTTCTCCGACCTTTTGAGGTGGGTCTCCTGTAATGCAACAATATCTTAGTGCTGGTGCTAAGTATTTCAATACCTTATGACGTTTGTCTGGAGCATTTAAACCCCTAACGTTCCATGAAGGAGCAGTGACTACCATAGTGACAATTGTAACTCCCCCTCCCGCTTCTGGGTCTTCCCCTCCCTGAGCATGACCTCTCCTCCACTCCCCCAAGCCCTCCTCCCTCTTCTCACCCCAGGGATCCCTCCCCTGCACCCAATACCAGTCCGATCAGATTGTTGCCATTTTTCCACGCCTCTGAATGCCCCCTGAGTACCTGCAAAAAGAAACAAGCATTGGCATAGCCAATAGGTCTCGCCTTTGGGACTTTATAAGTGTTTAGCCATGCAGCACATTACCCTGGGTGCTGTGCTGCCAGGGATTGAATAGATATACAATTACTACACACTGGGCCATGCAGTCTACTTCAAGAATACATGCTCAGGAAACATTTATAGACACATTCCAAAAAAGACAAGTGCGCTGATGCAAGTCAACAGTACTATAACATTCTGTGTGCGACTGCATCACTAGTCAGATGAAAACATGTTAGTCACAAGGTCTGCAACTATATGGATATGGGATTGGGCTTAATTCCAGTCAATCTGTGGTGAAATTTCATGGCAGTATTCAACTGAACAAATGCATACCTAAATAATACCCAATTGAAAATAAAATGTGCTTTCATACGAATGAACCGTATCCATTACCTTGAGAGTTTTCATGTACAAAGCCACAAATATATGCAGCCATTTTGGAGCCTGTGCATCAACATTGGAACTAAAAACAGTATATATGTGGGGGCAAGTATGTCATCATGTCTTAAGGTAGTGAACTAAATGTGTGGACATTACAAGGGCACGTTTCATCTCATTCTCAATGCCATGCAGAGAAAATAAAATACACAGGACACAGTGCATGCAAGCCAACATGTGTAGACACGAAAGAGGTAAATTTAGAAAAATAAATGGGAGAATTTATTTCCCCATTAACGTGCATTGAAAGAGGAGGTAATTTCAGTTAGGAGAAAGCAAAAATAAAGTAACTTTTGGCTTTAAAAATCGGGATCTCCCGCCTGAATATGTGTTTTGGCATGTATGAGAGTGTTGCTGATGTGCAAGATGGGTAGAGGATGTCGATTTGTCAGAATTAGTTTAGAATGCAGGTAAAAGCTGGCTTTGGCAAAGGGCATGCGAACATGAACCTTTTTCCAGTGCATCACCAATTCAAAGTGTAAATTGGGTAATCTAATCATCTGCAAAATCCTCTAGGCTGGCCCCGAAACATGACGGACAACCCGACAAACCAATGCCTGAAAGGAGCACAGCCAAACAAGGCAAAGGTTAACAAGAGGCGCTTGCCTCATTTCGACATATGATAACAAGCACGCGAGTGGTGCGCGCGCCACAACATCTGTTTTGAATTATCGCGCACGCGTCTAGGCACGATAATTCAAAACAGATGGTGCCTGTGCGGGTAACCGCAAGCAATAGGCCACACACGCACGAGCGTGTGGTCAGCTTTTTGAAGCCCCCAGGTCTCGCATTTGTGAAAGTCAGAGCTTTTGGTGTTGAAAATTATAATGTTTTTTGCTTTTGATGTATGCAGTGGTCCCAGCTAAACATGGATTGAGCTGAAAACAACGAAAAAGCTAAATTTAAATACAACCAGAAAAAATTCACGTTGAATGTTGGTTTTGAACATGCCTTGTTTTTGGGCAAATTATTTAATCTCCCTGTGCCAAATTGTAAGCGGAATAGTACTTTGGATGGGCCGATAATATGGTGCAGACTGGGCAAGATAAGGCAATTACATATTAGAAACCGCCACTTCTGAACAGCCAGTAGGGCTGGAGATGTGAGCTATGCAGCATCTTAAAAGTGTAGGGATGAAGCCAATTGTATACTAGTGAAATATTAATTAAAAACCCGCATTTGTGCATGTTATGTAGGGTTGGGGATGTCGCAGGCAACTATAAGGCTGGAACAGAATAAATTGTGGTGTAACAGTCAGAGCAGCTGATGTTGGAACTTTAGAACTGATTAGAGTTTTAGTGCTGGCTTAAAATGCTGTTGTTTTGGGCAATTTATTTAATCTCCCTGTGCCCACCATAATTAAATGTGTCCTTGTGGAACGTAACTGGTGCTTATTTAAAGCGCTCCGATACCTTGTGTGCAAGTTTACGGGATATAAAACTGCATTAAAAAAATTAGATGTAGGGCTAACATGCACTTAACACGCATTTACATTTAATACGTAGCGTATTGCAAATGCCAGTAAAACGAGTGAATCACAGTCAATTGAAAGCAGAATGGTGCTTTTAAGCGAAAGCCTGGTTAACCTCAGTCAAAACATTCATTTTGTATAAAATATGCAGAATTTAAAAGCAACGGTGAAAAGGTCACGGCGAGTGTTGGTTTTGAAGACTGAAAGCAATTTAAGATACACAACGGGCGCATGGAATCCCAGCTAAACACGGGCTGAGTTAAAACAGTGAAAAAAAGAACAAGCACGCGAGTGGTGCGCGTGCGCCACAACATCTGTTTTGAATTATCGCGCACGCGTCTGGGCACGATAATTCAAAACAGATGGTGCCTGTGCGGGTAACCGCAAGCAATAGGCCACACACGCACGAGCGTGTGGTCAGCATTTTGAAGCCCTCTTACAATAAGTCTCGCAGAGCAACGCTTGCGCGCTGCTAGGCGAGACCTAAAAAGATAAACCCCAGAACAAAACACTTGGGGGCAACGGTCTCTTCCACTGAAGCTGTATGTAACGATCATAGGAGGCGATTCGGACCGAGGTTGCTACCATGGCTACAGTGTAGCAACTGTATGCAAGGGTCACGGCTGCAGCAGTGTTCTATGCGACGTTTGCTTTTAAACTAGTGATTGCAAAAAATTTGAAAAAAATCATACACAGAAACAGGGGGAAAGATGTTCATTTTTAATTTAGATGGTAGGGCTATCGAAGTCACTCAACGTATATTCATTCATGGTGGCCAGTCCCTGCTATTTCAGCCTCCAAAGATATTTCAAATTATTTTTTGTTCACTATATTTAAAGTATTCGTAATCACATGAACCTCTCTTGTTTGACTATTCCTAACGAAATTTGATGTCTTTGGTTTTCTTCAGGTTGGGCCAAGGATATCAAGTCATTGTGCAAGCATCTTCGATATAGTTCACAAAGCCCTTTTGAAAACATTCCCAGTTATACTGTTCTTACATGTTTGTATTAGACATCTGCCTTTTATGTAATTGAGATTCGCAAAAATGTCAAGAAGTGCTCCTTAAAACTTATGATAGTTATAGATTTTCAGTACTCGTACTTCTCACGTATTCTAAATTACTCAGATAACCCGCCTAAGAAAGAAGGCCGAAATGTGACTTTGTACACTTAAATTTTTTTTTTTTACTTATGTTCTTTGAACATTTCTGATATTCCCTACACATTTCCACCCTAGCTAGAAGCAGAATCTTTCTTCGGAATACGTTTTACAAAGGAAAATCCACAATACATGCCCTGTAAGTGCATGTTATGATCCTAAAATCGGACTTATTCTGATTCTCTCACTTAGGGGAAGTGGAACTTTACAACTATAAATCTCTCGTTTTTAGTGCAGATGTGTGAGAGGAGTAAGTACCCTACAGCATGTATAATAATTATCTGATGTGGTTATTATTGTTTGTTTTGTTGTTGTAATTGATTTCAGTCTACAATTTTTGTGCTTTTTAGGTCTTCTGACTTTTTAAGACTCCTTTTGGTAGAACTAGATTTTTAATATGAAAATTACATGTTTTAGTTTTGCTATTTGTGTATTATTTCTTAAAAGTAAATGTTCAGATATTGACATCTTGCGAAGACAGAACTTAGCTCATGCCATGATATTGTTTCACACAATTTCTTGTTCGTTTGTGTTGCCTGGCATATTAAGGATGAAAAGTTTTACCAGATGTTATATACATTTTTTCTCAGTTACTTTTGATTTCCCCTTTTTCAACACAGCAGTTGTATCTTGTGTACTGGTATACAAAGCAATTGCAGGAGAAACATTATCAAGCAAAATTGAAAACTAATAATAATGGATAAAGAATTAGAAAAGAGTTTTAAAAGGAAGTCACTTTTTGTATGCAAAAGAAATTAAAAAGAATATAAAAGATGTTTTTGATTGAAACTAAAAGTCGGCAGCAGTGATACATTTGGTGAAAAAAGCAATCACAACTTTAACTACATTAAGTTTCAATTAATAGAAAGAGTCCGAAAGATTTTTAGGGGAGACAATAGATACAAAATATGGGGAAAGCATGAGAGCTTTTAAATAAATAGATGCTGCACCCTTCAACCTTGTGTAAGGATGAGAGGATGGAATATAAACCGAAGCATGTGCCCGAAGGAATGGTTTAAAGATCTGTAAAGAAGGGTCAAACTCTTATGATAAGAGGATACCTAGGCTAAAGGAGAAACCTGATTCTAAACTGATTATAACCCTGTTTCTCAAAAGACAAGCTATTTCTAAAAAGACAAATGGAAACTGATTGATAAATCTAAAGGAGGGGGGAATCTTGCTTGTGAAGAAATGTTTCAGTTCTGTTATGGGAACTGAGGCAAGAATTATGTATTCTCAAATATTGTTACTACTGGCAGGATCAACGTCAGTAAGCAAACCTAACCTACATACCCAGAAAGCCCTTGGAAAGAATTGGAAAAACGTGACACACCAGTGACCAATCCAGTGCCTTCAATCGCCTCTGAATATAAATCCAGCCTCCTCTTTGCTGCTGAAGGCTGCTTTGAATTATTGTTATGATTTTATGTTGGTGTTAATCTGTGTGTATTCAATGAAATGCACTTTTCACTAGATAGGCAGTTGGTGGTGGACCACTTCAGCGCCTTGGAAGAGGCAGGGCGAATTTTCAGTTTCTTTATAAAACTTTCTTGTACTCGGACACTCTGGGAGAACTTGGGGATGGCAGAGTTTTATTTATCTTACTCACCTGACTGCGGAGTTAAGCTTGGGGAGCCACATGGGCCTGTAAGATGATGAAAGACGTGTTTCTGTTACTCGCTGCTATCAGGTCCCAGCTGAGCCCATAGTTGGGGCAGTGGAGAGTAGTCAGTGCAGGTGTTCTGCGTGTGCAACAGCCCCATATCTGGTTTTGAGGTCCTTGATAGCAGGCAGCAGACACAGAGATGATTTCTTTTTGTTACAGGGGTTGCACAGTGAGCTCCTGTACAGACACTGGCCAGTACACCTGCCTTTTCTTGTGACAGAGTAAAAAGTGATTTTTTTGGAGGCTTGCAAAACACCTTCCAAGTTGTGTGTAGGCTACAAGCTTCCGACAAGACTACTTACTCTATGGGATTGTTGTGGGGTGGGAGCTTTGATTCAACTATAATGTTGTCTCCTTCAGTTTAATGTGCATCATTGTGTGTTTAAATTCCTTAACTTTTTCTTTACTCTTCAATCATTGCCCGTTTTTATTACCTAATGGAGAAGATGTACAAAGAGTTTTAGATGAATGGAAGGAGTACAAAATGGGCGTTCCTACATATGGTGCAATTATTCTTGATGAAACGCTTGAAAATGTAAGTGAAAACCTTCTACAAAAAATACTCTTGTTATTACTTGGTAGCCACCATTTTTACTAGATCACATATTGCAGAGCTTCTGTTTTGAATGGTTACTTGAAATGCCTATGTAAACGTGTGTGCTTAATCTGATTTCAGAATCTTATGCAAGTGACTTCAGCTTTATCCATTTTTACTCTGTTTGCTTGCTACCCTTTGCTACCACTCTTTCCCAATTGGTTGTGAATTGCTTGTGTCCACAGCCAGGAGAAAATAAGCCACTCTTGAAAAACATCCTGTCAACTTACGATAGTTTTGGAACACACTGTGCAAGTCTCTCTCGAGGCGTGAGCTCAACATATTTTGTGATGTGACCAGAATCATTGAAAGATGCTTTCCTTTCTAAATAGAATTTCAGAGCTCTGGACACATCTAGAAAACTTAGAAGGAGAGGGCATGGTGATGATCCCGAGCTTGAAATCTCATTGTGGACTGTACGTTCAGTAGAGGAAGGCAAATGCTTCTTCCATCCAATCGGAATAAAAAAAATATTAGAAACCCCTTCTATCTGGGAGAGGATATGGCAAAATAATAATCTCTATCGCTTAAAAGGGAAAGCACAAACTCATGCCATGCCTGGTAAGTGGGAAAATAATTAGTGGGCGTGGCAGGTTGTCACACTCAGAATCCTTCAAGGACATGGCAAGACTCAAGCACAGAGGACTGGCAAGACCTGCGATGCAACCCTGCATTGAGATGCCGGTTTTTCACTCGCGTGGTGTTTGTGTTCCACCCAAACACTGTTTGCCACTAGGGGTGCAAGCAGACTTGTTGCTGAGTTTGTGCAACGTGCACCTGATTGATTGTGTTTACTGTGGGCGTCCTGGTGCTGTCTGAGCCACTTGGCAGTTGATTTATGGCTGTGTATCTAGTCTGGTGTTTACACACTACCTTCTTGAATCACGAGAAGGCCAGATATCAATGGGCTGGAATGTGTTGCCAATGTGTATTGTGTAGTCCGCCATGAATGTTGAAAGAGGAGCAGTCACCCCTGCTAGGGACATAAACACATCTATCATGCTCAGAAGACCTGCGTGGCTACCCATTTCCGGGTTGAAACCCGAAGTACAGCAACATATTTTAAATGTCCCTTTCGATGGGGAACACCTCTGTGGACAAGCTGTAGATGCACAGCTTGAAAAAATAAAAAAAGGACACCGACACTACAAAATCAATGAGTGCTTTAACAAACCACAACACCAAAACAGCCCTTTTGGAGGTACCAAGGTAGAGGAGTTGCAAAAGCCTCTATTCCAGAAAATAATACCCATCAGTGTCAACCGCAACAATACCACCAGCAGGGGCGTGGTTACTATTGTGGAGATTACAAAAATAATAAAGGCAGAGTGGGGAAGAGATTCACGACAATGGCAGCCCCGACTATACGTGCATCCAGTGTCCTGGCCATATTGGGGAGATATGACGGACGGATGTGGCTGAATAGGGAACCCTTCCTCGAGGTCTTACCTGAGGACAAATGGAAAGAGGAGAGGTCACTTCTCATCTAGAGGCTTGTTTCAGACATACAGATACCAACCTTCCCCTACAATCCAGCAGGGATTTCAACAGCAGTATGCCCCACAGCAATAGTATAGAGCACCACCAGCTGCATCGTAAATGAGACCAACAACTCATAGGAGACCTTCAGCAGGAGGAAAGGGCCACAAAGCGTCAAGGCGTCAGTGGCAGTTCTCAGTCACCTTTCCACACCTTGAAGCACTTTCCTTCACAGACTTGACCGTTTACTAGGACCAGTGGAAGACTATCTCATTGGACAAATGGGTTCTGGATATCATCCGTCAATGTCACACCCTGGAATTTGTTCAAAAGCCTCCCAGGAATCCTCTGTGAAAGAGGTCGCATCAACATCTCTTACGTCGAGATATCCCTTCTTTTTCCAAAGGGGCTATATGAGACGTTCCATTTATCCATCGAAACAAGGGATTCTTTTCAAATTTTTTTCCTCATAAAGAAGTCGGGGGGGAAATGGAGGCAGGTCATGGATTTAAGATTTTTGAAGAAATTCATTAAAAAAGCAATCGTTCAGGATGCTTTCACTCCAGATCTTACAACCACTAAACTCAGGAGATTTTATGACTTCCCTAGATCTTCTTGATGCTTATTTTCACATCACCATTCATGTGAAACACAGAAAATATTTGAGGTTCGAGGTGGCAGGGTGCCATTATCAATTCAAAGTTCTCCCATTTGGACTGCTCCCAGAATTTTCGCCAAGTGTATGGCTCCAGTCGCAGCGTTTCTAAGAAGAGGCGGTCGGTCATCAGGTACTCCCCTACTTAGATGACTGGCTCATCAAGGGCCAGTTCTTTCCAATCTACGATGGCTTGTATGAGACACTTCAAAGAAGTAGGACTACGGTTAAACAAGGAAAAGTCGTAACTGATTCCAGGCAAGTGGATAACATTCCTGTGGGCAACCTGAATACAGAGACATGGAAAGCATACACCACGAAGAAAAGGATACACCTTTTATAATACATCTGGTTTCATCCCTTTCAGAAAAAAGTTCACTTCTGTCTGAAAGTTTATGTCCATGCTGCGACTGATGTCTTTGTGTATTCCATTAATCCCAAACTGCCGGCTACAAATGAGACTGCTACAAGAACAATTAGACTTTCAGTGGGTTCAGGTGAAAGGGTCTTTCAAGCACATAATTCAAATTACATCATCCATGAAGATAGCAATGGCATGGTGGAAGAGAGAAGCCAACATTTCTCTAGGCCTATTTTTCATTCGTTCTCGCCCTCATTTTACTATGACAACCGATGCTTCATTAGAAGATAGAGAGCACATTTGCAAGACCTGGAAATCCACATCGGATGGGCCCTTCAGGAAACCAACATGCACATCAACCTTTTGGAGTTGAAAGTGGTGTTTCTAGGATATCAGTCTTTTTTTCCCAGAATAAAGAATTCAGGAGTACTAGTATGGAAAGACAATACCACCACCATGTTTTGCCTCAACATGTAAGGTGGAACAAAGTTGAAAATCCTGTTGGCACAAAGCAAGCAAGCACAGCAAATTTGGAATTGGGTCCTTCACAAAATTTCCGGGTTGAACATGTTCCAGGGGCAGAAAACAAATGGGCAGATTCCCTAAGCAGATCATCAAAGGAATGCCACGAATGGGAATTGAACCAGTCACAATTATGGGAAATCTTCCCCCGAATGGGATACCCTGAATCTGTATCCGTTTTCAACAGCTCAGAACAAAAAATGTTGATTGTTCGTAAGCAGGTTCCCACAGAAGCACTCTTGGTGGTGGTGGTGGGGGGACATGTTCCAAATATTTTGGACAGGAATATTTGCCTATGCTTTCCCTCCGTTTCGCTTGGTTCCCAGAGTCCTGTGCAAAATGAAACCGGAACCGTGTCGTCTGATTCTAATAGCTCTGCCGTGGCCAAGACATTATTGGTTCACAGAGCTTCTTCTCCTATCCGAACAGCCACACATTCAATTCAGACCGGCACCATCTCTCTTAACAGTGAACAAGGGACAAGTGGTTCATCCAATGATAAGGTCACCCAATTTATCAGTATGGCTCCTCACAACAGTGAGTTTACCTCCCTGAATATTGATAAAGAGTGTACAGAGATTTAAAACAAGCCAGAGCAATCTCTACAAACAAATGCTATAAAAGTAAAATGGACTAAATTTTGTAATTGTTGGTGTTCATGGTAACAACCTACTTCCTTTTCAATCTACTCTAGAGCAAATCCTACCTTATTTACTACATCTAGCACAATCAAGTTCGGCACATATTTCCATTAAAGTCTGTTTGGCAGCATTATGAAGGTTCCGTAGAGGGAGAAATATTGATTCCCTTTGGTCTAACAGACTTATAAAGTAGTTGTGAAAGGTCTCTTCAAGGTTTTTACTCCGAATAAGAAACCAGCCAACACATGGCAGTTGAACACTGTTTTATCTCAATTGACCAAAAGCCCGTTCGAACCTATGCATAATGCTGAATTGAAATATCTGACATGGAAAATGGCTCTTTTGCTAGCTCTTACTTCAGCCCGAATAATATGTGAAATTCAAGCCTTTTCAATCAAGGATTCTTATTTACAATTCAAAGACAACAGAGTAATATGGAGGACCAATTCTCGCTTTACTCTTATTGGCTGAGTTTTGGTTCTAACAAAACAGTGTGAATTGGTTAACAATGTCACTTGATTTTTAGTATTGCTCTCAATGCTTCTCTATGTACTCCTTGTGATTATTACTGTGAGACTCTCACTGTGAGGAGGGGGAATATTCAAGCATGTGAATCTATGGATGATATTAAATACTGGAGAACCATGGTGTACAGGGAAGTATCGTGTTTTTTAGCTAATGCTTTAGTGACATTCTTGCTTCATGTGAAGTGCTTTTTTAGGTCGAGCCTCGAGTAGCGCGCAAGCGCTGCTAGGCGAAGACTTTAAGTAAGGGAGTTTCAGAAGCAGTCCAAACGCTCGTGCGTCGTGGCTGGCCTTTTTGGGATGGGTACGCGCGGCAGACATGTGTTTCCAATTATCGTGCCCAGACGCGTGCGCGATAATTGTAAACACATTTCGGCAAAAGGCCATGACGCACGAGCGTCTGGTCAGCTGAGCAGGCTGCCGCGCTCCCTCCTCCCCCCCTCCGCTCCTCTGTGGTGCGCGCGCACCACTGTTTATTTTTTTTTTACCGCGCGGCCGCCATTTTTTTACTTGCAGATACAAGGAGCATAATTAATTCAAACAACAATTGCGTGATTTACGTCGCTTGTGTCCAGGCCTTCTGCTCGGAATGGCCAATAATTCTCGAGGTGGGTGGCCGGAGGGGTCAGGTTGGTGCCCCTAGGACAGATGGCTGTAAGTATGCTTCTTAAGTGCCCTCCTGTAAACATTATTTTCTGTCGGCCATGCCTTTGTCTGCCCACCTAGAGTTTCCTTATTTATTGACAGTGACTTTGATCTCTGCTACCTGGCGTCCTTCCTGCCCCCGCGGCTGTACGTGTTCAGGTTTCTGATGTCGCCGAGGTTCGATTTGGGGCAGGAGTTCTGGGCTTTGACTGTGGCTTTTTTCGTCCTCTCGGCCTTTTGTGTGGGTTCTTTGTCTGCCTGGTCCTAGGAGACTTCCACCTGTCCTGCTATTGTTGGAAGCCTTTGTCTGCCGATCCTTTCAGCGAGCTGCTCTTTGTTTCGGGGCGTGGGGGTGGCGGGCCAGGCTCTCTCTGGGTTTCACGTTGTTTTTGTGGCTTGTTTGTAATTCCGACTCGCTGCTCTGCAGAATATCCCATTATCTCGGTTTCCTCAACTCTCCTCGGGGTAGGAGGCGCAGCCAGTCGCGAACACAGGCTCTGTCTCCCTGAGAGGTTTACTGGGGTCATGGTTGCTCTCGGCTCCCGAATATGACTCCAATAAATCTCGCCAACACCAATAAAAGCAACATTCAGCATCTCTGTGATAATCCTGGCTTCTGCAGCAAGATTGGTTTCCACCTAGTATTATGGGTAGCTGTTTTTTTTCTTTTCTGTAGCATCCTCTCTCATTTTCAAGCTCCTATATTTTGGGACTATTAGATCTCACACTTTGCATTATCAGTCATTTTTTTTGTCGGTGGAAGTCTGAGGCTTGAAATAGTTGCGTAACTCAGAAGGGCGTTAGGGGCCTATTGATATAAATCACATCTTAGCTCCTCTGCTAACGATAAACGCAGAACAAACAGTGCTTGCTTCTCGCTCTGGAAGCACGCCTACACTTGAGTGGAAAACCAGGCCCAGCAGACCCAGAGCTGAGCAGGGAGAGCATCATGGGGATCACAGCCTGGGAGGGGGCTGCTGCAGGCTGGGCCTTCGGCTTATTTTAAGGTTGGAGGTAGAGAAATAAGGCATACCACGTCACTTGGCGACGAGGTGCCTGCAGTGGTATTTTTTCACCGAAGTGGGGCTTAGATTCAAGTCATATGAATACCACTGCGCTCTCACTCATGGGGCTCAGTGGAAGGAGCTGCTGCTGCCTCTACACAGAAAACGCTTCAGCACCTCTGGGCGTGCGAGCTATGTGAATATCTCTCCTTGGTCTTTTGATGGGTCTTGATTTTCTTGCTCGCTAGTAACTCCTGTCTTGACTACGTAATCATGCTGTAACTAATGTGAAAGATTTGTAACTTGTAACATGCTGTTTCCTTATGTAAAGCGCTCTGATACCTCCGGGTCTAGCCAGCACTATATAAAACTCAAATAAGTAAAATAAATAAATAAATGCAACAGCAAATCAATGCAAAAAAATTATCTATATAACATGATGGGCAACAGAAAGAGCTGAAGTATATATAAAACAAGCATTGGCATAGCCAATAGGTCTCGCATTTGGGGCCTTATAAGTGTTTAACCATGCAACAGTTAATGTTGTTGCACCAAAGATATTGTGCAGCATAACTAAATACTTATAAGGTCCCAAAAGCGAGACCTATTGGCTATGCCAATGCTTGTTTACTCATGTGGATAGGTCCACGATACAAAAATACACCTAATTAAAAAAAAAAGTTTACATCTTTCTAACAAAATTAGGTTGATTTTGATTTTTAATAACTTTCTTTATTGACAGGTACTCTTGGTTCAAGGATATCTAGCAAAATCTGGCTGGGGGTTCCCTAAAGGAAAAGTGAATAAAGAGGAAGCTCCAAATGATTGTGCTGCACGAGAAGTAAGGCAAACCACTTTTTCCCCATTATTTCTAAAGACAGTAACACATGCAATTTTATTGGCAGTGATTCAACATATTTGACGCATGCTGAGGTACAGAGAAATGCACTTACCTGTGAATTGGCGTGTTGCCTGGCTTACATTCGTATTCAAGAAACAAGCATAACTCAAGCAGGACTCCAGCAATAAAAACATCCATGATGGAGGCAGGAGTTCTTTCATGCCTGAAACTGCCTTTTGTGCCAACATGCAACTCTACACATGCACTCACAGTAAAGTGAAGTAAAGTAAAGGGGAAGTTCCGGAGCCACTACACTGAACAAGTTTTGCTCTGGATGATGTGGCGTATTTAATGAATGGAAAGCATATCCTTTTGTGCCAAGGCACTTACTTTTTTTTAACTCATAATTTGTGTCGCACATCTTACTCCTTTTTTAGAAACAACAGGAGGGA
The DNA here is from genome assembly GCA_963921515.1 of Calotriton arnoldi. Classification (NCBI taxonomy): domain Eukaryota; kingdom Metazoa; phylum Chordata; class Amphibia; order Caudata; family Salamandridae; genus Calotriton; species Calotriton arnoldi. The sequence goes on along the minus strand of CAWUFW010000274.1, from coordinate 4,364,264 downwards.
GCCCCTACCGTGCTTAGTCTATCTCTCCGTACCTGCCCAAGGGACTCTCTCCACTGGAATTCAAAGTGATATGCTTCATCATAGAGTCCTCGTCCAGATACCTAGTGCACCTGAATAGTCTCAACCTTGGTAGCCAAGGGAGCTCTTTGGTTATTGGGTGGGAGCCCCAATTTAAAGTAGTCTAGGATATCCTGAGGGATATTTTCAAAGGACACCCTGACGGAGTTAAAAAACAATGGGTATGCACTAAGGAAATTAGTAACCTCTGTATCCCTGGGTCAACATGTTTAACCATCACGCCAATGCCACACAGCCTAGTTGGCTTTTGTCAGGACCTCAGAAGCATCCCGTTAGTACCATATTTGTGTGCATTCAGTTGTGAAACATCCATTCACCATACTCGTATTTGCCATACATACCGTCCTCTTCAAGGTCGGGGAAAGGAGGAACAAAATAAGTTCATGGTCGGGAAGAAACCTTTGATGAAAGTTTGACTAAAAGGTCCATTTGCCTCCTTACCCTCATGGACCTCTAAATAGGATGCTACTAAAGAAATGCAAACATAGAGACCAAATGGGTCAGTATGTATAGCATGTATCAGTATGGTGACTCAGCCCACTTAAGCCACTGACTAACTTCACTGTGAGTGCCGGTGTTCTTTTCTTTCACAAAGGAGCACATCTGCACACAAAGTAGTTCCCTTCTGTGCCAAGGATATAATGGCGATGTCTGCTTTTTGAGACAAAAAAATAAATCATTTTTAGCCAATTTTTTTGTGGCAGGGCTATTTCTTGCAATAAAGTTTAGCAAAACCCAAGGCAAACCAAAGCAAGCATTTACACAGCCAAAAGGCTGGCAGTTAATGCCTTTTGGCTTTGCTAATGCTCACGTCTTTCGTTGTTTTCAGGTTTGCAGCCAGTATGTAACTGCGTAGATCCTCCTGGAAACCTATATCTGCTTCCCCCGTCAAATACTGACTAAGTACATTGTGTGTTTGTTTTGGTGATTTGTTTGCCTGTAAAAAATTTAATACAGGTGTTGCACTCGTGTTAACTTTATACCTAGCCAAGATGGTTTTATTTTTTCATCATGTAGAGATCTTTGTAAATCATATCTAAGACAGCTGCTGTGTTATAAAACATTAGAAGGGGGCTAGTCAGGTTGACATCACAGTTTTTAAATATTTTTTAACTTGGTGCCTAGTCCATGTGAATTCCTGGCTAAATTTGCTGTGCAAGATTTTTGGTGTTTACGTGCTGAGTCCCCCATCATCCTGGTGTAATTTCAGTTTTGGTCAACGATGCCCTTATGTGCAAAAATCGCACGACCTTTGTTCCCTTAGTCATAATAGTGTTTGGTTTCTAAACAGGGACTGACAAAGCCAATAGGTTTTACCTATGGGAGCTATCGCCTTTGTCGAAACTTTTATAAAGGTTGCACAGCAGTGTGGCAGCTTTGCAGCATCGCTCAAAGTATTTAAAAAAAAAAAAAAGGGCTGTGATGCGGCCAGCCCTGGCCTCGTCGTAACACTTTTATCTGATAGAGACTTCTAGCTGCAGATTCCCTACCTTAGAATATTCCCCATGCATCAGTTTGGATCAGGAAATTCTTGAGCAGTACCACTGTGCCGGTACGTGGCATTGATCAGCTTATCATTGGCGTCGTCCACGCCGAAAGTGACATGTGCGATGCCTATATGGGCTGCACCCCAGCTCTCTATCATTTTTTTGCTTTCAGCGCCATCAGCACAGATCCGGAGAGAGCAACCTTAGTCCTTTTTTGGACTACCCTTTTTGACTTAACGTTGAGATTCTTTTTGAGCTACACTTCCACTGAGTAAGGATGTCCCCTAAAAAAACCCTGTTACAAGCAAATGTCTGTGACAGACCCACCACATGGTCTGCTTGTGGTGCCTGGAGCCGTGCCATGACTCCAAGGTCTGTCCACACTGTCGAACAATGAATCTGAAGGTGGTTCAAGAGCGTGCCCTGAAGCTCCTGGTCGCCTGACTCTACACCTCCTGAGGTGCTGGTCATGAGGAAGGTTGTAGGCCTGCTCTCAGAGTCCTTCCTGCTGGTTGTCATCACACTCCAAGTCCTCCTCTGATATGGCCCACAAGAAGTTTAAGAAATCCACTATGAGGCAGTGTTGTTCAAATCTGCCATACCGGTTGAAGTTATCTGATGGGGTGCGGGAACAATGCCACAAATCTTGGCACCACTCCCACACGTCAGTCGCGGAGCGTGAGTCTGCTCCATGCCTCCCAGAGTTTCCCGGACCCAGAGTAACCCCCACCCAGCTTCAAAAATTTTACGAGGCCATGAACCTCATTTTTGGGCGGGAAGACCCTCTGGAGCACCTTCAGACCCCATGGGTTCAGCAAGTGCCCCAACTGGATTTTCTCTGGCTGAATCGCCTTCCGTGCCAGTTGGACTCTTTGGATCCGTTTGACTCCAGTCACGAGCCGACGACGTTCCCCGGAGTCTGTTCCAGTGACCCCTTTCCTGGCGCTGTTGATGCCCCTTGGCACTGCCGACACTCCTTGGTGGCACTGACTGCCATACTCTACTTCAATATGGAGTCATACCGGTGTTTCCTGACATCGACTCTGGCGCCGACAGGACCAAGATCATCCGGGTTGGAGACATTGCCTCCTTTTACTGACAGACCCTGTGGGAAATATGATTGGGGCGGATCTGAGGATCCTTATCGTTAACCAGATCCTCTGGAAGAACCCTTGACCAAGGATAATTGGTTTGAGGAACTGACGGATGACAGTGGTCTGGATACATCTCCATTACTGGTCTAATCCAGTGTGGCTACAGAGTAAGAGACTTCGTTTGCCATAGTGGTGAGGAGGGCTGCTTAGGTCCTCGACCTTAAGCTTCCCTCGGTGTCAGTTAATACTAATGTCTTAGAGAAGTGCTTCAGCCCGAAGTATCCTCCACTGAACCTCTTCTCCCCTTTTATAAAGCCCTCACTGATGTCCTGCTCGAGGCCTGGACCAAGGCCTGCACAGGTGCTCCTGTGCACAGTGCCATGCCCGCCGCCATCGTCCCACTCCTGGGCATACAGCTTTCCTTACCTAATCATCCAGGCCTCCACCTCCAAGGTTAACCCTGGCATGTTCCTACCACACCACGGGATAGGGAATTCAAGAGGCATCTTCGGCAAGAGAATTTTCTCATCCACCAGCCTTGCCGTTGCAGAGACGCAGCAATATTTACAATACGCTTCAGAGTGGACACAACAGACTCTGTTAATGGAGCGATTGCTTCATCGGTGGCACTTCGTTAACAATGCCTGGCTGACGTCAACTGACTTTTCAGGGGATGGGCAGGCATCCCTTATGGACATGCCCCTTCGATGGCACACACCTGTTTGGGTAAGGCAGACTCGACGCCAAAACACTATAAGGACAGCAAGCCCTTTTGTGTTTATTAAAATTCTGTCTCTCTCTCGCTATCGACCGGCTGGCTTCACTATGAGTGACAGCATTCTGCTCTTTCACAAGGAGCATATTGGCACACAAAGTAGTTTTGTTCAGATCCAGGAACTAATGTGGCAATGTGTGCTTTTTGAGACCAAAATTATTTTTTTGACTTTTGCCAATGCTTGTTATAAAGATGAGGGCCATGCAGCGCCCACGCCAAAAAGGTTTTTCAGGCCTACTGACTTTGCCAATGCTTCTTTATTTTTATGTTTTCTATAATCTTGTTGAAACTGGTTACACCGATTTTCCCATTAGGAATATTTTTGGGAAATACTAGCATGCATCAATACATTTGATAAATTATGCTGCAAAGAAATGGTACCTAAAATTATACAGTAGTTTATCAAAATTTTATTTTAACTAATTGTATTTTTTTGTCAACGTTTTATTTTGAAAGCAAAGAATCATCCATCTTGCTTTCTAGCTTCTGCAAATATTTGCATCTAATCAGAGAGCATTCTGGGAGCATTATACATAGCCTCATACTGCTAAACTTTGGAAACGTGTGTACACATGTTTATACCGGAACTGCTGTCAGTAGTGCAGTCAGAACTTACATTTCATTAGAATGCTCACCTTGATGATAAAGACTTTGCATTAATGAACCATAAATACAAGTTTGAACAGCATTAACTTATGAACACAAAAAAAATTAACTGCAGACAGTGCCCTTCTCTGATCCATATGTGGTACTGTAAACTGGGAGCCAAAGGGTTTGTTCTGCTGGAGGTTGGACCCACTTGTCCCAAGGACAAAATACACATGAAAACGTGTTGTCCTTGACCCCAAACAATATGTCCTGGGTGTCGGGCTATAGGAATTCCACACTCCTGCGGGTACTCCAGATTGTTCAGCAGGGTTGCGCCCTTCCACTCTTGGAGACCCCACCGCCAATGCCACCCTCCTTCGATTAGCTGATGGCAGACCACCTCTTCCTGTTGCGTCAGGCGGTACAGACTCTTCTGGCTAAAGGAGCTATTGAGACTGTGTAGGCATCACAAGTAGGTCTTGGTTGCTATTCCCGATACTTTCTGGTGCCAAAGAAGACCTTTCTGGACCTACAACCTCTCAACTACTTCCTGAAAGAGGAGAAATTCAAAATGCTCATGTTAGCTCAGGTCCTTTCTGCCCTGGACCCTGGAGACTGGATGGTAGCACTGGATGTGCAGGATGCATATTTCCATATTCCCACCCTTCTGGCCCACAGGCATTACCTGTGGTTCCCTTTGGGTCAAGAGCACTTTCAGTGTGCTGTGCTCTTTGCCTTACCAGTGCCTCTTGGATGTTCACCAAGGGGATGGTGGTGGTGGCAGCTAATCTGTGGAGGATCAGGGATTCCAGTTTTCCCCTACCTCGATGACTGGCTGTTGAAAGCGGGCTCACCCCAGGCAATCATTGCTCACCTCTAGATGACAGCGGACCTCCTGCATTCGCTGGGGTTTATTATAAACATGACCAAGTCATACCTAACGTGCTCTCAAATACTCTTTCATCTGAGCCATTCTGGGCACAGTGCAGTTCCGTGCCTATCCTATGGAGCGGCAAGTCCAGGATGTTCAGGCTAGGATTCTGATGTTTCTGCCTCTATCCTGGATTTCAGTGAGACTGACTCTGAGGCTACTGGGTCTCATGGCCTTCTGCATTCTGCTGGTAAAACATGCCCGCTGGCATATGCGTGCGCTGCAGTGGAACCTGATATTCCTATGGGTGCAGCATCAGAGTAATCTCTCCGACCTGGTTCAGATATCCGAGGGAACTGTGAAAGCCCTGCAGTGGTGGCTGACAACGCAGACCCGATCGATGCCATCTACTGGTGCGCAGAGGTACTATTCAAGATTTTCTGGATCTGACATCTGGGAATACTAAGGTAAGAAATCTGGGCTATATAGTGTCTAACAGATAAGACATTACTGAAGATAAGTAACTTTTTCTTTAAAGAAGAAAAAACCGTTTAACTATGCTGCACTGCAGCCACGCTGCTGTGCACCGACCCATGCTTCTTTGCTCTGGGCTTCCTGCTCCTTGAAACAGCCTTTAGCCTCGTGGGCTGAATCCCAAAAAGTGTGTATTTGCCATTCTCAATTTTACTGAAGCCCTTTATTTAAACATACGTTTAACCATGTGACCCCCCCCAGCTGTGAGGCAGGAGACAGCTGTGTCAACGCACTTTGTAAAATCCTCATCAACCTTCTACTTCTGCACGTACAGTCATTCCTTACACTGAGAGCATTTCAGTACCTATAGTTTAGCAGAGCAAGCATTTGAAAACTGTGGTTAGGTTGGAGGTCCGCAAAAGGCACGTCCTGTAACAATGACGCATGAGTGAAAGACACACGCTTTCTTGATTTCCTGTTCACAGAGCAGCTGTTTATTTAGGTCACTGATTCAAAAGACTCCAAAGTCACCACAACAGTCTTTTTCCTGAGTCACAGCCCTGCTTGTAGGCGTGCTGTCTGGGTGCAGCACTTCCGACTGCAGATAAACTGTTAGTCTACAAACCTGATTTTTATGAAAGATGAACTCACAACATTCTTTGCTGCATCAATAAGACCTGTGTGGTGATGAGTGATAGTGCCATGTAAAACACTATAGCATAACACACCTATCTTAAAGATATTTCGCTCCCACTCCAATCATGTCTGCCCCTTGCTCTGATATACGAATCTGCTCATGACCACAAGGCTGTGTCTTAACTCCGAAAGTGTTTAAAGCACTACTAAGTCCCTGATTAAGAGTATAGGTGCAATCGGACCTGATAAATAGCTACACTACGGGGTGTGTTATTTATTGGTTGCAATAAATAGGGAAACATCCTTTACATCGCGGTGATTACACCGCGATGCATTTAGAACGCTGCCATTACAACGCAAGCGTTACATCGACTTACACTGGAGGGCGCTATAACCTAAGGAATAGTAAGATTTACTATTCCAACACCTTCCCTACTGTACGTAGACTGGTGTTGGAATAGTAAATCTTACTACTCCTAAGTCCAGCGCCCTCCAACGCAAGTCGTTGTAACGACTTGCGTTGTAAAAACTGCGTTTTTACATACCGCGATCATTTTGATCGCGTTGTAACATCACATATTCCAATAAATAGCACCTGTTATGAATTTCTAGGGAAGAACATGCGGATTTTGGTGTATCATGCCCCAAAATCCCCGTGGTACAGTAAATACTGTACACATTTACCCTGTTCAATTTCAGATTTTACCTGCCAAAATTTAACAAATGTTAAGTTATTTAACACATTCGATACTTATCGGGTAGTTAAATACCTTCCAACTAGTAATTCCAACCTGTGTGTAAACAGAACCAACCCACTCGGAATCCGGCCCTTAATGACATATTTTCTTTTAGGTGGGGAAGTGTTTATTACTTGATCGCCGCGGATAACAATGAAAATAGTAGATCAAATTATAAAGTGGTTAATGTGACAGGCAGATGTACCCTATTTTTTTTCTTCATATTTTCATTATAAAAAATAGACATGATTCATAAACTGCAGACAAAACAATCTGAAAATTGTAACATAATTATAGCAAGTCGTGTACTATTGCATGTGAAGACAAATTGATTAGTGTAAGGCGGTTGCTTGCGCCACCTGCTGCTTTATTGATGTCATGACAGCATTGTGCCAAGAGCAAAACATTTCAGTTCAAGTTTGGAATCATTAAAATCCTTTTAAGTTTTGCCCAAAGTGGGAAGAAGGGCTGTGAAGCAAAACCTTCAGAAATCGATTCGCTGATAATGCACACCTATGCACTTAAACCTTTTTATCAAGCAACAACGCTACTAAAAACAAAGCATTCCACACGCTCCCCGACGCTTGACAAGTGACATAGTGATGTAATTGTAATTGTAAATCGAATTTATAGAGCGCGGCTATTGCCCGAAGGCGTCTTGGCGCTATCGAACTGAAGACGGAAGGGACTCTAGTGCTGGGAAAGGCAGAAGAATACATTAATTATTTCATGCAGTCTGTGTAAATAGCCAGGTTTTTAAGCTTTTTCTGAAACTCAGCAGGGATGAAGCTGTTTTTAAGGTAATAGGTAATTTGTTCCAAAGCAGCGCTGTTGACCTGAAGAGGCTCCTACCCCCCCAGGTAGCCTTCTTGAAAGGAGTAACTACCATATTCTTGGCCAATCCTGACCGTAGGGTTCTGGTTGGGACATACCACTTTAGTTTGTTCCTAAACTGCACTGGTCCCTGACCGTGCAGAGATTTAAAAGCCAGACAGAGGGCTTTAAACTTACATCTCTGTTTGACCGGCAGCCAGTGCAGCTTTTTTATGGCTTCTCCTGCTGACACATTTTTTGGGATCTTAAAGATGTAGCAGAGTGGGCACTGGCAGAGGAGGCGCATATGCGGTTAAGCAGGAGGGATGACAAGCTAGAAAAAGACATAAGCACCTGGAGAGCGCTAACAGGTGAGCTCCTAGCCCCCATGTCTGAAGTAGAGTCTGATATGGAATCAGGACGTGGGGGCGGAAGAAGATACCACTCAGAATAGCGCTGAGGGGGGCACAAGGGGTGAACATTCCCAATAGTCTAGATGGAAAACAGACGAAAAAGACTAGATCAGGGGAAACAATACACAAAGGGTCAGAGAGGAAAGGGAAGGTATTGAATATTCAGATACTAAAACACTGTAGAAGGACATGTACTTCTTATTATTACACTTGTATGTAACACTGTGAGTTTAAACATGTGTAACTTGCTTTCAAACTGCCAGTTGACTAAGTTTATGAATAAAAACGAAAATAAAGTTTAAAAAAAAAATATAATTATGTAACCTTGTGTAATGTGCTCCAATGCCCTTGGTCCGATTTTGGGCTATATAAAAAACACAAATGCGACGTGGGTGGACAGAAGGCCGAGCAGCTGGACAGGAGGAGATGGCCTGCAAACACATGGACTCTCATGGAGTGTTTACTCAAAAAGTAGCCCTGCGACAAAAGTGTGAGCAGCGAAAGGACCCTCACTTGGAAAGGAAGCAGTACTTGGCAATGATCTATGGGAGGGACAAAGGCACAAAGTGAAGCCCGCATGCGCTGACCAAAGAAAAGCAAGGATATGAGTGATGATGAAGCTAACCAGTGGTAAGCAGTGGGTGGGCTCTAAACCCCCAATAAGCAAACAAAATGTCTTACAAATCACAGTTGATGCGCTGTCTCAGGTGAGACCTAAAAAATGCATTCCATCTGTATTGGCACCCAGAGCCTGTAGTTCACAAGTGTTGATTCCTCTTCTCTGGGGTGTCGAGTCCCAGCTCATTGGGCACTTCATTTTTGCCATCCTCTTTTTGTTTTGCTATTCTGTGGTCATTAGTTTGATGATGTCTCCTCTCTCCACATGCTAGGGTGTCAATCCTTTCAAGTGTTGCAAACTGCGTGTGGTGCCATGTGTACATGTTCATCTTGAATAAATCTTGGTTTTTCACTCTACCATTTTATCGGTCTGATTGCCACTCAGTGATGTTTATTGTGTTGTGATGTTATATCCTGTTTTCGATGTTTCTATCACTTTGTTCTCACCCTAAACTAACTCTCTTCCTCCAGAGAAGAGGACTCCCATAATCTTTGCTCAGTTATATATGGTGATGGCACCCAATTGTAAGGGTAGAATAAGCCCAATCAGTACTACACCTGAGGCACCAAGTAACACATTTGTATGTAATTGGAACTCAAACCCAAAATAACAAAATAAAGTAAACCGAACAGGCTAAAGTATGATTCAATTGTTGGCATCTGGTGTCCCACACTTGCGATCCCACATCTCATTACTTTGTGTAATTAATTTCCCCTTTTCCTGCAAGAGCGTCTTATTTGGGAGTCAAGGATACATGCTTGGTGCCTCTTCGTTGCATCCTGCGAAGGTGCAGTGGGTCCATAAGAAAGTTCATGGAACTTCTACAATTATGTTACCGGCTGACTCGAGTGTTCATATATCTGCCACCTCTGTTACCCTTTGTCTCTGCTCCTACTTGTTGTGCAGCTTCTTGCCTACAGCGATCTTTGCTTTTTCCAGTGCCCTGGCTTTGGATCCCATGTCTTGTGAGTTCCCTGAGGATATATTGTCTGAATCAATGCCTAGGCTAAGAATCGAAGTGCTGCTCTTATAATAGAGGGCATGAAAGATACTTTGTTCTGTTTACAGCAGATGAACAATTGAAAACCTGATCTTTATGGAAGCTTTTCGTTCCTGAGATATGTTTTTTTCCCTCATATTGTAATTTTTTGCAAGGGTATTGAGTGGCATCTTGAAAGAATTGTAATGCCTGCACATGGGATTTCCTTAAGCAGTTCATTATTTTTTATTTTAATTTGATAAAACTTAACCTGTGTCAGGACATCTAGAGTAAAACATTTCTTCATTGGGTAAGATGAGAACAACCTATGGGTTGTATCAAGCTGTATATGCACAATATATCTGGAGAAGCTTGTCAAACAGAAAATTAAGCCCTCAATTTGAGGTGCTTGGAAATATTAGACAATACAATTTCTCTAGGGAAGAAATATTTACTGTTTCTCTTGTCAGCAGACCAATTTTCCTCCCCTTTAAGGGTTTTGGGTGTTTGAATGAGGGATACCATGCAATTACAGTTTTTATGTGTAGTAAAACCACATGTTTTTTCCTTGTCTTAAGTCGCAAAACTTACAATTGCGACCCGTTTCCTGCACAACTTTAGCCAGGTATTACTTGATGAATTTTACACATGGAAATATCCTGGTTCCAAGAGCTATTTTCTTAAGGCCCTGAACTTCAAATCAGGTGCATACCTTATACAGAGTTTGTTTCTTGTGGATTATTTGCTGAGTCTGTTGCATCTCAATTTTATGGATGTTCGTGCAGATCTTGTCTTGCTTGTGAGCCTCTTCCATTGATACAAAGTCCAGATGAGCGACTTTGCTCTTGACAGACAAAATATTTGTGTTTGTATTAGATATGGACAAATCGGTTTTTAGGGACGATCTTTCATTGTTAATGCCCCATAGAATCTGAGAGAGGGCCTTCATGAACACACCTTGGTAATCGATTGCCCTCTGATGCATGCCATCTTGGATTTTGTATTGCTCTGCGTGGAAGTTTTAAATTTTTATTTTTTATTTTGTTTATTGGCATTTCAATAAAAAACATACCAACATCATATTCAATGGTGAAGATCATCATCTCATTTGTAACACAAAAAATATGCATTTCTGCGAACCAAACAGAACAGTCAGAGTGCATCTTGCTGTCTGAGGCAATACAATAATATAAACCATTGGCAGTTCACTAGGTGGAGTTAGGTGGCAGTTCAGCGCCTGTATGAGGGAGCAGCGAGTGATGGATTACATGGTAGGGGACCGTCGGATAGATTGCGTGTGTACCTCTCAATGGGTGCCGAATCCGGGCAACCAACGTCTACTGGGCCTGTGTTTGTATCCCCGTGGTGCTAGCCCGGTCCGAGGAGCTCTCCCCCTCAGTCTGGAGCGAGAGCGTACCCAGTCTAGAAATGGACTCCATATATCTTTTGGCCTGGATGTGACTGGCATCAATTCCCAGAATGTTGTTAATTGTGTATGACTGAATATGACATCCTGTATCCAAGCTTTCACTGTGGGCGCCCTCCTCTTCCCCCCAGTGCATATCTACTCTGCGCTTTGCAAGTAGTAACAACATGGCATGTAATTTCCGTGTCTCTGCAGCTGTGTCCCTTACATAGCCCAGCAGTCCAATAAGCGTCTCAGGGTCGTTTGATGTGCCTATTATGTTGTGAATTGTGTTAAAGATGTCGGTCCAGTATGTAGCCAGACGGGGGGCAGCTCCACGCCATGTGCAGAAAAGTGGCCGGTGCATAGCCACATCTCCAGAATCTGTAGTCTGCTCTGATCCCCATACGGTGTAACTGGGCAGGGGTTCTGTAGAAGCGGTGGATGTACTTAAAGTGGATCAGCCGCAGTTTATAGTTGGGGGGGGAAAGCACCGTGAGTTGGCTACAGCAGTAGGTCCATTGGTCCTCCGTTATCTGTATATTGAGTTCCGAGTTCCATCCCTGAAGGGCTTTGGGCTCAACCGATGGGGCGGTGTTCTGCATGGTGCTATATAAACGCGTAATGAGTTTGCGAGAAGAGGCGGTCTCAATAATGTTTTCAAGGGCCGGCAGTGTAGGCGGGGGGTTTGGGAAGGTTGCGTGTAGTTGCCTGCATGTTGCCCGGAGTTCGTAATATAGAAAGAGTTCAGAGAAAGCCCTAGTATTCCCATCTATCGTTTCTGGCGGGGGTCTGAACTTGTCGTTGGGATAGAGGTCCGCAAACGTGTGCAACCCCAGCGTTCTCACTATTGACCTGCTCGCGCCCTCTGCCATTGTAGGGATCATGGGGTTATGTGCTAGTGGGATAGAGGGAGCATAGAGTATTTTTAGGCGGGCTCTATCGTGAAGTCTGTCCCACACCCACTGCAAGCTCTCGATCGTGTCGATTCCATCTCGAGATCGCCGATAGGTCTGGTATAGTGCCACCTGGAGGGGGACCGGCACCGCCACATCCATCTCGACTGCCGTGTGTGGTTGAAACGGTACAGGATGCAACCAGTGTTGCAGGAATTGGGCCTGCGCACAATAGGCATATAGCGGAATATCCGGGGCCCCCAGTCCCCCCTGCGTTAATGGAAGCGTCAGTGGCTCCCATGAGACACGCACCTGGCGGCCCACCCATACCATGGAAATTAATAAAGAGCGCATTGTTCTGAAGAAAGCTTGAGTAAGGGGGATCGGAATATTTATGAACAAATATAGGAATTTGGGCAGGACCACCATCTTAGCTATCGCAATCCTCCCAGCTAAGGAGATTGGCAGCCTAGCCCATGCGCTCACCTTTCCTTCCAGCCATGAAATGGCTTGACCAAAATTCATGTTCCAGAGTTCTTGCTCATCACGGCTGAGCCAGATGCCTAGGTATTTCACCGGACCATCTGCCCACCGAAGGGGATCCTCGATAGTGAATGGAGTGGTTGTGTCTGTGAGTGGGAAGAGGGTAGACGTAGCCCAATTTATGAGTATGCCAGACAAGCCTCCAAATTTAATTAATTCGCGGAGGATTGGAGCAGTGTTCACAACCGGATCCTTTATGTAAAGAGTAATATCATCCGCATATAGCGAGATCAAAAGCCCTCTAGTGCTAAAGCCCAGACCCCTGGCCGCATGGTGCTGTCTTATCTGCGCCGCCAATGGCTCCATCACGATGGCAAAAAGGAGGGAGGAGAGGGGGCACCCCTGCCTTGTTCCACGAGTGATGCGGAAGGGACTCGACAGCATGCCATTCATGCTCTGCGTGGAAGTTGAGTATCTAGTTTGTAATATAGCTGAAGGCTTGAGGGAAACTGTTCTTTGCTCTTGGAAGGTTTTGTGATTATTAAGCTTTTCTGTGTCCCAACATTTTACGTTGCACACTCAATTTGGGAATGGAATGGCCAATGGATTAGTTCCAAATACCCCGTGACAGTTTGATGAGCAGAGGCCCAAGAATTGGGAATCATGTTTTTCAATTTTTCAGTTCTGCATGCACAGTCTTTACAGTGATCTGCTGCCCCTCTATAAGTCATTCCTACTAAATCAATCGAGTGAGATGTCAGCATAGAGGGTTGGTAGGCATCTAGTATGGAAACAGTGACCTCTGTATCAATATCTCAGAACTACCGAGCTATGTACTTCTGTTGATTAGGGTCCCACACAATTGGATGTGGCAGCACCTCACTTTTTGGCTCACTTGGAACAGGCATTTTACCTATTCACACTTGGGCTGTGGTAAACATAGGACACCTCTTTCCCCGCTCCCATATATGGCCTGCCCTCCTCAAACACTCAGGGTGCAGGCACTCTTGCTGTCAGTGATCCACAGCAATCTCGTGTACAGAATCCTTTGTGCATTCTCTAAGCTTACAGCGTAGGGGTACACTTCCACCTCAACTGGGGTAAGGCACATGGTGAATTTGGACTTTGAGGGTTTGAAGTAGGCTCAGTGTGTTGCCCCATTGTGTCGGAGTTCCTCTTATCTAAGTGCCACGTGTGCTGCATCATATATATCCATTCATCCGGGCACCGGGGGAGAGGTGCTTGTTCTCGACACTAAGCTCCATTCATCCTATCAACATGTTGCTGAGGTTTTGCAACTACTCAAGCCCTGCTATTACCACTTTGCCTTATAGTCTACACAGAAGTAGCCCACTCTATTGTAGCAAAGCCTTGGTAAGTCGCTCCCTGCACTCTACCTGTCCACCTCCCGCAAACCTATTTAATTGGCAGCCGGAAAACATTAAATCTAAGCAAAACAACCAGGGCATTGGACAAAGACTGACGTGACAGAGACTCTTTCGATTGTAAGGTCAATCTTCTTGAAATGAGGAAAAAATAAAGTAGAGTAAGTACTGTAGACCTAAATTACAGGTTCACGGTCTGAGGTGGATCTATCCTATTAAAGGTATTTTTGTCCTGCTGAGGTTTATTTATTACCCATTGGCAGGGCTCGAAAAATCATAAAACATTTACTAAACCTGCAGATCTAGTAACTTTAATAAGCTACTCAACCTAACTGTAATGTACTTGACCCATGAACTGGTCTCAAATTGTGTGATCCGTGGCAAATATTTTGTCTTATGAAGCCGCCTTTTTCTTTATTATCACATAAGAGAGCACCTTCAACTATGTAAGTTCACTATTTTTGCTATACAACAAAAACTCTTTATTTACTAGTATAAATGTTTTCTCCATGTATAACAGGAATCAAGTCCATATATAGGGTACACAGGATCCCTGGCTTACCTCTTAGTTCACTAATAGCATTGTCATCTGGGCAGGAGCAGTAATAATTCCCAGTGCAGGTTTAAAAACTCACTTTTCATAAGTATATTACCAAAGCATGATGTGGTAGTGCACTGTCATTTACAGATAGCATATTTTCCATTGAAATGGCCACAAAACCTTCTCACTAACATGCAGTTTTACTGATAATAGCGCATAAACTATGTTTGAAAATTGGGTTTCAGCAAAAATATTAAAAATTTGCACATCACCAAGTAAAGTGTTCTAATTTGTTTTGATCCTATAAAAATATTTTTTTCACCACAGAATTACGAAAATGGGTCTTCATAACTAGTAAAATATATTTGAAATGTTTGAACAGTTCACTTAGCTATTTCAGTGTTGTGTTAGGAAAAAGGTCTGACATCTTATAGCCTTTCATTTAACATGCTTTGCACAGTTCAATTGTCACACAATTCACTTTACAAAATCCTCTAACTTATGTCACAGAAAGAAAAATAAATGTAGAAATACAAACTGACTATTGACCTCTGTCTCTGAAAGCCAGCAAATGTGACAACATAAGATTTAAAGGTATTTTTATTGCTCTTTCACTTTGTGAGCAATGAAGATGCCTTTAAATCTTGTTATCTTGTCACATTTGCTCTGCTTTCAGAGACAGAGGTCAAAAGTTAGTTTGTCTTCCTAAAATTTATTTTTTGTTCTGTGACTGAAGGTAGAGGATTTTCAACTCCCCAGAAAGGGCAAGTAGTCCCTAAAAATAGCTCGTCCTGAATAAATCTTGCTCGACAGTGTGAGTGGATTTTTCGAGCCCTGATTGGTCACTTCGCCATTGTATCTGTCCTACTGAGTATCTCGATAATCACTCTCCCATTACAATTACTGCAATCCTACTGAGGAGAATCGATACCCTGGCTTGAAAGAGAGAGAGAAGACCACAAATAAAAATGGATCTTCTGCATTACTCAGCTTGATCCCTTTGTTTCCGAGGTACTGATTTTCTATCACCTGGATTTCTCCTCTGGTAAACTAAATGTCCAAGTGGCTGCCAGCAAGTCATCCTTTGAAGCCAGAATGGGCAAATGGCAAAGATGCTGTTTCAGGACATAGGAAAAAGATATCCATATGAGTACGTGTTCAGGTGACAATGTAATGTCCTTTGCATGTCATCTTCCTCATGGACAATGCAGATATCGAGAGACATGCCTGGGGCATTTACTTTTTCCAGGTAAGGCATACAGCTGCCTCCTAAGACTGTAATCTGGTACTCGTGAAGCTGATGGACAATGCTTTTAAGCTGATGCCATCTTGCAGACTGAAACTACTCTCATAGAAAACCCCCTTCGTAGCCGGCATAACCTCAGCTAGGTGCATAAGTGAACTTTAAGCCTATAACGCTTCATGCCATTTCCAATATTTCACAGGGACAAGGTAGTGCTTTGTACTTACCAATTCTTCATTATGTGAATACTGTAGGTGTCTACCTGAAAAAAGTTATTGTTCGGATGGCCTTTTTCTTTAACCCCCATACCAAGGAGAGCCTCCGTAACTTTGATATGAAGTCCACATTACATCTTTATCTGGATTGAATTAAGTCTGCTGTTCAGACTAACTTTTTATGATCTTTAGGGGTCAGTATTGCCTGCCCTGCCTATGGAGCCAAGACGCCAGCTTAAGTTGGCATTCCCTGTTAGAGATATTTATTCAGGGTAGCGACGTAGACTGCCTTATGTATCCTCGTACACTATGCTCTAAAGGCTTTCCCACTACAACACCAGATGTGGCAAGGGGATTCTGTAGAACGTTTTTGTCTAGGCCTTAGCTGCTTGATGCTGCTTTCTTTTTATTTTTTTCTTTCTTACTTCCCTCTGCTAAAAGGGTCTGATGTGGACACGGATATATAGAAATATAATATATAATATCATGCCATGTATAGCGTATGGCACAGGCAAGCCAAAATCGGAATTTGTAATGCTGTAGAATTAGTATCCAGATCCACAAGCTGAGGATAGGAAAGAGTCTTTGGATTAAGAGTAATGGAGCCACCATAATTCTAACTTTATCCTTTGTTAATTTTGTTAGTGGAGACACTTATTGGACTTTTAATTATTTTCTCTTCAGTGCTTCCACTTTTTTCCCCTCCTTTCAAAGGTGATATGCTAATCAAGAAAACTTCTCCTTATGGATAGCCCGTACCATGTACAGTAAATTTACATCACACAGAAGTAAACCATAAGTCTGGAGTTGTTTTAATCTCAAATACTTCAGAGCTACTTGGAGAACAATTACTATAAGAAACCATAGGCCAGTTGTGTTTATCCTTTCAGTGTTATACCATGCCCATTGTGCAACAGTGGAATTCTTATTTGGGTAATGTGCTATGTACAGTATATGCTGTTACCAGTACATACTGGTATTATGCACAGTGTAAGGTGATTGTAAATATGGAAATTTGACACCATTAAGGCAGCTGAAAGCTGGTGTTTAAACTTGGTTAATCAGTTGAGCCCCAACAGGTTACCTGAGAAATACCATTATTTCATAGAGACAGCTTCCTTATCTTAGAACATTCCCCATGTGACAGACTGGATCCGGACGTTTTCAAGCAGCTCAACAGTGCAGGTGGCGTCATTCGGCTCGGAGGTATCAGTGGCGGAATGATGTGCGTGTTACTTATATAGGCGCCACCCCGGCTCGCTGATGTCCGTTCTTTCCTTTCCGCACCAGATAGCGCTGACTGTGAAGAGCTACCCTCAGTCCTTTTTTGACTGGCTTTTTCTCGACTTTTGTTGCACATTTTTTTTCTAGAGTTTCTCTCCTGGTGTGGCAGGATGTCCCCAAAGAAACCGTCTGGTTTCAAACCATGTGGTGCTTGTCACAGGCATATGTCTTTGACAGACCCACATTTGATTTGTCTGTGGTGCTTGGAGAAGGACCACAACTCCAAGACGTGCGAGGACTACCGTGCCATGTACCGAAGGCGATGAGGGAGCACTCCCTCAGGCTCCTTGCTGCCTGACATTGGACAACCCCGCAACACTCTAGATTCGGGTCGCGTGGAAGGTCTCGAAATTGTTCATGGAGCCACACTTGTTAGTCGTCATGTTCAAGGTCGTCGATAAGTCCCACTGTAAAAAGAAATCGAAGAAGTCGAAGAGGTCTTCTGACGAGGCAAGGAAGTGTTGGCACTCCAGGCCTCGCTGTTCAGCAGAGCCTGAGTCAGGGTCCACTCCGCGCTTCCCTGACTTTGCCGGAGCGACCCCTGCCCAGCTAAAAGAATTTTTAGGCCATGCACCTCATATTTGGGTGGCTTGGCCACCCTGAAGTGCTTTCGCGCCACATGGGCTCGGGAGGGGCTCCCACTGGATCCTATCTACGGGTTCGCTCTCTGTGCCAGTAGGCCCCATGGACCTGGTTTTGGAGCCAAAGGGGAACCGCCTGCGAGATCGAGAACTTCCTCGGCGCACGCTCCAGTGCTGACACCACCAACGCTCCGTGGTGGCATCATCCCCATCATCATTGCCGACTCGAGCACAGCACCGTCCAGATTGGAGCCAGTGCCTTTTGCCTTTGAGGGGCCTGGAGAGGGAGATGAATGGGAGGGGTCTGAGGACCCTTATGGATACCAGCATCGCCTAGATGATACTGAGGACAACTGGTATGAAGAACTGGCAGAGGCCAGTGGGTTAGACACCTCACTGGACACTGGATTGGTCCCTCCTCCTACCGTGGCTATGGAGGAGGAAGCCTCATTCGTTATGGTGGTAAGTAGGGTGGCTGAGGTTTTGAACCTTATATATATATATATATTGACGAATATCTTGACAGAGGTGCCTCAGCCGGGATTCACTGCTTCTGAACCCTTACTCCCTTTTAATTAAGCCCTTATGACGTCCTTCTCGGGCCTGGTCCAAAAATAGGACAATTGCTTGCCACCGCCGCCCCGCTGCTAGGATCCCAGTTTCCTTACAAGCACCCCACTCCGAAGAGCTTGGTGGTTCTAGCCTCCACCTCTAGGGTCATCTCTGGCGCGTTACCTACCACTCCACTGGATATGGAATCCAAGAGGCTGGATACTTTTGTCAAGAGGATGTTCTCTTCAGCCAGCCTTGCACTGCGGTCGGTGAACACTGCATGCCTTTTGGGCTGATATTCCCATACGATCTGTAATTCAGTTGCGCAAGTGCTGCCAATGGTCTCAGGAGAGTATGGCTTGGTCCTCCTCCAAGCTACTGCTGATGGGAGAGATTCAGCAAAGGTCACCATATGATGTTGACTGGACACAACTGACTTGCTGGGTAGAGTGATTTAATCGTCGGTGGCCCTTCAGCGCCATGTCTGGCTGAGATCCACTGGCTTTTCGGGGGATGTCCAAGCCTTGCTTATGAACATGCCCTTAGATGTCTTTCTTCTCTTGTGAGAGAAGGCAGACTCAGTGCTGGAGCGCTTTAAGGACAGCAGAGTTACAGCCAGGTCTTTGCCCCCCCCCCCCCCCCAGCAGCCAAAAGCCTCCAAACCCTCAGTAACATCAGACTGTTGGGTTTTACAGAACATCCAAAGGGGCTACTCCATTCCCTTTGTGACTACCCCATCACTCATGCCACCCACATACGACTGGCTGATGGAGGAACACGGAGGCAGCAGGTTTGGCTGCCTCCGTTTTCTTCAGCACCAAGAAAAGTGTCCACGGGAGTTCCTCGAGGGTCTACTTTGAGCCCCCTTCTCTTCAACGTATACATCACGCCGTTAATCTACCTGGCGAAGGAGCTGGGTGCTAAGATCATAGCCTACGCTGATGATACCCAGCTCCTCTTTACGTGGAAGGAAAAAGATCTGTCCCCCGACTTAGCCAAAAACTGCCTTGCAGCAGTCTTTAAATGGCTCGCGGAGGCTCAGCTTAAATGCAATGAGGACAAGTCTGAGGTACTCCTTTATGGGTCCTTCCCTCCACACTTTAGGGAGGATCTTTGGCCTGCGGGTTACCCCATGCCTAACTTAACGTGGAGTCCAGTGAAAAATCTGGGGGTCTGGTTCAGTGAGGACCTCAGCTTTTCTTCACAGATTAAAAAGCTGGCCGGAGTGTGCTTCGGCACCTTGAAATTACTCAGGAAATTCCTGCCATTACTGCCCAGATCAGCGAAGGAAATGGTGACTCGTGCCCTCATCCTGTCGCGTATCGATTACGCCAATGCGTTATATATTGGCCTTCCCGGATATCAGCTGAAAAAGCTCCAGACCATTCAGAATGCGGCAGCGAGAGTGCTGTTGGGCTTTTCTGGTAGGTCTAGCACAAAGCAACACCTCCGGGATTTGCATTGGCTCCCGGTGGGGTAGCGTGTTCTGTTTAAGGCCCTTACTCTTGCCCATGGTGCCTTATATAAATCCGGGCCCTCCTATCTCAGGAGGCGTTTCAACTTCGATGTGCCTCAAAGACTTCTACGCTCTACAGCGCAATGCCTCACCGTTATCCCGCGCTATGGCCTTGCTAGAACAGGGGGCAGCGACCTTTCATTCAGGGCGGCCAAAGCCTGGAATGCTCTTCCATACGATCTGCGAAACACCCAGGACCTTAGGCTCTTTAAAAAGCAGTTAAAAACCCTGCTTTTTAATTAACATCCAGCCACGTCCCACGTTCTTCTGTCTCCTTCTAACTGGCTCCCGCGCAGGGACACTCCTGAGTATCCGCGCGCGTTATAAATGTCGTATAACATAACTTCTTCTTGCTCCGCCAGAAAGCACTGGCTCTCTTGGCCAAGGAGGCCATCAAAAGGCTGCTGGCATCAAAAGTAGGCCATGGTTGTTATTCCCACTACTTTCAGGTGCCCAAAAGGGACAAAGGCCTTTGTCCTATCCAAGGCCTATGCCTTCTCAAACTCTTCCTGAAAAAAAGAGAAATTCAAAATGCTCACGCTCGTCCAAGTCTGTCTGCCCTGTACCCGGGAGTCTGGATGGTAGCACTGGACTTGCAGTTTGCATATTTCCACTTTGCTGTTCTGTCTGCCCACAGACCTTACCTGCGGTTCTTGGAGTGCTCTCAGTTTGTTGTGCTCCCCTTCGACCTTACGGGCGCCCCGTGGGTGTTCACCAAGGTGATGGTGGTGGTTGCAACTCGTCTGCTGAGGTCAGGGGTTCCACTCTTTCCCTATAACGACGATTGGCTGTTGAAGGCGGACCTGCCACAGGAAGTCGTCTCCTACCTGCAGACTATGGCGAACCTTCTGCACTCACTGGGGTTCACTATCTACGTGCCAAAGTCACACCGGACTCCCTCTCAGATGCTCCTTTTCATCTGAGCTTTTCTCAGATGAATCCATGATATTCAGACTATGATACCGATGTTTCAGTCTCTATCTTGGATTTCTATGAAAATGACCCTAAGGTAGTTGGGCCTCATGCATTGTCCTTGTAACCCATACCCGTTGGCATATGCAGACTCTGAGTGGGACCTGAAGTCCCAGTGGGCACAGCATCAGGTAAAACTCTCCAACATGGTCCAGATCTCGGAGGGAACAGCAAAAGTCCTGCAGTAATGGCTGACAAACTGCTATTGGGTCAGTGGCAGACCCTCTCCCTTCCCCAACCAGAGCTGACTGTAGTGACAGATGCGTCCCAGCTGGGATTGGGCGGCCATCTGGAGAGGTGGAGATCAGAGTATTCTGGTCTCCGGTGGAGTCCGGGCTCCACATCAACCTGTTGGATATTCCGGCCATCAGCTTGCCATTGAAAGCCTTTTTTTATTCGATCAAGAGAAGGCTGGTGCAGATGTTCACAGACGGCACCACTGCCATGTGGTACTGCACAGACGGTGTGGTTGTGAACCTTTTGCCAAGAGGCTCTGCGTCTCTCGACTTGACTGCCACCGCTGAGAACGCGCAATGTCAGCAATTATGCGCTCTAGAGTTTCCAAGGCAGCTCTCGCTTGCAAATGCTTTTCTTCTCGAGTGAAGCTCTGGCCTCCTTCACGCCGTTCCACAAGTACCACTCCTGCCCAGAGTTCTTAAGAAGTTCAGGAACGACTGGGTCAAGTTATTCTTGTAGCTCCTGATAGTCAAGGAGAGTCTGGTATTCCGAGCTGTTGAGCATGACCTTCGGTCCCCCAATCAGGCTGCCTCTTCGAGAGGATCTTCTGTTGCAGCAACAGGGGAGGGTCCTGTACCCGATCCTGCACACCTTTCACCTTCATGCGTGGATATTGGGCAGCAAAAGTTGACAGCTTTCGACCTTCCTCTCAAAGTCTGTGATGTTAAATTCTGACAGCCAGGTGTCCCTCCACCAAATCGGTATATGCCGGACTGCTGGGATAAATTTGTAGCATGGAGTGCTTCTAGGAACATCAAACCTCTTTCTGCACCTCTTTCTCAGGTTCTTCTGTTTACTCTAACTTTGGCCTAGAAGGGTTTCGCTTTGGGCATGGTTAAAGGTGATCACCCATTTCAGTTTTTTTGCGGTTGCCGGACCAACCTTCTTTGTTTAGTCACCTGTTGTGGCTAGGTTCCTGAAAGGCTTGCATCATATGTTTCTATTTAGCTACAGATTCCTTACCGGCCCTCCCATCCTCCCCGGTCTGCGAGCTGATTACAGGGTAAGGACCACCCTTCTAAGGGCCTTTGAATTTCACACCAGTTGTTAGTCTTCATTGTGGGGCAGAAATAACTGATGTCAGCGCGCTGGGTGGCTCCTATATAGGTACTGTGGACGTCATTTCTGGCATGGCCAACACGGATCAGAACAGTGCCACCTACCGGTGCACAGGGCTACTGCTCAAAAACATCTGGATCCAGTCTGATGCCTGGGGAATATTCTAAAGGAAGGAATCTGTGGCTAGATGGTCTCTACTAGATAAGGCGTTAACGAAGGTAAGTAACTTATTCTTCAGTACAAAGTGGTATCTGTTGTCTCCACTAAACAGGCATAGTTTCCCAGCCCATTCTGCTGGGGTGGATAACTGTGGAAATATTTTTAGGTTGAGCCTGAGCCAGCGCACATGCGCTGTTCTGTGAGGCTTCTTGTAAGCACTCTAAAGTACTTTGTGTGGGTCTGACTCCCCCCACGCATGTGGTTGGCTTTTGCGTGTGTCTTTCAATAATGAAAGCACGCAAATGGCTAAAGGCGGGCGCATGTCCCACCTCTTTTTTAATGTTCACTCCCACGGCGTTTTGCTCTCGGGAGTGAGCAGCGGCGCGCAGGGTGGCAGCTGCATTCCTCGTGGGTCAGGTTACACACAACGCGCCGTGCTTTCGCTTTTGCTGGTTGCTCTTGAAATACATTTTAGCATTGTCAGTGAGGGTTAATTTCATTCCAGTGATTTCGCTTTTGCTTGTTGCTCTTGAAATACGTTTTAGCATTGTCAGTGAGGGTTCATTTAATTCCAGATGTGTTGTGGTTAGGCTGATCTTAGTTTTCTTGTTGCTGGTCTCACAGTTCTAAGTGAACACAACTTGCTCTCAAAAAATAGGTTCTAATGTGTTTCTTTATTTCAAATACTTTATAAAAAATGGAATTCTTTATGTTCATTTATATTTTTTATGTTTCTTTTATTCTACCTGTATTCTACAATAATCCTATTGAAAACGAACTCATTAGAAAGTGAGCGAGTTTTCCATATTTTTTTCTCAAACCCCTATCAGCCCGTCACCAGTTGCATAAATCTCACAACCGGAAGGATGTGGCGAGTGGTGATGTTATCAGCTGCAGGGTATTTCTTCCGGATTGTGAAACGGGCTCTCCATGAGTCCACACTTGTTACACTGAAGCTCCGTTTCTGCTTTTCACAGCAGAGGTATGTAAAGTAAAACACAGATTTGGGTGCTATGTCAAAACAGAGGCCCAACTAATGAGGTCACGCAATAATGGCGCACTTCGCAGTTGGTGCAGGCGTGGTGGTGTTTCAATAACTTGAAACACCAACAAATTCCGCTGCACTCCGTAAACCTTTTCAAACTCCAGTGTTTATGTTAAAGCCTCATAATCGCACTGCCGCTTTTCGACCTCAAAAAGGTCTTTGTCACGGTAAGTCAGTTCTTTCTCTGTTACTTCTTATATACAACCAACACGTCCTGCCAACAACGGGGCATGATTCTGGGGTGTCTAGTAACATTTAAACAGAATACAAACAATGTAAAATGGTGACTATTTTTTATACATGTATGGGCTATTCACGCAGATATCCTTACATTGTGATATGTTATATCAGAATGAGAGATTATGCCTCCTTCGCTTAGAATCACAATTACCATTGCCCCCTGCATTCTGTAGAGGGAGAACTAAATGAACAAGTATTCTGAAAACTTTACTACCCACTGGCAGGCACTGTGTGAAACTCGCTCTGTCTTCAGCCTCAGCTCCAGAAGTCTCAATCATGGCCTGTTATAACCACGCACCTACAACAAGCTGTCACACAGACACCTAGAGGCCAGTTGACACTAGGCACTATACAAGAGTAATATGCTGAACAGAAAAAAACTATAGAAACACAACATCCTGGAAAACTGAAAAACTCTTAGGGAATGTAGGATAAAGGAAATCATGTAAAATGTAAACAAAATTGTATCTCTGACATGGAGTATCTAATACTTTTTACAGCCATTGTTCAAAAATTGAACAGTGTCTTGCCTGTAAATTTAAGGAACTGATTATAGGGCCCGAGAGGGACTCGTTTCAATGTCGGTTTATAGGTCGAGCCTGGGCAGCGCTTGCGCTGCTCTGCGGCATGCTGTATTGGAGTATGGAACAGAAGCCCTGCCCACTCTCCGCTCATATTTGTCATTGGCTTGTGTCATTGTCCTTCGAAAATTCTTTCAACTGATTCGTTAATAGGCTTGTTAGTCCCTCCTTAGTACCGCCTTGTCTTCTTTTGTAACCTCCCATGAGGACTGGCCCTTTTACTTCGGTGTTACACGGTGCGTCTTTTTTAGACCATAAGCACTATTTTCTTTAATGAGTTTCTCCTACGGCAGGCACGACATGCTTTCCTGCAACATTCACGCTTTCACTTTCCAAGCAGCCTGGGACAATGGCGGCCGCTTCTTTGAATAGGTTTCGCATTTACAAGAGTTTGAGCTATTGGCATTGTAAATGACAATGCCTATTATTTATGAGTTAATTAGCAAAACAGATAAATAAAAGGCTTTGTCATTTACAATACCAATAGCTTAAACTCTCGCAAATGCGAGACCTATTGCATTGCAAATGCTTGTTTTAAATGGGACACGGGGGCATGGTATTCTTTCATTCTGTGTTGTAGTTGGGAGATTCCTTTCAAGTGAAATGCCATGGATAGTTAACTTATGGTTTATCCTTGGAATTTGTTGATAGGATGGGTGTATGCTTTAAGTCATGACATATGCTGTTACTCTTTATTTTTTAATCCCGCTTTTTATTTTCTGCCTAGTGCTCTGAGCCAAAATAGTGTCTTTTTCTCTCAAAGATCAATAAAGTAACATATTAGGACCAGTGACTATTTTGGCTGTGGCCCTAATTAACTAATGATATTTGCATGCAATGACAGTTTTTCTTTTTTCTGACTTCACAATGTCTTAACTGTTTTATATTTCTTGTATAAGAGCACTTTATAGGTTGATAAATCAGTTAATTGAGTGCATCGACGATTTTAACAAGTAACGTCTTTCTTTGGCTTCTAGGTGTTTGAAGAAACTGGCTTTGATATCAAAGATCGTATGTGTGACACGGACTACATTGAACTAAAAATTAATGATCAGTTAGCACGGTTGTACATCATTCCAGGAGTTCCAAAGAATACGAAATTTAACCCAAAAACAAGACGTGAAATCCGGGTAATGGGTTTCATTACTAATCAAGCTATTTAAATGAAAATTTCGTTTAATAGAACGCTTTACTCATAGGAGCAATGAATGAATTGTTCAGTAAAGGGAGAGAAAGATTTACAGCAGAAAAGGGACATTTTGGAGATGAATACCAATGCACGGGCTTCAGTGAATAGTATCAAATGTAGAAATTAGGATGGCTGCAGGGCTGTAAAAGTTATTGTTAACTCAAAAGTGCATAGTTTCAGTGCCTAAACGTTTGGAATTCTCTTTTTTCGCTATTTTAAAAGGGCTGTGGAAAAAAATTAACTTTTGAAGTACATTCAATTCTGCAAAAGCCCCTCATAGTGTGGTAGATGTATGCAAGATTTTGTCATTGATTATGTGGATCTGTTTATTGAAGAGGGCAGTGTTAGATATGGGCTACAGATGAAAATAGTTTTGAAGCTAGAAGACACTTACTAGGAATGAGTATGTTCATACTGATTGATTACATTTAGATGCAAAATAAAATATGGCATGGTGAATTATGGGAGCTGCCCTCCTTATTCGGTGCACTCTTTCACTATGTATGTATTTTTAATTTTTCCCGTGTATTTTCAACATAGAGCAGATAGGCACTGCAACCTTAACTTTGTGGATTTAGTTTACCCGATGTCATCTGGGAAACCAAGCAGCACCAATAAGAATATTATCTTTACGAAAGATGTAATTGCCTGTAAGGGGAAAACACTTTGCCTCTCCATAACTTTCAATGTGTTGAGATATGAAAGAAGTATTTAAAATGGTAAATTTGGCACACAATAATTTTCACTACCATAGGATTGTTACGAAAGTCAACAAGAGTGTTGTCCCTGAGGAGCCTTTATGCCCCGGATAAAAAAGCAAGATTAAGCCTGGAAAGTGCCCCAGAAATCACTTAATCAATTGGCCTAAATAACCAAATATGTTTGTAAGGAAGAAACAAAATGTAATTTCTGTCCTACACGTGTGACCGGTAGACAGTGATAAGATTCTGCAACGAGGGGTGTAGATCCGGATGTGACCCCCACAAAACAAGGCTGATGTCTGAGACCAGACCTGCGATAGTGATCCTTTCCTAGCGTCCTCCAGTTCCGCTGGTCACAAGAGGATGCTGCACAGCAGGGCCCTCCATGAGATCCCTGACATGCTACACCGCTTCATGGTAGGACCAACGCACAGTATGACCACTTCAGCACTCAGACAGTTGTGCCTTATGAGGTTGCGCCACGCATCAGGCATCTCCATAAAGGCCACCATAGCTCAGATTTCTACCGCGTGTCATGTGTGAGGGAGTCCCCTGACAGAGCTCTGCTCTGACTTATAGGTAAACCTTAAATGTATTACTTTCTTGATCTGCCCTGGATTTGAACAAGCCCTATCTTTAGCACATAATTACTGTGAGTAGTTTTTAGTGAAATTGTTAAAATCTCTGGGCCAGGGAGATCTTTTTACTGAACAGTCAAGTGTCATCAACTGTCACCATGACTGACAGGGAGACAAAATCTCTTTTCAAATCTTGTTCATCTTGTGGTCTTAAAATGATTTACATTGATTTACACAGGTTTTTTTAAAATAATTTATTGTTAAACTCCTCACTCACATCACACCACACCTGAAGGAGCTCCACTGGCTCCCCATTCACAAATGAGCACAATTCAAACTCCTCACCCACTCTTTCAAGGCACTACATAACGCCTTCCCAACATAGCTCAACAATCGCATCTGCTTTCACAAACCTTCCAGACACCTCCGGTCATCCGGACTCCTACTTGCACACATCCCATGCATACGGAAAACAAGATCCTACAACGCTCCTAAAGTGTAGAACAACCTTCCGCTACACATAAGAGCCTCCTCCTCGCTTCTTGAATTCCGCAGGAAGCTGAAGACCTGACTTTTCGAGTAGTCCCACTAGGCCAGAGGTGTGCCTAAAGTCACACCTGCTCAGCGCCAGGATACAGTCTGGATGATAGTGCGCTCTACAAATCTACATAACATATTGTTTTGATGTCATGTTGATACTCATGCTGTGCATTGTTCTTTTATGAGTATTTTATGCATGTAGGTAAGAGCCAACTCTTGCCTAATCTTCTGAAGCTGAGATGGTTCTCCGTGTATCTTATTTTGGGGCTAAGGAATTCCATAGTTTAGCTGCTTGCATAGAAAAAGATGTTCCGCCCAGGGTTTTTTTCTTGTTAACTGGGATTTTGAGATTGGTTACAAGTGTAGAGCCTAGGTTTCTTTGTCGGTTGTATTTTATGATTTTCTTCCTGTTGGAAAGCAGTCCTTTGCCATCTATTGCTTTGTGGGTGATACAGAGCAGCTTAAAGGAGGATGTTCTGGCAACTGGTAACCAGTGGAAGGCTCTTAAGGTGGGGAGATATGGGTATGTTGCTGTACATGTAACAGTAGTATAGAAACAGAGTTCTGAATTCTCTTTAATATTCTCATGGTTAATGAAGGTGAATAGTGATATAGGCCATTAGTGTAAGCTAGTTTTAATAGGACAAAAGTGATTGTTGCTGGACTTGGTGGGGGGAATCCTATGTGCAGAAGATGCATAGCTGTGTTTTCAAGGTAAGAAAGCGTAATCTCGATCTCTTACTGACTTAGGCGTTCATAGACAGCTGGGAGTCAATGATAACTTCAAGATTTCTTACCTCCTTGAATATTTTTGGAGGTGGTCCTAGATTATCAGGCCAGGATAGGGTCATTAGTTTCCTAGTTGCCATATGTGAGGATTTTAGTTTTTCGAGGCATTTAAGTTGAGGTAGCTCCATGTCATCCACTGGTCAACAACCCAGAGGCAACTGAAGATTTTGCATTTTTTAATGTCCTTCAGGTGTTTAAATGTAAGCACTATCTCAGAGTCGTTTGCGTAGTTATAGTAAGTGAACTCAAAAACATTGATCAGTGGTAATGAGTTCCTGTAGATGTTGGAGAGGAGAGTGGTGAGATGACAGTCTATTATGCCTTTTAAAGTCTTCAGGAAAAATGTTTGTTGTTAAGGAGTTGTTGATCAGTGTTCTGACTAGATAGACCGCTGAGGTTGTTAGCAGAATGTTTTTGAAGATTTGTGGGGGACAAGGGTGAGAGGGGCAACCTGCTGGCTTTGACAAGATCCAGAAAGTCGGCTGGCGAAAGTTCTTTAAAGAAGTGCAGAGAATGTGTCAAACTTCCACTGGAGAAGTTTGTTGGAAAACGGTTAGTGCTGTTTTTTCGGTGCTTTTGGGATTGCGAAATTCTAGTATTTTATAAAATCCTTTATTGATGCATTTAGCATTCTTGATTCTGCTTGAGTATTATGCTTTTTTAATAGTTGACTTGTACAATCTGTTGTGTTTGTGTCCTTTGTCTTGAGAGCTGTTAGTTTAGAGCCAGGTGTGTTGAAGCTTATTGTTTCTTTTTTTGTTTTTTCCCCCATTTTTTTTCTCTTTCAAACTTTTTTATTTTTAATTTCTTTCTTAAATCTACATTAATCCAAGAAGCCTATTTTGTTTTGTTTTGTTATGTTTCACTATTTTTGTGTGGTAATAAAATATCAAAAGCTTTATGGGGCCAACGATAGTTTTTAGGTCTCGCCTAGCGACGCAGCGCATGCGCTGCTCGCTCTGGCGAGATCTATTGTCGTCGCTTTAGCTTGCGAAGCGAGGGTGGAAGCTCCACCCACGCTTCTTATTGGTGCGCCTGCCAAATCCGTGCTTTCTATTGGGAGGGAAGCATGTTTGGTTCCCTCCCTGTCTTCGTTCGGCGTGCCTGCCCGGACAGGGCATGTGCACGCGCCTGGACAGGACATATGCACGCGTATGTTGTACGAGCACAGCGCGCTGCTTTGCTTTCATTCTGCAAAGTTCCCCGGGCGTTACGTGTAATTACAGCGTCTTAGCAGAACGCGGGCATGGCGCGCTTTCACTTTCTTTACTCCCCGCGTTCACTTTCTTTACTTCCCGCTTTCCTTTTATTTTGCATTGGCTGCTTCTATTTATATTTATGCCCTTCACCCTCTGCTACTTTTGTACTCCCACCGCTGTATATGCGCATGGTACACACCTCCATGCGTCTGTGTGATTTACAACTGCGCCCCCTGCGTGTGCTCTCTTCTTGTAGTGGCAAAATATGGGATACAAATCGTTGGGTGTTCTGTGCCGCTACTGCTTTTAAACTGCTAATGCAAAACAAACATTACCCCACAGGGTACTTCTGTTCGCTCCTTGCTGCCTTTCTCTCGCCGTCTGACCCGTCGTCCCTTTATTATATGCAAAATATAGGATACAAATCGTCGGTCTTCTGTGCCGATACTGCTTCTAAGCTGCTAATGCAAATCAAACATTTGCTCATCCGCTTCTGCACTTTCGACTTGGGTATAATAAATAATTGGGGCTTACGTACTTTACACGGCCCAGACGCATGCCCATGCAGTTTTTGATGTGCCTCACACGGTGATTTAAAACAGCTTCCTGCACACACTTTAAATCCACCTCCGTTCGCTCCGTTCGCTCCTTCCCTCCCACCCACTCCTTCCTCCCTCCATTCTGTGCCCGTGTTGGTTACATTTTAATGTAACTATTAGCAAACGGTGTAAGGGTCTCAAGCCGCTCCCCAAAAACCACTGGATTATACATATAGCATGCGCACAGTTTTACATCTCCACACTATGCTACCGCAATCATCTTGCGCACAACAGTAGCCCACAGCGTCCCACTACCCATTTACTAATACGCTCTTGCCGCGTGTATTTGCCCTTACTACCTATATTTCTCTTACAAACTGTTTGCGGCACATACACATGCCTTATAGTACCCTTTTTTCCCCCCATATCTCTGTATAATTTGGGGGGCCTTAAAACACACATTTTTGTTTCCCTTTACGCGCACACTTTCTCTCCTCGGTCCAGCTCCTCCTCCCTCCACTCAATTGGTGCTAGTCACACGCCCACGCGGCTATAAACAGTCGGCTTAAACACATGCCCTCCAGCCCTTTTCTGCTGCCTCAAAGACTGATTTCCAAATTTTATGTTTCGCACCGGCACTTTGTTTGAGAAAGCTTCCTGCAAGTTAAACACTGTGATTTGAAAGGCCTTGAAGAAAACCGCGCCGATGATTACAGCCGGGGATTTTGTTGAAATGTTGGCGCGAGCCTGGGAGACAGATATTACAAGGGGTAACAGATGTTGTGTAATATCTGGTATCCCCATGGGATCGTGTATCCCCTGCTCTTCGGCTCTCTTCGGAGAATGCACTCAGCCTCGGGCATTATCAGACAGAAGCAGTCGATTTGTGCTCGGGCTGAGTGCAGGGATACACGAGGGATACACGATTTCACGGGATTAGTGAAACAATGTAATACATTTTCGAGGCTTGGAAGGAAACGTGAGTAAACGTGAAGTAAATGAAAAATTAAAGGCATGCACGAACGGAGCTCAGGCTATTAATTACCCGACGTTTCTTTAATATTGGAGTCAATACTGCTCAAGAAGAGACAGGAAGGAAACGTGAGTAGCACAAAGAAAACAAGCATTTGCAATGCAATAGGTCTCGCATTTACGCGAGTTTGAGCTATTGACATTGCAAATAACAATGCCTTTTATTTTTGATTCGTTTTTAAAACATAAATAAAAGGCATTGTCATTTACAATGCCAATAGCTTAAACTTGTGTAAATGCGAGACCTATTGCATTGCAAATGCTTGTTTTAACTGAGTTTATTGTGTCCAGATCTGTGTTGGAGGAAAGCTGGGATTCTATGAAAAGGTTGTTGGATGGTTGCATCTGTGAAGGAGGGCCTCACAACCTTGTAAGGAAAAATCTTCAGCTTTGGTAGGAGTTATTTCCTTAAATATGATAACAGCGATGTGGAATTCCTATAGCCCAACACACAGGATATGTTGTTTGGGGACAAGGGCAACACGTTTTCATGTGGATTTTGTCCTTGGGACAAGTAGGCCCACCCCCTTGCAGCACAAACTCTTTGCCTGTCAGTTTGCAGTACCACATTATGGATCAGGGAAGGGCACTGTCTGAAGTCAAGGAAATATTTTTGTCCATTTGTTAATGCTGTTCAAACTTGTATTTATGGTTCATTAATTGAAAGCCTTTATTATTAGGGTGAGCGCTCTAAGTAAATGTTGTAAGCTCTGACTGCACTACTGACAGTGGTTCCAGTATAAAAAATTGTACATACGTTTTCAAAGTTTAGCAATATGAGGCTATGTATAATGCTCCCAGAATGCTCTCTGATTTTATGCAAATATTTGCAGAAGCTTGAAATCAAGATTGATGATTCTTTGCTTTCAAAATAAAATGTTCATAAAAAAATGAAAGCAAGAAAAAATAAAATCCCTAAACTACTGTAAAATTTCAGGTACCATTTCTTTGCAGCATCATTTAGTAACATGTGTTGATGCATGCTAGTATTTCCCAAAAATATTCATAATGGAAAGTCAGTGTAACCAGTTTCAATAAGATTATGGGAAACAAAAATTAACAAGCATTGGCAAAGCCAGTAGGTGGTCAGCTTTTTAGTTTTGTCAATGTGTCTGGTTTTGGCATGGTTTTTGTAAAACCTTATTGGTGTTGG
The DNA here is from genome assembly GCA_963921515.1 of Calotriton arnoldi. Taxonomy (NCBI): domain Eukaryota; kingdom Metazoa; phylum Chordata; class Amphibia; order Caudata; family Salamandridae; genus Calotriton; species Calotriton arnoldi. The sequence goes on along the minus strand of CAWUFW010000274.1, from coordinate 4,332,586 downwards.
AGCTGCCGGGCCTTCACCATTATAACAAACATTGGCAAAAGCAAAAATTGTTTTTGATCTCAAAGCACACACTGCCACAGTAGTTACTGGCACCTAACAAAACTACTCTGTGTGCCGATATGCTCCTTGTGAAACAGCAGAATGCTATCACTCACAGTGAAGCCAGCCGATACAATGAGAGAGACAGAATTTTAATAAACGCAAAAGGTCATGGTCAACGCCAGACCAAATTAGGGGCCCAATTATTAAAGAAAGTCTCAAAAGTGCACCCATGGTATATGTCCTTGCATTAAGTGCAGCTATACGGCTTTCGTTTATTCCCAAGAATTTACAGAAGTAGGACAAGAAATAATACTCCAAGAAAATATTTGTGAACTGCATTTCAGCATGAGCAAATATGTATGTGTAGATTTGCTCATGCGAAAATCTAAGTGTTTGCATGTTCACTTTCCCTCCAACCACTTTTTTCCCCAACTCTGGAAGAAGGTTTACGTCTGCCATTGTCAGGAGTAAATTTCCAGCCTTTCTCAGTATGGGAAAAGATTAGAGATAGTTGGTGAAAACCCTTAAAACATGCAAGTTGGTAGGTTTGCACAGGCTCATAAGGGCATTCTAACCCTGGAACAACTGCTTACCACTATCTTCAGCCCCAGTATGTAGATGTGTGGAAACGTGGCAACAGAAGGGGATTGCAAGTATTCAAACACTACTATGGTATGAGCCCTGGCATAATCAGAGAGGCTATATCAGAGCTCTTATATAATGTGATTGCTGCCATAATTTGTCGCCACACTACATGGCACCAAAGGGACAAGTGGATTTTGTTACAGGACAAGTAGATTTATGAAGCAACCTGCCCCATGGGTAAGTAGATATTTTATTAAATTCCACACCCCTGCAATGATAGCTAATCCATCTTCTCTTTTGTCTATGCTATTTTATGTAACAGTTTGATTGCCTTGTAGAACAGCTTCAGGCTGTATTGGGACCATGTCTTCCCAAAGCCATGGTGGTTTAGTTATGAAAAGTAAGTCAGGTTGTCCGTCCATAGATTGAAAATGTGGTACTTGTTTTTGGAAATAGAATGGGACTTCATTTGTAAGCTGTTTAAGGAAGGTGTTTTGGATGTGGTGGTATTTTTTTTTTGTGCTTAGGCAGAGTGAGTATTGTCCTTGGAAGATGAAGATGGTGTGTTGTTGCTGAATGTGTTTGCTGTAGCAGGACATAAGGTGAGTGTTTTTTGGTTGTGGTTATCCTCGCCAAACAGACTTACAAGGCATTTAGGATCTGTGTGTGGGTTGTGGCTAGCTAAAGTTGTGGCAGTGAGCTGTGTAGTTGTCTTAGAATTGTAGCGTTTTGTGATAGACAAGTGGAAGCGAAGTTATGAAGATTGGGGTGGTGTGGCTTTCTTTTGCGTAAGTTGAAGGTGGAAGGGATATGGGTGAGAGGTGGTGGCGGAACATGAGGGCCTGGTTTTATGGCACTGAATTGTGTGATGGGTGCTAGACAGTTGAGTGAGTTGTGTATTTCTGGATTGAGTGGTTGGTGTCTTTGTTGTATGGAAACTGAGTTGGAGATCGTTGAGAATGTGTGTTGTTTGTGTTGGCATTAGTTGCATAGTGGGTGTGTAGTGGTATTTTGTAATGGATGGAAGTTTGGGAGTGTTTGAGTTGTTTTGCAGAGATAGGTTGTGCGGGTGGTTGGGTTTGTTTTTTTAATATGGTGTGATATTGGTGTATTACCTTGAGACGTCTTGTTGGAATGTGAAGGATTTTGGTCTTGTGGAGGTTGAAATATAGGGGATAGGATTAGGTATTATTTTAATTTATTTATTCATCAACTTTACAACACATTACTGATACAAACATCAGTTCGGCAAGACAGTACATGGCATGATATATGAGGGAGATAATATGGCAAGATTAGTTGGTCGGTACACATACATCACAATAGCATTACAGAAAAGTAATACAGATACAACAAAGCTTTCCAGAATGTCCGAGTACCACGATACATTTATGGCCACCATATATAGACTGTTGTATTTAAGCAGGTCAAATCAATGTCATGTGGTAACCAATAGTGCGATAACAGTGCAGAAAGAAGATAGTCATTAATCAGGATGTATTTACAATAAATAGGAACGCATAGGATCCTAAAAATCACAGGGGTGAGCAGTCGGCATGAGGGTTGCGGCATATGTCCCGGACCAGTCCTCACATAGTGACATATCCGTTAACCAAACCTGAAATTTCAGAGCACATATGCCACCCCACATCATGGGCACTCTATGATTACCCAAAAGCAAACCAGTGGCAGTGAATTTGTAGGATTCTGTGTTAAAGGAGAGTCTAAGGAGAGTTGAAAAGTGGATATACAAGGCTTAGGTGGTTTCATTTTTGGATGAGTGTGGGGAGGAGGTAAGTTGAAGAGAAGTGTTGAATGAGTGTTGTCCTGGGCTTTGGGTGGCAAAAAGAGATAGGCCGTGTAGTGGAAGGGTGTGAAAGAGGGCTAAGAGGGTTGTTGTTGGCAATATTTTGAGTTGGCAGAGGTTAGTCGAAGAGTTTAGTGTGAAAAGGGAGAAACTGTGTGAGATCGAACGAAGTATGGATATGTACTGGAGGGTGTAGAGGCATTGTGGGTATAGTAATTTTGAATTGTTGTTTAGGCCAAAGTTGTGATTTGTGTAGAAGTGAAGGGCCCCTGATGTGGCTGGAGGGGTACAGGGCTGTGTAGGAGTTTTTTGGAGAGCTGCATATTGTTTGGTTGGTGATGGATGGTATGAGTTTGCTGGGATTGGTAGGTGTGTGTTGAGAGAATTTGTGCATTTTGATTGTTTTGGATGTCTTCTTGTTCATTTCTTTCGGTAGAGAAACGGGCAGGCTGTCTGGACTGTGCACCTTATTTACACCCAAACGTACTCTTTTTGCCTACAACACCATACTTTGAGAATAGTCCATGCTGTACCCTACTTTTGAAAAGGGGGATTCATTCTTTCCAATTCTTTTGCCGGCAAAACGTGTCTAAGAATACCGCAAAGATCTTCAAACATGGAACTGTCAAATAATCTACAAAGACACTCTTTGCTCGTCAGAAAGGTCAGCACATACTGTCTTTTCTTCACCTGTGAAACCTCTCACATGCACTAAAGGACTTGTAACTTAATTATAATTTGTAGAAAGATGCTCATCATATCAGCCTCACCCTCACTCAAGGCAGAGATGTCTATCTGAATGTAAAATAACAATAAAATCATTCATGATCCTAGCATCTGGTTCTGATTTGAAACTTTTAAATGCTTATTTTCAAATGCAGCTGATCAAGAAAAAACAACACTTGGAAACCAGCCCAATACCAGCAGGCTCAACTCTTCTGATCAGACCAAATTGAAAACCCTTGATGCGGCTACCCGTGCCCCCAGAAAAAGGGCAACTGTAGGAGGCTGGCTCTCTATATAGTGTACTAAAACGAAGTACACTATGCAGAAAGTCCAGTGGATCCCTTACTAGTATACAGAGGCAAAAGTGGATAATACTAATGCTCTTTTTCTGGTAGTGCGGGCAAGCAGTTAGGCTTATCAGACGGTAGTGCTAAGCATTTGTTGTACTCACAGAGGCAATAAATGAGACACACACTCAAGAATAAATCTGAGACCAATTTGTAAAGATAACACCGATTTTTATTTCATTTTCAGACCCAGGACTTTGTTCTAAGGTATGTACTTTTTAAGTTAGGATTTTTCAAAGTTCGCCAAATAAATTACTGTTGTGCCCAATCATGCACAATAGAAGTCAATGGGAGAAAAGAAGAAAAAGCATATAAAAATCACAACATGGGTTCTCGAGGTTCACCTTCTGGATTTAGGTAATACTGTCCAGTGTTTCAGCAGTGGAAGATCGGGAGCAGGGTGCTGAGGTAGGTGGTAGCTGGCGCGCTACGAAGAAGGGGGCCACCTGAAAACACGCTGCACAGAGGGACTTAAAGTTAAGTCCGGTGGGGTCCTACTGAAGGGAGAAGGTCGCAAAGGCCTAAGGACCACGCGAACACAGCTGGTTCGTCGTTACCCAGGCCGGGCGATGGGTGCAGAGCAGATAGGGCAGCCAAGCATTTTGCGTCGAGATGGTCCTCGTGGTCAGGGGGCAGGCATGTTGCAGGGATGGTTCCGGGACAGCTGGGCCACTTACGGAGCGGTCTCAGGGGTCTTGAAGTCCCTCGACGGGTGTCTGCGTCCTGGGTAGTTGGAGCCCAGATTGGACTCTTTCTTCTCGGTCTTCGGTGTAGGGGTCCGGTACCCCGGGTATTGGCACGACTATGGTAGATCCTGGTGTCTTTTCACTTGATGGGGGGACAGTCTGACCCTCCGGAGTTGATGTACCTCTTCTAGCTTGGGTGCTGCACCTGCGAGCAGCAGATCGGTAAACCGGACTTCGTGGTTTGGTGGCTGCAGGGGAGTAGCTCCTCTACTCCAAGGGAGGTTCTTGGCAATTGGTCGAAGGCTGGAGGTGCTCTGGGATTCTTGGAGGCCTCACAGTTGCAAGACGAGACAGCACACCACAATTGTTGAGACCTGGAAGCAGCCGGCAGGGTTTGGTGCCAATTTTCTGCAGCAGTTCTTCAGTTCTCAGGTCAGCAGCTCTTCTTTGTCCGTTGCTCTTCTTAGGTCAGTCAATCCTAATTTCAGGGTCCGGGGATGCCATGAAATGCTAAATTTAGGGGCGTTAAAGGAGGGGTGATGGGTAGTAGCCAATGAGCTACCTACCTTTAGGGTGTCTACACCCCCCAAGTGACCACTTCCTGTGGGAAGGGTCTCTACCCGGGCAATAATAAGGTGATTTCCTACCATCACAAGAAAGAGGAATTGTAATAGTAGTGTCCACATTGCCTGCCCCACCTTAGGGTTGGTGCTGGCTGAATGTGGGCACACCTCCTAATCTAACTAAATTTCCCACCTGTCGTCCCACCAAAAGAGGAGTAGGAAAGGAGGGTTTTCATCCTCCACTCTGGAGATGCCTAGGTTGCATTTCAAAGGCTGCCTTGCCTTTGAAGCTTCCCGCCCTGGCAGGCCCTCCCGGCCTGGAGGAGGTGTGAAGCACCTCTGCCCAGAGCAGGCTTTGTTCCTGGCCTCTGAGAGCGCTGACTTTCATCCCATGAGGTCAGAAACATGTCTGGTGGTGGCAAGCAGGCTAAGATTAGTCACAGACCACACCAGTGCTTCGTAGGTTTTCAAAGGACCCTTGAAAAGGGTCTCCTGTGTACATTTATTAATAAATCCAACACTGGTATCAGTGTGGATACATTAAGACGAGCTGTTTAGTACCAAACATCTTAGGGTACAGTTAAGCCATCATGGAGCTAGGAAACTCGTAATGACAAGTGTCCAGCCCGTATACTCTCTATGGCTTCCCTGTGCACTTACAGTATCCAAGAATGGACTTAGATACTGTAGGGTCATATCTGCTCATGCAGATATGTCCACGCATGGGATATAGTGCAACTTGCCTTAGGGCTGTAAGGCCTGCAGTAGGTGTGACTTACCTATACCTCATACAGTGTATGTGGGCATGGCACACAGGGTTGTGTGCCATGTTGACTCTTCGGTTTTCTCTGCACCAAAACACGCATCCTGCAACGGCAGTGTGCATGCTCTTGGCGAGCAGTCCCTAGGGTGGCACAATTTGTGCTGCAGCCCTAGTGGACCTCCCTCAGTTCTAATGCCCTAGGTACCAGGGGTACCATTTACTAGGGTCTTACAGGGATTGCTGAAGTTGTGCCAATAGTGGTAAAGTTTTTAGGGAAAGAACACTGGTACTGGAAACCTGGTTAGCAGGGACCCAGCACACCTCAGTTAAAGTTGCATCAAAAACCAGGCAAAAAGTTGGGAGGGTACTGCAATAAAAAACACAGCTTCCCACAGCAACCGAAATGAATAGGCACCACATAGGATATGTCCCACATGCCAGAGTGTAGGGAACCACTACAGCAATGCCAAACAATGCCCATCCGTAACGACACCCACCGTTTTCCCACAAAGTGGCCCTTCACACCTTAGCAAGCACACAGTGCACCTCAAGGATCTTGAAAAAAACTCTTTAGATTATGTTGATCTGTTGTTTCTAAATCTGTTTCAGAAAAGCTTGGCATTCTCTTATAGGATAAAAAACCCCTGTATGTGAACTTACAACACAGTAGCACCTCTTTAAACACTCCCAAAAAGTGATCAATTCTTACCTTCTATGCCCCCCATGTACATGGGCTGATGCATCACATATGAACCGTACCTCAAAGTAACACAGAGCCTCCTGCTCTGCACTATCCCCTGGGGTCATTGAAGAACAGCTACTTGAGTATTGATAAATGAATCACAAGTACTCTCCATCAATTCACAGCAAACACCAGAAGAGCTCCCTTAATACATATTATAGAAAATACCAGAAGCCTGGGATCGTCCAACCCCACCAGCAGTGGCACATGTACTTGTAATCTAATTCCGAAAACAGTCTCTTTGACACATACCTCTGCAACCATGCTTGCCTCTTTTGGGTGTATTTCATACAACTGCCACTCAGCCTCAAATCATCACCTTGAAATTACAAACTTGATCCTCGATAAGTCTTGACCTACGTTTTCTACCGGAAACCTAACTAATTGAATCCTCTCAGATGATAATAAACCTTCTCCTCCCATCGACCTTGCGATATTACGCCACGACTGTAAATGTAAATTAGGTGGTTGAGTGGCATCCATTTACTTGAACTCTACCCAGTGCAAGAGCTTAAGTTGTGAGCAGTTTTCCATCCGGCCAATTTCTATCAGAGAAAATGAAGTCTCCTGGCATGAAACACTCCAAATGTCCCTTTGGGAGATGGGCACCTCTTTAGAGAACACCTTATTGGAAGTCATGGTAAAGAAATCAAATTCTGCCTCAAGCATCTTATTTTTAGAGAACTTAACTTTCATTTGGAGGACCAAAGTGGCAAAAATTACGCAACTATCACTCTTCCTACTTAACTGTGATCTCTTTCTCCATGCGTCTCTTGTGCCTATGTGAAGGGAGCCACACAAGACCTGATAATTGCTAAAGAAGGTCTCTTGAATGCTGAGACGCCATCCCTATAGATTGGTCTATCACTAACTGATCCCTTTCTCTTTTCTGCTGTCCAAAATAGTGACCACTGGTTTATCCAAAAAACCTAAACAAGGGAGCAGAGTACTGGCCTCTTCCTTTTTCCAGCTTTTAAAAATATCCCACCTGAACTCCAGGTACACACTCTCATGACCTGTTATAACAAAGCCATGTCAGAGATCATTGATGAATTGGTACCCCAACTTAAAAAACCCATAAATCAAACAAATAGTTTTCGATCAATAAGCCTGCAAACACATCTAGAAACAAAACTTTACATACGAACCTTGAAACACGACATAATGATTGCCATTCAAAGCCAAAGCAGCATTTTAGAAGAGAAATTGGTTCTGCGAAAAAGTTCAAGGACATTATTTGAAAATGTCAATAAAATGCAACCCCTCAGCCGATACCAGTTTGCACAAGTGATAAATGTGAAAAATTCTCCAAGGTGTTGTAGAAAAATGAAAAAGCTCAGAAGTCCCCCACTTCAAACCAATGATGACACACCTCAAAATACCATACCAACCTGATCAATGTCTCTTTAACCTTGGGGGAAGTATCATACTGCTTAAAAATGGGCAAAGTGGGGGCGTGGCCTGACCAGCGACTGTAATGGCAGCTCGGAGCTGAAGCTCTGTGGAACCCCTGCGCATCGCGAATAAAAAGCGGCATTAAAACCGCGCAAATGCCCGAAAACAGCTGTGGACCGTAAGGCAGAATGATCGGAGCACCTCAAGATCCTGCTTCCACTCCGTAAAATCGATCTGAAGCCTGCTTAACGATCGGAGCGGCCCGCTGCGGCCGAGAGTAACATGGCGCCCGGGGCATGGTGGGCCCTTCACCAGGCGTGACATCGGCCGGACTGCTGCATCCAGAGTCGGGCTGCCGGAGGACGCGGAGTCCGGTAAGCGAGCAGACCTCCCCCCACCCCCCTCTCCGATTTGCGAGCCGCGTTGCTCTGGCAGATGAGGGGCCGCCTGCTGCGCTCGGAGGCAAAAGAACTGCGGGGGTGAGGGGAGCGACACTCTTGGAATCGGCGGCCCCAACGAGCGCGCTGAGAACGGAGCTGATCTGAGGCGCGACAGTGCTGGCGTTTACCATCCTCCACATATTGCAAGGAAGAGTGGAACTGACACTGCCTCGACGATCGAGGCCTCCAGTGAATAATTAGCCTGTGCCATCCCCACACAGCTGCATGCGCCACGCGACAAACGCACTGCCACCCACGCTCTGAGGCCTGGCCAGAGGGAGCGACCTACACCCGCAGGGGATGACACGCAGAGACCCCAAACAGCGGCAACTGCAATTTGACGCACCCAAGACACTGCACAAGCCAGCGCGATGGCAGTAAAGCACATCCTCCGGCGCACCGCGCACGGGCAACCCCGCGGACACCAACACTCTGCTACTGGAGCTAAGGTCTGGCTTCAAGGCGCTAGATATTCGATTTGACGCCCTGGACAAACGACTTGATGGTCTAGGCGAGCGCATAGACCGCCACGAGGCCCGGCTAGACATGGCGGAGGGGCGAATATCGGACCTCGAGGACGGTGCAGCCCAAGCAACAAAACGGATGGAGCGGCTGGAGAGAGTCATGAAGACAGTTGCCACCAAAAATGAAGATTTGGAAGCCAGAAGTCGCAGAAATAACGTGCGCATAATGGGGGTGTCCGAGTCCACCAACACGGGAAGACTCGACCAGTTTACTGCGCGGCTGCTGACGGAGCTGTTTGGAGCTGAGCGATTCACGTCCACATTTGTGGTAGAACGAGCGCATAGAACACTGGGGCCGAGACCCAACCCTGGCAGCCCACCTAGACCCATCATGGCAAGGCTCCTGAATTTCAAAGACCGGGACACGGTGCTATGACTCGCCAGGGAAGCTGGGAGTTTATCTTGGCAAGGATCAACGATTTCCATCTATCCAGATTTCACCGCGCTCGTGCAGGAAGCCAGGCGCAAATTCACGGGAGTGAAAGCCACATTACGAAACTTGGGCCTGCGATACGGGATGCTATACCCTGCAAGACTCGAAGTCGACGTGAACGGGAAAACAGGGGTGTTCGACAATCCTACGGACGTTCAGAACTTTTGCAAGCAGTATTCCGGAGGAAACGCTTTAAACGGCAGAGCCTCTCCTGGCGGAGCGTCACAGGGCGCCCAAATGTGGATCTTTTTACAGTCAGCTGAGGCCCGAATAGATTGAACTGAGATCCTATCCCAGTGACACAGCCGTAGACGCTGAACTGTACCGGAACTGTACATTGATATACTGACGAAATGGTGGACATTAACTTGTAAGTTCAGATGGGGACACAGTTGGGCTAGATTTATTAACTGAGCGGATGCGTGGAGGAACCACGTGGCGTTGCCGCCCCCCCCACCCCTGCCTTTTCACAATGGTACTTGATCGAGGTTGTTCGCCATGTTGGCTCAGTAAGAATGAGCAGTTAATTCTAAGGGGTTAAGGGAGTGAACCTAGCAGACAGCTACTAGGTTTCGGCGGGGGGAGGGGGATGGGTAAAGTAGGTATCAGAATGTTGGAAATTGTTTTGTTCTGTGTGTTTACAACTGCACATACCACCAAAGGCTCGCAGATACGTCACTATTTACCAATGCATCAACAATGGCACATCGGGGAGACACCCGTCGCTGCATGACTGTAACCCTGTTGACGTGGAACATACGAGGTCTAAACAACCAGAAAAAGGGCAGGCAGGTGCTTCCCTACATGCGACAGCACAAAGCCGACATTGTTTTCTTACAGGAAACGCACCTATCACCACCTCACCCGCCCAGATTTGCAATCACCTGGGGACCCCATCGCTTTTTCTCTAGTTACAGTTCATACTCCCTAGGAGTGGCAATTTTGATAAACAAAACACTGCCTTTTATTTATACCTTCACAGTTACTGACACGGAGGGACGCTTCATTTTGGTAGTAGGAAGGCTGGCAGGACATGAGGTCCTTCTAGTTAACGTTTACTCCCCGAACATAGACGACCCTGCCTTTTACAAACGATTACAATTGCAGATAGACTCAATAGAGGCCGACTATACTTTCCTAGGAGGAGACCTAAATATCCTACTAGATCCCAAGCTTCACAGTACCACTATGTCCCCAGTTAACAAGCCCCGGTCGCTCACGCTGCTAAAAGAAATGTGCCGAACCTATGCACTGACGGACGCCTGGATGCACCTAAACCCCTGAGGCACAGATTACACTCATTATGCGCAGCAATACAATACATAGATGAGATTGGACTATTGGCTACTATCCAATTCAGCTATACCATGGGTCCAATCGGCCATACATCTACCCGGCACCCTGTCCGATCACTTTCCAGTGCTCCTAACAATACAAGTCCCAGGCGAGGAAGGCTTTGAAAGACAGTGGCGAATCCCCTCCATGGCTCTGCATGACAGTCTTCAAGGCTGAACTGCGCACCGCGATTGTAGAATATTTTGCCCATAACACAGGGTCAGTCTCATCACAGACGGTCCTGTGGGACGCCTTTAAGGCGTGCATCAGAGGGGTCTGTATCTCTACCCAAATTTGAGTCCTGAGAGATCTGAGACGCAGCCTTGCCAAATTAGAGGGCGATCTTACTAAACTAGACAGAGAAAATATGGTGGGAGGAGATACAGACGGCCCAACACCTGAACCGCAGAGCGGAATTGCTGGCTGAACATGCTGAGGCTGCAGAGCGGGAAACCCATTACTTAGGGAAATATGCGAAAGCCCGAAGGTATGGCGAGGGAGAGCGCCCGGGGCGCACCCTCGCGCAACTACTCCGACCACACCGCAGCCAGGGCTACATCACTAAGCGACAGAGGCAAGATGGCACAGCGGCCACTGGTACGTCAGCCATAGGACAGGCACTACTGCAATACTACACTGACCTTTACACTGCTAGAGAGCCGTCAACAGTTTGGGGGAAATTAAGGCATACTTAAATGAGATAGCTATGGTCTGGCTACCCGACGCCCTCTGACCATTCCTAAGCGAACCATTTTCCACCGATGAGATAGAGCAGGCCATCGACAACATGGATGGCTCAAAAGCTCCAGGCCTCAATGGATTCCCGGAGCCTTTTACAAGGCCTATAAACATCTCTTGGCCCCACACCTCTTGGAGGTATATGTGGAGGCGCTGGACGAGGGAACCCTACCCCCCCTCGTTCAGGGAGGCGGTCATTATCCTTATACCGAAACCCGGAAAGGATCCGGAAAAATGGCTCATACCGCTTGTTCTCATTACGAAACTTTGACTACAAAATACTAGCTAAGATGCTGGCTACCTGCTGGCTCTACTCATGGAGCAGATTATAGTACCATCCCAGACCGGATTTATAAAACACAGATCCACAGCGCTAAACTTGAGGACCTTCTTCTCCGTAGTCAATAGAATAGACCCAAAAGTCCCGGAGGCGGCAACCTTTTTGGATGCTGAAAAAGCATTTGATTCTGTGGAGTGGCCCTTTCTGCACGCAGTACTGGACAAAATGGGCATGCCGAAGGGCTTCACTGCATTGATCAAACTGCTATATGTTGCACCTTCAGCCCGTATCCGTTATAATAGCACGATTACGGAGCCTTTCCCTATATCTCGAGGCACCAGCCAGGGGTGCCCATTATCCCCAATACTATTTATAATCGCAATGGACCCTCTGATCCATTACTTGCAAAAGGACCATATCCATAGAGGGCTGCAGTTCAAACACGGCCCGCTGCTGGTAACCCTATATGCTGATGACATGGTACTGTATGTGGGGATGCCATCCACTAATCTCCCACCGATTCTAGCGGAAATTGAACTGTTTGGGGCCTTGTCCGGTCTCCATATTAACTGGGACAAATCCGAGATTTTCCCACTGACAGAAGTACATGACAGGGCATGTGGAGAATTCCCAATCCAGTGGTGTGAGACCGATATCAAATATTTAGGCATAAACCTCCACAGGGACAAAGAGCAGATACTGAGACTGAATTATGGCCCAGCGATGGGCAACCTGCAAATGCAGGTGGAACATTGGATCCATCTGCCACTGTCCATGGCTGGGCGCATAGCCATTATCAAAATGGTGGTTCTGCCCCGACTACTCTACCTTTTCCAAAACATCCCCATTCCACTTACAAATGCCTTCTTCACACAGATACGTAAGTTATTAATAAAACTGGTATGGGGTGGGAAACAGCCCAGAGTAAGCTGGAACACACTGACTCTGCCATACGAAAGGGGAGGATTCGGGGTGCCTGATATACAACTGTATTACTTAGTGGCGCAAGGTGGCTACATCTGGGACCACCCTGACCCACGTATGCCATGCACGAAGCCAGAGAGGGACTTGGCTGACTCCACCCCGTTGAACTCACTGCTGCCAGTTGGGATGTCACGAGACCCCCAACACATTCAAACACTGTACACTACGTGCTGGGCATGGATGTGGTTACTCAGGAAAACAGGAGAGACTACACTGTACTCCCCAGCATTACCAATAATTGCCAACCCATGTCTTCCCCCCCACACTGGATACACTAACTAAACACACCCTTCAGTGCTTTGATATAAGTAACATTGGTGACTTGTTCCCTAATGGGCATGCATTCTCCCGCACAGAGGACCCCCGGTTCTCAACAGCTTCGTTCATGGACCACTTTATCCTGACCCCTATGCAGGGAGCACTTAGAGACGCTATACCCACCTATCCCATTGAACCTAAGGAATTCACACCACTTACACTAGTAAATGCAGACCGCAGCGGAGAGCACATAACATCCCGATTGTACAAAGCCTGTCTGGCGCTCATGCCACAGCACGATGCCAAGGTAAGAGACGCTTGGGCAGTCGACCTGGAGCAACCACTCACCGACAAGATTTGGAAACGTTGCTGCACACAAACGACACAAATTGCTCCATTTTAAGATCCTAAGAAACGGCCTATGTCACGCCACGGCAGATGGTCCGCATAGACAGCGCTAGATTTGGACACTGTCCCAAGTGCAACTTACATGCGGCCTCATTCGCACACATGACATGGACATGCACCATAATAGCTTCATACTGGCAAGACATATTTAGGGAAGTGCAACAGATGACCGAGTTACAAGTGGGCCGTTCCCCATTAATAGCCTTACTGGGTTATGTAGACGAGATCCCCAAGAGTATGTGCAGATTCGTAGCAATGGCAATGCTCCTGGCGAAGCGTGAAATAGTCATACACTGGGGAAGTAAACAGAAACCCACGGTCAAAAGCTGGATTAAGAGTATGATACACTGTGACACCATAAGTGAGTTATTTGCAGAACTTCAGCCCCCAACATCTCGCCCAAAAGACATATGGCAAACATCGAGGGAATACTTACGGCAACAGGACGACCACGCCACACAATCAAGTTTGGAGCGAAGAGCCGCACTACAAGGTGCATAAAGTACATAATCGCCATATGTATGTTGTGTCATTGCATTGAGCAACGAGGAATATGTTTGGAATTGAGGCATGCTACAAAAGGCGGGGAACGCTACAGGGATGTCAAAAGTGCAGCATGTACAAGATGTATACTGACGATGTAACGTTGTGCTTGCTTGCTGAGCCAAAGTGGTAAATGGTTACGAATGTGATACGTATTTTGTAGTTGCGACTTAAATGTTTCAAACATGACAATTAAAAAAAATAAAAATGGGCAAAGTCTCCCCTCCCCTAAAAAACAATCTGTGTGGGAAAACCGCTGTAGCTATATGACCCCCTTAATGAATTTCAATTCGGCTTCAGGATGGGATGTATCAAGTAGCGGCAATCCTCCATTAAATCCATGACATGCTGCACACACACTTGCTGCACACATACTTAATGAATACTTCATGATCTGTCAGCTATGTTTGACACCAAATATCACCATTCCCTCCTAAGTAGACTGGAAGAACGAATGGGAGTGAAAGGGGCAGTTCTCAGGATGTTTGCCTTCTACCTAAAAAAACACAACAAATCTGAATTCCTCTCACCCATCCTCCCTCTCTTCTAGGGAGTTCCACAAGGTTCTGTCATATCCCCCAATCTATCCAACTTGCGCTTTGAACCTAGGGAGATTCTTCTTGAAGTGTTAGTTCTCTTCCTTTCCTGTATATGCTGATTACACGCCTCTGTTTATGAAGATCTCCTTCCTGAAGACGTTGCTTGCGTTTCCAAGATTCTCACCAGTTTCGGATGCGTGATCAAAATCTGAAACTGAAGCCTGTAAAAACAAAATTTCTCTCCACTACACAGTGTTCTATTCCGGTTTGAACCTGGCTCAGCAGTCTCAACATATTGTACTGCAAGCTTCGTATCACCGTTTGCCCTAGACCTAGACCTAGACATAAACCTAAACCTTGACACACACATAAATTCCATAGCCAAAGGTACACCAAGTTGGATCATGCACTTAATTCAGCCTTGTTGAGAAAACTTTCATCCCGAAACAGGCTTTAAATCAGTGGTAAAATCCTTAGTTCTTTCTGTGATTGATTATGGAAACACTATATTATCAGGCACCCCTGAATGTGGCCCTCCAGTCTCCTGCAAAGTTAATAGCAGGAAGAGGAAGATTCAAAACTCATATACTGACCTCCCTCAAGTGTTTCCCCATCGAAGCCTAAAGCAAATTTAAGCTTATTCATAGTGCATAAGTGTCCACACAGTGAATTGCCCTTGTATCTTGCACATAAATTAATCATATCTGGAGGAATCCGCTCACTACGAACCGCAGGAAATACCTATCTTCAAGAAAAACAAGCTCTTAATGAGATATATGTGGAGAGAGAAATAAGGAATATTATCCCGCAGATCATTTGGCACAAAACCCTTTTATGACCTGTTTAAAAGGAAGTATTAGTCCTTTTACTGCAAAGACACTATGGCCTCGAATTATCTTTTTGAATGATACTTAACTCACTTGATGGGTGATAATGTGTGAGAACTCTGGGTTGCCTTCCAGTAATCCTATATGTCGATTTTTCCCACCCCAGAGTATGTTGAGACACATTCTGTTGCTGTGTGATTTTTGCATAGTTTATCATGTACTTAAAGTCCAGTCTGCCGACGTTGGTATAGCGATAAGCGTCCTTGTAAAGTTCTGTGTTATCCATCCAGTCTACTATGTGCTGTATGAACCCTTAAATCAGTAAGTTGCATACTCTGTTCTACTTTTAATATATAAAATGTATTTTCAGGGATGATATAACTATCAGGGATAGTTATTAGATCCTTCAGTTAAAAATGCTATATTGAAATGGTTATATCAAGGGTATTAAGAGCCGAAATTGCCCTGTCTTAATTTAAACCTGTTAGCTCAGTCCCTACCAATTACTTTACCTTTAGAAGACATTCTTTCTAATAAGGAAGAATGAGCAGAGGAGTCGAGTTCAGTGATGCAGCAACCTATAACAGCAATCCTATTACTACTAGTTCTGTGGCTTATTCCAATGATCCTATTACGATAGCAAAAATATATATATATATCTATCATCGATATGGCATCCAGAGCAAATGATGTTTCATAGAAATAAGTTAGGAAAGCGGGAAGTACAAGGAAGGCTGTTTAGAGATATGAAATAATTAGCTTTGGTATCGCCCTGTCATGAATGTGAAGTCATCAAGTAACATTTGCAACAGTATAAAGTGCAATGAACTCCCCGGGATCAAAAGTTCCAAGTATTTTATTAGTCCATGCCGTCCGATATACAGAATAAATTTTCAGGCCATTCTGCCTTAAATTTCAAATACTGGACCTACCTTGGCTCTGAATATGAAATGACAATCGAAGGTTGACTTAAGTCTGTGTGTTGGCCTAGCACACAAACATTTTGATGTTCGAAAACCGTGCAGATTAATATGTGCCGATATATGCCGCTTGTAATGCATACACAATGCTTCTAGGGTTAATTTTGTTTCCAATGTCGCTTTTCAGAACATTGAGTGGTTTCCAATCGAAAAATTGCCGTGTCATAGAAATGACATGACCCCAAGGTCGAAGCTTGGTTTGGCGCCGAATAAGTTTTTCATGGCCATTCCCTTTATCAGGTATGTAGTTCAAAGCAAGCTGCCGAATTTACACAGCCAAGGACTACTCTTGCCTGCCTCTACCAGACACACATTCTTTGAACACTTCATTTAATTGATTAATTAAATAGTAGTTTAACTTTTTCATAGGCCCTTACGAGACTGGATTAGCAGAAGGTTTGGAGACTCCTCGGACAGCGACAATGGCCAGGTGTCCAATGGCAGCACTCCCTCCAAGCCTAACGCAGAAAAGTCCAAGTAAGGCAGTTGAATAATATTGACTCTTGTAACTGATTGCTCCTTTCTTAGTAAACTTTTAGTTGTTTTTTTGCTAGCACATTCTCGCCTTGATTCTCTGCCACACGTGGTTGTTGTCTGTTGGTTGCACTCCATGTAAGCTAAATATAGACGAGCCTGCCCATATTTAGTAAGCGAGTTTGACCAGGTTGTTTCGTATTTGTAATTGTTGTACACTTTTAGACTTATTTTAGATTTTTGACTATATAGTTAAAATGTTGCGTGGCACAAACGCTCGCTCCTATTATTTCCCACTGCATACAGTATCATATGTAATTTCAGTTTTTCCACTGAGCTAAAATACTGTGTCCAACACTTGTTTTTTGCTGTTCTGGAAAATGTTCTCCCTGTTCATTTCACGCTGGTGTGGTGCTGCATCCCCGTGTAGTAAAGCCTGTGAAACCCTTTCTCACTTGCTGGTCCTAACAACTCATTCCTTGGCGGCCCTGGGAACTTCGAGTCATGCTATAGTCATGTGAGCGCTGATGGACCTTTGCCAACTGTTCCATCTGTGATACTTTGACTGAGGGTAATTCTGTCTGTCCTCAGGCACGACGCTGCAAACTCTACAGTTGTCCAACACGGGATATTGTTTTATGTTTATAAACATTGGAATTGCACCGCCTATGCTCATGATCCCATTTTAATAGAGAATATTTTTGAAATAACTAAAGACCGCAGACCCGATGTAACCCACATAAGTTGATAGGCTTTGTGCGGGTCAAAAACCACATTTCAATGTATCACTTGGACACGGCGAGTTACAAATGTCTGTGCAAGCCACCATCTCACTATTGTTCAAATTACGAGGTAAAGGGGTGGTAAAGAGGCATCCCTCCTTGCAATTGCAAGAATGTGTCCATGTTTTCCGACAGTAAAGCATTGAAGGGCTACCGACTTCCCTCTCAGTTGCTAATTCTTCACACAGTGGTTGTTGTCAGAGAAGAACAACTTGCAGATGACAAATGTGGGCACCTGGGTAGTAGATGTTGGCTCTATAGAGATCACTGTATGCTCCCGAATATCTTTTCTGCCAAGTGGCACTTTGTAGGCATTGTATACATTGTGTCTTAATGGGGAATTGGCTTCAACAATGGCACTATACAAATGCAAAGATGGGCTTCTGCAAGCCTCTATTTCTAAATTCACATCTCATTTCATGGTTTCGCAGTAGGAATCCTGCCTCTTGTCGAAGAATAGTGTCTCAAACACCAAATAAACGTTCTACCAATTAGAAGGAAAATCCAGTATTCTGAATTTTATCAGGTGAACCACCCTTAAATAGTGGATAACCTGTGACGTAGGTTATCTATGGCACAGAGGCACATATAAAAAATTTATGTATTTTCATGAATTAAAATACACATTATACATATCGGACATTTCGACATGCAAAATAAAATAAAACACATAAATATATATTCATAAAATATTAATGAAAAAAGTAGTACACAATGAATTTCTGTACTTAAAAATTCCATCACACGCATCTAACCAGCTAAATGAAGCACATCTAGTAAGGGATATTAATTAATCTTCAGACACGTTAAGATATCTCTTCCCACATGCAAGATCCTATAAAACTTCTTCAACAGGGCAACACAAATATCTCAAGCAGTTAGTAATCAATGCCTATGTATAAGCAGCAGTTTTTGTTGTTGTTTTTTTTCTAGAATAAATGATAAAAAACTTTTCCAATAGGCATATAAGCATTTTCAGGGCAAAACCTGCACTGACGCTTTAAGGCAGCCAAGACTTACCAAGGTCTCGCCATACAACACAGTGACAGTCACTCAGTTCTTTTTTCCAGTCAGTGGTGAAGATCTTAGCGCATCAACTCCAGCCTTTTCAGCTTTTTCTGGGGTTAAAATGATTCTGTAAGCAATTTCTTGCTGCATTTGACGTTTTCATTATTTGCATTCAGTATGAGAACGTTTTTTTTTCAGGAGGCAAGGTTAATTTTCTTCTGCCTTTTCTTTGAGTCGCAGGTTCTTTCTTTCTTCCCCAAAATCTCCAGGAATGATTTGTGTCGGAAGCCTCCTCTCAAGGGTGTGACCCTTTGTAGAAAGTTTCAGTGACATTTTCTTCCCATTGTTTTTTTTTCGTTGTGTGGCTGTAGGAAAGTACTCCTTTTTGACATGGTCACCTCCACTTTTTGCCTGGTAAATGATGTTATTTCGACTGGAAGTGCACTGGGTTCCTGCTAACCAGGTCCCCAGTGCCAGAGCTCTTTCCCAAAACTGTACAATAGTTTCCCCCCAATTGGCAAAATCTTTAGCACCCTCTGTAAGTCCCTAGTAAGTGGTACCTATAGTATCTAGGGCCCGGGGTACTAAAGAGGGGTCCCAAAGGGCTGCAGCACGAATTGTGCCACCCTAAGCGACCCCTCACCATGCACATGCAAGGCTGCCATTGCAGGTTGAGTGTCTTGGTGCAGACAAAAGTGAAAACACAGCATGTCACACATCCCTGTGTGCCATGTCCCCTAACAATGCATGCAATATTTGTAAGTCACCCCTACAGCAGGCCTAGAAGCCCTAAGGCAGGGTGCTGAATATTACATGGGAGGGCATACCTGTATGAGCAGATACGCCTCTGTGCTGGACATTCTTATTACTGCCAGTACAAGTGACCAGGGAAGCTATTTTAAAACATTTGCTGGACACTGGTGAAAACTACTTCCCCAGCTACATAATGGCTTCACTGAAGATAAGGATGTTTGGTATCAAACATCTCGTATTGATAAACCCACACTGATTCCAGTGTTGGATTTACCAAATACATGCACACAGAGGGCACCTTAGAGGTGCCCCCTGAAAACCTACCAGCCTCTGGTGTGCTCACTGACTAGTTTCTTCGAGCCTGCCGCCCCAGACACTGTTCTGACCTCCCAGGGTGAGAGCCTTCTGCTCTCAGGAGACCCAGAACAAAAGCCTGTCTGGGAAGAGGATGTTGCACCCCTCCCACAGGATGACCTGCTGATTAGCCTTCCTAAACCGGCAAGCTTCAAAGAGCTTCCGCCTTTGAAATGCAAATTTAGCTCCCCTCACAGGACAGTAAGCCAACCCCCTTTGTCCAGAGCCCCTTTGGCACCTGGACAGGTAGGAAAATTAGCTAGTCAGGTAGGCGTGCGACCCCCAGGCTAGTACCAACCCTAAGGTGGGCTAAACTGAGAGAGACGCAACTTTTCAAAAGTAGCCATCTTTGTGATGGCATACTTAGGACTAGGACAGGGTTATGCCCACTTCCCACAGGAAGTGGCCAGTTAGGGGGTGAAGTAAGCCGAAGGGTCAGTACATAATAATAATACCAGCATTTGTAAAGCGCGCAGCTACCTCAGACGAGGTGTACCGGCGCTGGGGGCCGTCGGGAAGATTAAGCGAGCTATTGCCCAGAGTCACAAGGTGCTGCTGCTGGCACCGGGGATCAAACCGTGAATTCAGTATTCGGGGAGCCCCTGCCACCAGAAAGACAGATCCTGACGACCTACAAAGGTCACCCAAAGCCTGATTCAGTTATCATGTAAGCAGCCCTGCGCAGATCTTAGAATCCCTCAGCGCCAATCTCAGCACCTCCAGACAAGGAGGGTAGGTGCCTTGATAATATTGGTACATGCTTTTCATCCAGGTCGGCGCTTACGGTAAGGGTGGCAAATTCCCTGGCGGTTCTTGGGCATTCGGATCGCCAAATCTGGTCCGATATTGCTCCATATTTGGACCAGCTCCCGGGGGACATCAAAGCAGAGGCCAAAAAAGTTCTACAGGAAGGAGAGCGCACATCATCTGAGGTGATAGATTGTGCCATGGACATTGCCACTACTGCATTCAGACAATTTGCAAGAGCTGCTGTAATAAGGAGGCAGGGCTGGCTCAAAGATTCCTCTTTTAGGCTGAAGGTCCAAAACAAGATCTTGGATTTGTCCATCAGTGGCGAAGCCCTTTTCGGCAAGCATATTCACGAAGCCTTACAAACTATAAAAACATACACAACGAAATCATTGGGCACACTTCGTTATCGGAAATTGCCCTTTCGAGGTGCTAGGGGAAGAGGACTTCGCCTCTACAGTGGAGGGTACCAACAATATCGTATTACTCATATTCATCTGCCTCTCAGCAGTTTCGCCCCCAGAACTCACAATGGCAACCACCACAAGCAGCCTACAATAGGCCAGCACCAAGAAGTAGAGTGGGACGCCAGGGAAAGGACACTGGGCAATGTCAATGACCGCTTACATGCTCCGTCTACTCCTCTTTTCTCCCCTTTCAGGCTAGGAGGAAGAGTATCCAACTATATTCAATGCTAGGAAGACATAACAGACCAATGGGTCTTAAACCATATTCAATTTGGCCATACATTGGAATTCATCCAGACCCCACCACCAACCCCACCTCAGACCTTCATTCCGAAGCATCTATATCTTCTCAAGTTGGAGGTCAAAACCATGCTGAAACAAGCATTGGCATAGCCAATAGGTCTCGCCTTTGGGACCTTATAAGTGTTTAGCCATGCAACGGTTGATATTGTTGCACCAAGGATATTGTGCTGCATAACTAAATACTTATAAGGTCCCAAAAGCGAGACCTATTGGCTATGCCAATGCTTGTTTCAGATGAAAGGGGATGATATAAAGTGCTATGTGCAGAAACAGTTCTGTGTAGAAACAAAATACAGCACATCTTACTCACAAACTAGTGAGCAGGGATGACTTTTCCACACAAGATGGAATGGCACACGGTCAAGACATTGAGAGAAAACCGGGGCTGCATTATAGGGAACACAATCGTTGTGGGAACCCTAATATATTAAGCAATTGTGGACTGGATGACACTCACAAATCACATGCCGGCCTGTAAAGCTTATGAAAATTTTTTTTTTTTTGCATTTCGGTAGCTGCACTTTTGCTATTATTAACCTAAGGCCATAGGAATTATGCAATTTTGTGGATGTGGCGTTTTCCACATAATTATGGATTTGCCACACTTGCCACATAACTATCAACTGATGCATAAACTACAGATTTAAAGAAAAAAATCTTCTTGCTCAAACGGATCAAAAGTTACTAAAAACACAGCAACAAGTTTTGGTACTTATCTGTTGCTGATTGGTGTGTTTGGATGTCAAACTGGTTCTAATGAGGTACAACATTTGTCCAGATAGTGTTAACATTTATACAAATGACAAAATAACGAGGTAATGGTATTCCATTAAATTGATTTCAATGAAGTCACTTACAATCAGGAAAACCTCTGTGAGCAGGGATGTTAACTAGTGGCATAGCTATTAATGGCGAAGAAGGTGCAGTGGCTCCAGGGGCCCAGATATACGAGGGGGCAACCGATTGCTTTATTTTACTACCCAACCAGCAGTCAGAAGGCCCGCTGTCCTTGCTTGCACTAGGGCCCAGGGTATCCTACCTATGCCACAAATGTTGAGTATTATTTACCAGCCATTGTCTTCTATTCAACAGCCAAAGCATTGTGGGAATGGTAGTTAACATTAGATGAGGGCTGGAGACCACTCTTCAGGGAGAGGTGTTACGTCACCAGCAGAGACCCTTCTTGAGACATCGGGGAACAAAAAGATCACTGTATGGTAATTTGGGTCCAGAAAATAACAAAATTAGCCGATGAGGCAGAGGTTTCCAAGGTTTAGAAGTAGCCATAACTTCGATGGTAAAGTTCGACAAAGAAAGGCTTCTGGCTGGAACTAATTCCTGCCAGCTGCAGGGCACAGCTGGCGGCTGACCAGGCACACAGACCCGGCCAGGGAACAGCAGCTTTCTGTCCCCGCCTCGGCTTCCAATAGTGAACCCTTGTGAACTGACATCCAGCTGAGCTGGGGTGGGGGGGGCGGGGGAGTGGGAGGGAGCGCTGGAATCTATTTCCAGATGTTTCTGAAAATGATGGAGGAGTAAAAATATCAGACCAAGTGACTGAGGGCATTTGATTTAGTTTTGTGCTGGGTAACCGTGTTTTAGTGTGCTCATATAGCGCTAAAAAGTCTTGGCTTTTTATCAGTGACCACCGAATAATTAACTGAGACGAGGATGAAAGCGGAGCCTGAAAGCTCGTGACTGGCCCCTCTTACCGCAGGGTATTAAGACACAGGGGTGGGGGGGGGAGAGACAGCGACCGGCGGGGGGGGGGGGCCCAAGAGTAAAAAAGAGAAAGAAAAGAGAAGGAGAGGGGAGGGGAGTGAGAGGGGTAGGATGATAAGTGAGTGTGACAGGTAAACGGTGAAAAAGAAAGAAAAGACGACAGACAGGGAAGGAATGAAGAGACTGTGAAAGAAAGAAAATAGGGGGATGGGCAAAGAGGTACACCAAGCAAGGAATGCTTAGGAGAGACAGAGGAAACGAGGGCGAGCGCGAAGTGTAGAGGAGGGAGGGAGCAAGCGGTGCTAAGGGGGATGAAAATAGCGGAAGAAAGAAATGGGAGCCAAAAAGGAGAGGGGGGAGATGGAGAAATGGATGAGCGCGAGAAGTGCTGAGGAGAGGGAGGCAAGAGGCCCGCCAAGCCCTCCGGGGCAGAACCGCAGAAGGAACATGAGACTCTGAAAAATCGAGGAATATTAAAGCTGCGATCCTGGCACGGGGGGGGGTCGGAGGGTGTGTGAGAAGAGGACTGTCTTTTGCCGCCTGTTCTCTGCAGCCGGTGAAATCCAACTTCGAACCCCCGAAAAACAACTGAATGAACATGGTGCCCTGATCCTTTCTGGAAGGCTGAACGTGGGGCACTGATTATCAGTACATGAGGCCCTGAAACTCCATGTACGCCTGGGACCTGGCGCCCCTGTGGTCGTCCCTGCGAGCCTGGGGCCCACCCGTACTCTGCGCGTGGAGCCACAGGACAGGGGGGCCGGCCCTTCTCAGACACCTGGTTCTCCTTGGAGTGTGTGACGGAATGTACTGCGGAGGGCCGGGCCAGCTCCCCGCACCAGGCCTCACATTCCTGCTCAAGAACGTTTGCCTATTTTAGTAAAAGAAGGAAGTCTAAGCAGAGAGGGTAAGGGAGAGAGAAATAAGATTAAAGAGACGGAAAAACAACAGGGAGCGAGAGAAACCAAATGGGACTCAGAAAGGTGCAAAAAGAATAGAAAGAGAAACAAGCAGAAGCCTACGCAGGGAGAGCCCATGGGCACCATCTAGCGACACAGCAACGGGAGAGGCTGACTGCTTGCTGCAGAGACGGGCCAGCGCTGGAGCAGAAGTGCAATTAAGCGGGTCTGCCTACAAAAAGTTGCCGGCCCAGAGCACATCTAAAGAAACGAAACCAGGAGCGATGACGCGCGCCGCTGAATGTAAACAAGCGCGTGTGTGAAAGTCATTAGGAAAAAAAAGATGGCCCCTGCGCCCGCTGCAAACGCCCGAGCCGACTAGAAAGTGACCGTGAATGTAAACAAGCGCGCGCGTTGCTCGCTCCCGCAAGGTGGATGCCACCACAAGCACGAGTGTGCTTGAAAAGGAGCAGACCGATTCCTAAAGGTCATCTCCTAGAGCAGCGCATGCACGCTGCCTAGGCGAGACCTAAAAAGGGGCAATAGAAAGAGTTCCTGCATCACAACAAGGAAAGGGATTCTATTCCTGTTTCTTTTTGGTCCGCAAGAAGTGGCGACCCATTCTAGACCTGAGAAGTCTCAACACCTATCTAAAAAAACAGCCATTCTGCATGGTAACATTGCAGGATATTCTGTTACTCCTAAACAAGGGAGATCATGTCAACCCTCGACTTCCAGGATGCATATTTTCACATCCCCATCCACCCATTACACAGGAAAATCCTAAGATTCAAAGTAACCGGCGGCCATTACCAGTTCAGGGTTCTTCTTTTCGGCCTGAAGTCTGCCTCTCAAATATTCTCAAAGTGTCTAGCACCTGTGGCAGCCTTCTTGAAGAAATACAAACACCAGATGTTCCTGTATTTAAATAATTGATTAGTCAAGGCACCTTCCAGTCAGGCTGCATAGAGTTCAACAATCGCCTACACAACCCTATTCAGCGAGCTGGGCCTCGCACTGATTCTGTAAAAGTCAGTTCTTTACCCAGTAAGAAACATAAAGTTCTTGGGAGCAACGCTCGAGACTACACTCAGCAAAGCGTACGCCACTTCAGAGAGGCATTTAAAGCTGATGTCCCTAGCAAAATTGGTACAAAGAACGGAGTCTCTTTCGGTTCGCCTGCTAGGGATGATGTCCTCATGCATCCTTCTAGTTCTATTCTACTGTCTTTGAATGCGACGGCTACAGGACGAACTGGACAGACAATGGGTACAGGCAATGGGGTCTTACGACGACCTCATTAAAGTCTCTGTCCATGGTCAAAGCCCTATCTTGGTGGACACGACAAGCAAATCTGTCAGTCAGATTTTCTTGCCCAAGTCCAGCTTCTCTGCTAGTCATCACAACCGATGCTTCCTAAACGGATGGGGAGCGTACCTTTAAGACTTGCAGGTCAGCGGCAGGTGGCAAATGTCTCATTGGCAATTTCATATCAATCTGCTCGAGCTCAAGGCAGTGCACCTAGCCTTGCAGGCTTTCCTCCCAAGGATAAAAACTGTGCAGTGCTCATCCGAACTCCGAACGGACAATATGACAACAATGCACTACATCAACAAGCAGGGCAGTGCAATATCACATCTTCTGTCCCATGAGGTGCAACGCATCTGGGAATGGTCAAACCTCCACGGAGTGCATCTCTGAGCAGAACATGTCCCGGGAAAGCAGAACACAATAGCGGACACTCTCAGCAAGCTAAGGACCTCTTGCCACGAGTGGGAGCTGGATCAGGAAATACTCAACATCTTCTCTGTGGGGCAAACTGGAACTCGACCTCTTTGCAGCCCCTCGGAACCGAAAATGCGGGTGCTAAGTCAGTGAAGCGAAGTTGCACTTTGTGTTTTTGAGCGCCGAGTCATACCCATCAGACAGCTACCAGCTGTTTACGGTATTGGTAAACCTGTCGCCGAGCTAATGTTCGAGATTTACAGTTTTCCAAAATTCTGTGAGCACAGGGCATAGCCATAGCATGTGTAGTACGTCGGCTTCCGCCGTCTTGCATCTAGGGCAACGGTGTTGTGTAGTCGGAAACATTCGTTGCAAGCGGTGTGGGGTGAGGTAGGCCCTATGTAATATCATACTGAATACATGTTAATTTGGCATTGCGGGATACTTTTTTTTGGGTATACGACCATCATACTCCATTCTTTATCAGTTGGCTCTTTCTCAAGGTCCACAGCCCACTTGTTGCATACGTCTGTAAGGAGAATCCCTGTATGTACCCTAATGCCTTTGTACAGCCATTTCGTGAGGTCACGTCCTTCCCCCATTAGATAAATCGCCTGCACCAATTCGTGCGTTGAGGGTTCCACCCTAAATGGAGCCCAGTGCCTTTTGGTATAATGGAGTATTGCAGCGTGTGTTAAATATAGATTTCCTGGTACCCCATTTTGCCTGGTGAAATTCTCGTGATTCATTAGGGTTCCGTTGTCGAACAACGCCCCCACTGTGGTAACCCCCCCCCACAGACCAAGCAAGGATTCTCCTTTTAGTGATTAGGCCCGCGGGCGTGGGGATACCTAGTAGTGGTGTGTTATCCGCATATGGGGGGCATCGCCCATTCCGAACATTAGAGCGCATTTGCCTTAACCACGCATATGTGTGGTTTTAACCACGCACAAGCGTGGTTAAGACAAATTTGTTGTTCGGGCAAGTGTGGTTACACTTGCGGGCTTCCGGAACTCGTCGCTCTGGCCGCGTAGTTCCGGATGTTTCCAAGCCACTGGTAATTACTCGCCCGTATCAGAGGCCGTAATTATTTTGCACACCATGCCACCTTAGTTTGGACCTAGCCATATACAAATCGGTCTTGTCCTTGCTCCAGTGTAAACTGTCCAGCCCGAATAGCCAAGCAACCTCTGACCGGTTTTGCCCTAGTTAGGGCTCATCAGCCAGATATAGCTTGGTTCAAGTGACACTGTGAACAGGACCGACGCCTGGGCATATCCATCCCACTCGGAGGGAACCACTTAAGTATACAAAAAAGTGATGGATGGAATGCTTGTATTCATCTCAGCCACTGGTAATTACTCGGGCCGCATCCAAGTCCGTTGTTATTTTGGACACCATAATACCTCCGTTTGGAAACAGCCATATGCAAATCAGTCTTGACCCTGCTCCATTGGGAATAGTCCAAAGGGAACAGTCCATACTGAGGCTTTTTTTTTTACCCAAGGTTTGACCTCAACTAGCGCTTCTAGGTTGAGCCATCTCTCTTCCTAGTGATGAGCCTAAATGAAGGAGGCTGTGTGTCCACCATCAGAGAATATTCATGAGAGGATCCATATTGCCATTCGCTGCCTCATGAGTAAGATGACTGTTGGATATTGGGTTACTGAGTGAGGGGGGTGAAACCCTACTCAAGCAGAATCCACAATTCCTGTCAGTGTGAAGTCACAACTAAACCCCAGGTTAACCTGTGCTTAACCCTCTGGTAGCTTGGCACAAAGCAGTCAGGCTTAACTTAGAGGCAGCGTGTAAAGTATTTATGCAGTAAGTCAAACAGTAATAAAATGAAAACACAACACAAGAAAAATCCCACACCAATTAGAAAAATATAGTTAATTTTAATAAATTTTTTGATACTAAAATGACCCAAATCTAATATGTAGAACCAGAGTTGAGAATGTTTAAAGGTTAAGGTAAAAACAAGTGCCTAAAAAAATCAAAGTGCCGACTGCGGACATCTAGTCATGCGAGAAGGGGTCAGAGTTGAAAAATGTGGCCGACCCCGATGGAGCGCGAGTTGGATACAAAAAGTGGATTTGGTCCGGTGGTGCTTACTTTCAGACTTATACGAAATTGTGAAGAAAAGTGTTTTGACAAGGTAAAGTTTAGTGGGGCGAGGCTGCAGGCGGTGTCTGAGCAGGGAGCGTCGTCGTTTGGGAGCCGCTGGACGAAGTTATGGTGAAGGTTACTAAGTTTGGACTTAGTCTCTTATTTGGAAGTGAAAAATCTCCAGTTGTACGTGGCTGGAGGCTGAAGCCAATGAGAGTTCCACGAGGCCAGATACTCCTTTGGCGAAGAACTGCTGAACAGGTTTTACTTCTGCGGAGAAGAACGTAACGGGAGCTGCTGCGAAGTCAGGCCTATCTGCGATGCACCTTGGCTGATAGACAAGCAGATCGGTCCCTGTGTTTTCTCAGTTCTAAGAGCAATTATTAGCCAAAACATCTAAGTTCCAAGTTTTTGATTTTGGCTCTCTGGACACCTTTAGTACCCACCACCAAGGGTCCAAGACTGGAGGGGTACCACTTGGGGGGGAGGGAGTGGTTAGGACTCACTTGGGCTAGGTCCAGGTGCGGGTTCAAGATGGTTGGAGCCTTTTCTGTCCTTTAGACTCTGGTCAGGAGGCCAGCCATCTAGCCGTCGGAGTGACTCTGGTAGTCCTGAGTTCAAGTCATTAAAAGGTTGAAGCAGCAGGGCAGGCCTCTGAGGGTTCAAAGCAGGCTCCAGGCAGCAGAGCCATCCTTCCAGGTGCAGCAAAGCAGTTTTCTGGAGTACACAGCAGGCAATAGCAACTGGCAGTCCTCTGAGAGTCCTTCTGCAAGTCCAGAAAGTGAACTGAAGAGTGGGTCTGAGGGTCCCATTTTTATACTTGGTGCCTTCTTTGAAGTAGGAGAAGTTTCAAGAGAATTCCCTTTGAAGTGCTTGACTTGAAGTTTCCTGACTCTTCTACTCTGGCTCCAAGCTGACTGCATGAACAATGCAGGGGCGACAAGTCCTTTGTGTGAAGGCAGAGCACAGCCTATTCAGTTATAAGTGGGACTGTGCCCAGCTCCGCCCCATCCTGCCAGTTGATGCCCCATCTAGGCACACCTAATCCCTCTATTGTGTGGCCACCTGGGAGGAATAAACAAAGTCCAGCTGCTAACTACACCCAGTCATGTGGCCCAGTAACAGGCTACAGGCACCATAATAGTTGAGGCGGGACAATGCAAACTTTGTGGCATTTGAAAAATTGTAACTTAAAATCTGACTTTACCATTAAAAAGGATTTTCAATTACATTTTCTCGGACACCAAACATGAACTGCTTACCTGTACCCAAATAAACATTAGCACTTGTTTAATGTAATGAGGCAACTCAATGTTTTCCACTGGGAGTGGTTGGCCTCACAGTAACAAACATTAGATCCAAGCTAGACCACTATGAAAAGAGCATGTCCATATAAATAATCATAGCTCAGTGAAGCGCGGAATGAGAAATTTTTCATCTTTATTTTTTCTTTCAAAACAAGCAACAGCCAACGCGTTTCGTCCTATAACATAGGACTTCTTCGGGCTGTAAGTTAAAAAACATATAGAAAAGGACATTTACAATACATACACTGTATAACACGTACAACATTCATATATACATATATGAAAACATGTATGGTGTTTGAGATACATTAAATAAAAAATTCACATGCATATAAAGACAACATACTTGAATATGTCACATATCAAAAAACTAATACAGGACCATACCCGAAGTTCCACACATAAAAATGAATGAATAAACAATCCTAAATCAGTGGAAAATGACAAATCCAATTTAAAACAATCAATATATTCAAAGCAGAAAAAGATACAAAAGAAAATGGACAGAAGAAGAAGGAGTAAAGCTGAGCGAAAGATCCAAGATGAAAAAACCAAAGCAGGCTGACGGTTCCACATCTGAAAACAACCTTGGCTGGACAATATACACTAGACGTGAATCTCCACAGAACTAATAACCAAAAAGAACCCTGTCATGGTAATATAAACAAGGCATAGAATAAACCGGAGCTATAAACTGTTAAAAACGGAATTCCATTGGATCAAAAACCACCAATTATGTAAAGTGCGCCATGTCTAGAAGACGTTAATACCATGAAACCCTAGAGCGCCATAATATAAAAATATATAAGGTGCAAATGCAAATTAAATCTATATTAAAAATGCACCTACCTGATCCGTATGTCGAATAAGTGATCCAAATAAAGATCAAGGCGCATTTTTAATATAGATTTAATTTGCATTTACACCTTATATATTGTGCTTAACTATTTAAGCTGTGATTGATTATTTTATGAATGGGTTTTTCCAACTTGCTTTATATAGATGATAGATTTCTACTTCTGTTCAGAACAATCTATCTACAAGGCGACAACCGATCTACTTATCTTCCGGTCGCCTCAGACTGATAAATGGTAGGTGCTTTTATCAGTGTGTTTGTTGACACAAGGGTGTGTTGTTTTTGACTCAGGCTACTGGGCAAACCTTTGGGTTTTTTATATTATGGCGCTCTAGGGTTACACGGTATTAACGTCTTCTAGACATGGCGCACTTTACATAATTGGTGGTTTTTGATCCAATTGAATTCTGTTTTTAACAGTTTTTAGCTCCGGTTTATTCTATGCCTTGTTTATATTACCATGACAGGGTTCTTTTTGGTTATTAGTTCTGTGGAGATTCACGTCTAGTGTATATTGTCCAGCCAAGGTTGTTTTCAGATGCAGAATCTTCAGCCCGCTTTGGTTTTTTCATCTTGGATCTTTCGCTCCGCTTTACTCCTTCTTCTTCTGTCCATTTTCATTTATATCTTTTTCTGTTTTGAATATATTGATTGTTTTAAAATGGATTTGTCATTTCCCACTGATTTAGGATTGTTTATTCATTAATTTTTTTATGTGTGGAACTTCGGGTATGGTCCTGTATTCGTTTTTTTGATATGTGACATATTCAAGTATATTGTCTTTATATGCATGTGAATTTTTTATTTAATGTATCTCAAACACCATACATGTTTGTATATATGAATGCTGTACGTGTTATACAGTGTGTATGTATTGTAAATGTCCTTTTCCATATGTTTTTTAACTTACAGCCCTGAAGAAGTCCTATGTTATAGGACGAAACGCGTTGGCTGTTGCTTGTTTTGAAAGAAAAAATAAAGAAGAAAAATTTCTCATTCCGCGCTTCACTGAGCTATGATTATTTATATGGACATGCTCTTTTCATAGTGGTGCAGCTCTGATCTAGTGTTTGTTTAATATTCCCTGTGGAAGGGGGGTGGTCTTGGACATGGAGCACCTTTGGAAGTCTGCACACAAGATAGTTCAATACTCTGATTTCATTGTTGACTTTTTGTGATTGGTGCTACAAGTGTTTGTGTTTGGTCCACTGTCCATTTTCTGTGTTGTTGGCCTCACAGTACTGAAACACAAATTTAGGAGTTATTAACTACCAGGAAATATAAAACCTAAAAGTACATGCCATATGGACTACCTTGGGCCTACTTTAGGGATGACTCGTGCGCTGTAAAAGGGGAGTTTAATGTGTGGCAAGGGGGTTATATTGCCAAGTCAAATTAGCAGTTTAATACTGCAGACAGGCTGCAATGGCAGACCTGGGACGTGTTTTAAGGGGCTACTTAAGTGGGTGGCACAATAAGTGCTGCAGGCCCACTAGTAGCATTACATTTACAGGCCCTGGGTATATGATATACCAATATACAAGGTACGTATAAGTAAATTTAATATACCAATCAGGTGGAAGTCAGTTATATCATGTTTAAGGGAGAGAGCACAAACACTGGTTAGCAGTGGTAAATTGTACAGGGTCCTAGAGCCAACAAACTCGAATTCCAGCAAAAAAGTGGAGGGTAAAGGCAAAAGGTTTAGGGGTGGCTGCAGAGAGGGCCAAATCCAACAATGACCCTCTCCCATCACCACGCTAGATTACCCTATTGTGGTTTTCCCTTTATAACCACGAGCTATAGCAGTGCCTCCACCACTTCAGCGGCCTTGGATCTGAGGTTCCAAAGCCTTTAGAAAGGAAAATGTTGCCTTTCACGGCTCAGCTCATCGATGTAGACTCCATACTAGGTCAAGACCTAGGAGATGCCACAGGCATATAACACCAGAAAGATACGGACAGCATGTCTTGGAATTGAAAGTGTACGCCTTTAAGTCTGATTTATCTTTCTTAGAAATAATTTCTCTTGTAGACAATGTAGCTATTTGTGATCTTGTAGGGTCTGAAAGAATTGAAAACCCCTAACTAGGTAATGAGTACACGAGAAAATAAGGTATATAGTCAATGCATAATCTTGTAACAGTAATCACCATCTATTCTGAGGTAGTATTGTGCACACTAGACTGACACTAATTCAGTCTGTGAATGGCGGTTCAGCAACAAGAATATCACCAGATGTACTTCTGTGGAAATTTGATGCAGCTGTATAAGCATATTGTCTTAGGCTTTAAAGGATTCCACAAGTGGACTGGTTAAGGTAGAAAATTATGTAGTACAGAATTTTCACTGGTTAACAAATTGTGTTTTATTAGAAATTGCTCGTCTCCTCTTGATTTCATACAAAGGTGCATATTTGCAAATAAAATCATATTTCTGGGGTTCCCATATTGAATTGCCGGGTATTAAGGTATAAAGGAGCTAGATAAGAGGACAATTGTGGTTCAAGGTTTTATTGAGCTCTTTTGTGATGTAACAAGTAACCAAGGCGTGATATATCTTGAATTGATGTTGATCCTGGTTTTTGGTGCCCCTTTCTTTAACCCTCTTCATTAGCTCCCAGTTGGATCTTAACCTCTCAAAAAATGAAAAAGAGATTAGTTTCAGAATGGTTAGGTATTATATAATTAATGGCAAGGGTGTGCCCCAATTCCACAACATCATGCTCTACAGTCACTGACAGTTTTGGAGTGAGCCGAGAAGACACTGCTACTTCCCTGGTGTGCTAGACCCCACCTCCTTATTGCAGTGCTTTTGTTCTCCTTCTTAGTGTTTTATATGCCATTTTTATAGGTCTTATGTTTTTTTGGCAGTGTTTCTATTCTAAAGGTGTAATATAGCTCTGCAGATCTTCCTGAATAAGGATTAAGCACCAAATCCACAAATATATTTCTGTGACTTACTCTAGAACTTCCAGGAGTGAATCATACCAACAGATGGACAAAAGATTTGTGAATTTCTAAGAGTGTTTCGTTTAAGTAGCAAAGTATGCCGGGAGATGCCAGAACGGTTCTTGTATCTGACCCTGATCTTCAGACACTAGCTTTCCGTGTTATTCTGTCTTGATGCCCTCCTTCCTGCCCAAGTAGTTAAAAATTCCCTTCCCACCGCAGGCAGCACTGGCAAGATACTCTAAAAAGAATGTGATCACTTTTTTGTCTTCCCTTGTGCATGTCTCCCTTTGTGCATGGGCTCTGTCCATTCCCATCTGTCATCTTTCATTCTTGCCTGTGTCCTTCCTCTCTGGCTCTTTCCGTTTTTGGGGTGTGGTGGGTCTTCCCGAAGAGGTTTCATTTTTTTACATTTTTATTGTTGTTGGCAAAAAAAAAAACTTTGCCTCACACTATCTGTATTCTCTTGATGACTGGATGCAGAGAGTGGTTAACCCACACAAAGAATGTGTGTCATTTTCAGGAAAATATCAGTTCTTGCCCGATTTGTGCTGGAACTTACTCACACTTTCTGAGAACTCCTCTTCTTCGAAAAAGAGACCTGTACTGCCTTGGACTTTGTAACTTGACTGGGTTTGCTGCAAAATGCAGTCACTGGGCTAGTAATGCCCGCCAGTACTGATGAGAAGCTATTGTGGTAAGTTGGCCTGGCATATGCTGTCCACTAATTATAGTGGGCACCTTGCACCAGTCCAAACAACCCCTTATTGGAGATAGGTTAAAGACAACCTTATTGAAAGCTATCCTAGTGGTAGCTATGGAGAGCAGCCTTCAGGCTAAGTCTTGAAGGAATGTAAAGCAGCTTGTTTTACCAGTCTATAATCTCTTGAGTGATCAAATGAAAGAGCACCACACCAGGTATATATTCAAAATATATGTATTTATTGCTAAACACACCCCTCTGGTCTCTTTATGAGGCTAGAGTTCGAAGTACATAAGTTAGAAGTTATTTAAACACAGTAATAGCACAAATACACGTTTGGGCCCTAGGGGCGTACCAAACCATATACCAATAAAGTGGTATGCGAACCACAACTGAACTAGACACTAGGCCTAGAGCCTCTAGAAGTGCTTGGACCACAAGGAACCACCCAAGGTAGTGACACAGGGGACCCACGGGAGACGCGTGCAGTGTAAATACACAACCGCGATACGCCGTTGACTTCTATGGAGAAAGTCGTGATCGGGAAATTAGAGAAAAGGGACACTTAAAAGAGGACTTGGACAAAACCCTTTGAGATCTAGGACTTTGAAGAGTCTCTACCCACGGGAGCACCGGAGTACTCGTGTTACCTCACCCAGGGAAGCCGGGTGCATAGGTGCCTTTCGGGGTCGGGTTTCGTCGTCGATTCGGATGGCGATCTGCTGCAAAGTGCTGCTGGCGACCAAGAGAAAAATGTCCGGAAGGATCCAAGAGTGGATCGGAGTTCTGAAGAACCTGAAAGCAGAAGGGACCGAGTCTGGGTCACTAGCCAGTGACCAGGAAGGCGATGGGCAGATGCCCACCGATGTCGAGTGCTTCAGGTGCGTTGACGGTCGTCTTGACTCTTCAGCCACGAGGTCCAGGAGGCGTTGTCGGCGACCAGGAGCAGGATTCGGGCTGGTACACGATGTCTGTCGAGTGCTGAGGTGTCGGCGACCGGATTGGACCCAACAAGCCTTGGCAACGGCAAGTCTCGGTGAAGATGTAGATCGTCGATGGTGCAGACCAGCAAGGTCTGTGGAACTCACCCAGCGAGGGTAAGTGAGGGCAGGCCTGGAGCAACCAGGATGCCAAGTTAGGAAAAGATTGGCCTTCGTTAAGGGCTACTAGCCAACGGGCTAGCGACCGCGAAGGAGCCTCATGACGCCGCACGTGGATCTGGCTTACAGGACACTCGTGGAGTGGGGGCCAGTGATCTTCGGTGCAGGTGGTGCTGGAGGCTAGGGCTACTCGGAGCCCAAAGCACGACTTCTTGGGAGACCCAGAAGAGGATGCACTTGCAAATGTGCTCGGTGTCCAGGGGTCACGGTCTCAAGTCACCCACGATAGCCACGGGCCTCAGCTTTGCTGGGGACTCAGGAGTAGCCTCGGGGAAGTCTGAGAATCCACCTCTGGTGATGCGATGACTTCGGCGTCCGACGGGAGCTTCAGAAATGCGAACCGGACAGATGCTTCTTTGGTGCCTGCCAAGCAGGGGAGTCACTCCTTGACCCCAAGGGAGATTCTTCTGTCCTCTAATCGTGAGTAGAGCGTCGAAGGTCCAGGATTCAGTTTCAGAGTTTCGTCCAGGGATAATCTAAAGTCCTAAGGACTGGGTTCCTATCTTTATACTAAAGATAGGGGTTGGACTACTCTGTGGCCCCACCTATGGGTGGGTCAGGGCAGAGGGGTGGCTACACCCTTTCCCTTTGTCCAGTTCGCGCCAAAGCAGGGGCTGCAAGCCCCTGATCCGGTTTGAACTGGGGTATGCACTGGGACACCAAATGTGCCCCCAGTGCAGGACTTCAAAGCACCCGAAAGTGCTCCCGCCCAGCCCCAATACACATTATCCTGTCTGGGGAGGTGGTCACACCTCCCTGGGACAGGAAACCTATTATCCAGGCCTCCCCTGCCGGAGTTTCGTCCAGCAGCAGGAGGCCAGACTCGTGTCTGTGGCAGCAGCATCCATTTTGGGATGCCAGGGCTCTGGAAAGAAGTTACCGGACTAGTCAGAGTTAACATGTCTTTCCCTCTAGAAGGGTGGAATGCTACCCCCGCCGCCAGGATTGGCGGGGGGGTAGTATTCCAAGATGTTTGACACCAAACACGACATGTTTAGGTGCAGCCATTCCAAAGTTAGCATTTTACCGCGAGGATATAATGCGCTTAAGAGTATATGGTCAGGCTGCACTACAAACAGCATCAGAGATGGTCTCCGAACGCTGCAGAGGGGCCCTGCTCATGCAGGGGCACCCACTCACATAGGAACCATGCACTCTGCCTTTAGGATTGATAAGGCCTGCCTTAGGAGTGACTTATAGGTTTATATGTGTGTATGTATTTAGTGATATAGGTAACCTATATCACAGTAAGGGGTGCATGCACCACCTTACCCAGGCTGCAGTAGCAGACCTGTGGTGTCAGTTTGGATGGCCTTCCAGGGTTGGCATAATACATGCTGCAGCCCCTGGCAGGCCTCTGAGGTACCTATGCCCTTGGTACATAGTATACCATATACTAGGGACTTATAAGGGCACTCCAGATCCCAATCAGAGATGTGCCTAAGGCACATGGAAACCTTTTTACAGAGAAAGCAGATAGACTGGGGCCCTGAATAGCAGGATCCCAGTCCAACTAAGTCATAAACCAGCAAAACACCATAAAAAAAGTGGGGGCAACCATATAGTCAGATTCCACCTTCCTACAGCTATCCCCCACCATAATGGGCCCCTCTAATACCAATTTAGGAGGGGAACACTCTAGTGCATCTTTATGTGAGTTACCCATTTAAGGAAAGTACAGAGCGTATTTGGACTCCTGGTATTCTGTAAGACTTTTTGAAACCTGATCTGTTACTAAGATACTTGAGAGCCTTTTCAAACCAGATTGGGTATCAAAGGTGTTCTCTTGCCTCGTAATGACACTGAACAGGATTGAACACCATGGGGTCGGTGAGCCAAAACTCCTTTTTAGGTCTCGCCCGAGCCAGCGCTCATGCGCTGCTCTGCGAGGCTTTTAGTAAGGACTTTAAACTCTGAACACACGCTCGTGCGTGTGTTTCTTTTTTGGCTCACCCGCTATTGGCCTTTGCGTGCGTCTTTCTAAGAAAGACAGCACGCAATTGGGCAAAGGCGGGTGCATGTCCCGCCTTCTCTCTTCCCTGGCCTAGGGAGCTCGGGAGCGACCATCAGCGCCATCTGTTTCCCATTACCGCGCCCGCGTTAATTGGAAACAGATGGCGCTGG
This sequence comes from Calotriton arnoldi, assembly GCA_963921515.1. Taxonomy (NCBI): domain Eukaryota; kingdom Metazoa; phylum Chordata; class Amphibia; order Caudata; family Salamandridae; genus Calotriton; species Calotriton arnoldi. The sequence continues at coordinate 4,296,195 of CAWUFW010000274.1, read as the reverse complement.
CCAGAAGACTAGCTTTAGTAAATGAGGGCTGCAGTCAGTGTCACGCCCTCTTCAATACACTCGTTGACATCAGCGCTTGTTTTTCCCCTTCTCCGACACTCTTATTCGCTCTCTTACATGACAGTGTGAATGAGTGCCCTTTGTCGTCTGCCAGAGCGTGCTGGTACATCGTTCCTCTCTGCAGCAGAAAAGTCACTGGCGCTATCTTTTGAATTGCTTTGTGCTTTGCTCTTGCTTGGGGTCATTGATGTCCCGTTTTTGTTTCACCCTACATTCATTACACATAAGAACGTCACACGATAGGAGAATAGCTGCTTTGATGTATATATAGATAGGAGGGGTTTTCGGTTCCTCTGTGTGTCGTTTTAAGTTCGTGTCATGCGGATCTCTTATTTCGTCTGTGTGCGCTGATTGCTATTGGCTGGAAAGGACTAAAGACAGCTAAGTGGCCAGAGCAACCTTTACAGTGCGCACACACAGAATAAATATTAAAGCGTGGATGAGGAAAGTGAGATGTGGCCACGTCCTAACTCTTTTTTCCCTGTATTTATTTAACTGCCGGGGTGCAGGAGAAGGGCTTCCCGGTCCCTGCCTACTAACAGCAGACGGCCAGCGCAGCCTACAGACAGTCTGCCTGCGAGTACGGGGCGGCCGGCTTCTACCGGGACAAGGAGCCCCCCTGCTCGCTGCCCAGCCTGGTTTTGTGTATGCAGTGAATAGCAAACATACTTGGCAAGAGCAAATAAAGGCGAGCCTGTGGTTCCCACCGCCCTCTCTCATGGACAGATTGTGTCTTGGAAATATTGCACTTGACTGCGGCTGGCGGGCACTGGCTTTCATGCTGTTTGTGGACATACTCGCAGTTTGAGAACATCATAGGCACAGGCTCGCGCCACACCTGGCGGCATCCATTGTGAGAGTGTCCAGGGCGGGGAGGGGGCTGGAGCTGCCATTCTGACCCCTAGCATTTCCCCGGTATGCTGCAAGCTAGGAGGCTGCTTTCAGACCACGGTGGGATGCCGTGGCCCAGACATACTCCTAGTCTAGCCCCTCAATCCTGCAAATGCCCGTCTTTGACCATTTATAGCGCTGCGATGCCTTTTGGCTTGCTTTGTTCGTGCTACACAAATACCATATACACACATTGATGTGGCATGCGTTTGAACATTTTTGATTCCACTCGGGACCTGGTTGTGGTGCCTTTTGCCGCAAACCTTGTATAGTAACCCCATTACTAGCTGTAGCCTGGGCTCCACAGAGTAGCTTGCTAACCTTCTGCAAAGCGCTTCGACGCCTCATCGTGACACGCTGCTCCTGAAGAGAAGTGACTGATGGCGGTAAACCACACTTTACATTGCGTAAAACTAGCTGGCAGATAATGCCACGTCACGAGGGAGGCTGACAGCCAGTCCATGCTCCTCAGGGAACAGCTCTAAGTGTTCTGATGTTACATAAAGGACCATATCATAACGTGAAAGGAAAACTGCGTCTGTGTGCGCTGATTGCTATTGACTGGAAAGGACTAAAGACAGCTAAGTGGCCAGAGCAGCCTTTACAGTGCGCACACACAGAATAAATATTAAAGCGTGGATGAGGAAAGTGAGATGTGTAAACAAATTACTGTCAGTCATTCAGGGACGTGGGATTCGCGAATCTCCCGCTGAACACAGATCTGACCTGGCAGCTCAGAGCATATTTGGGTAATTACATTTTGGGGAAGAAAGCATCAGATTTTGAGTCTGAGAAACAGCCAGGGCATTGCGCACTCGTAGCTTGTACATCGGCCCACAGTCTGCAAAGACATAGTTCTGCTTTGCAACCCCGCCTTCTTCCGATTCAGGCATTGGGTGATCTGAGAAGGTGTTTGCCAGGGCTCTGCACCAGAACTACTAAAAGTACCAGAACTGAGATGCGTGTGTTTATGATTGCTGGGCTGTGTAATGGCCAAGCAGTTAGACATTTTGTAAGAAAGAACTCTTGCAGCTGCAACATCTTACTTTGTAAACAAAAACAACAAGGATTGGCGTAGCCAATAGGTCTCGCCTTTGGGACCTTATAAGTATTTAGTTATGCAGCAGGTCCCAAAGGCGAGACTTATTGGCTATGCCAATGCTTGTTTCCAAATCCCTCCAGTTAGAAGTCAATCCAAGAAAACAGCCTACCCTGTCCTACGTATGTTGTACTCCAGTTGAGTGAAGGTCAAGTTTTTTTTTTAAAATGGTGCACAGAGCGTTCCCAGATCTTCCTTTTGGGAGTTACTTTTTCAGCTCATAAGCAGACGGAAAATGCCGAGACCAAGTTGGTATCAGTCCCCTTACTGTACCTGACAAAGAAGGTTGAACTAAACATTATTACACACACTCCGTCTTTGTATACTTCAGTATTGGATATTGCAACCCAGTTTTCTGGCCCTCTTCTTTTTTTTCTTAGAACCTATATTGGTTTTTAGATCTGACATAGGTTGGTGACCTGTATGTGGATGTGGTAAGTGCAATAGCTGGACAGGACGAGGGATCTCCCCATCAGTCAATTCACAGCAGCAGCTGTGTCAACACAAACAGCTCTTCCGTGGTCAGTTCTTTCTTGTTCCTTGGTGTGCCTCCAGTTCAGTACCCATCTACAACAGCTACTGCTACCTTTAAATACAGAATAACAGTTTAAATTGATTATTTGGAGCGCCACCAATCAGTGAGTGCCATAAAGGATTGTAATCAAAAGTCACATAATCTGTTTAAAAGTCTTAATTTGGTCTCTGCGGTCACAAAACTTCAATCAGTACAAAATAGTGCAGCAAGACTCCTGACGGGTACTACCAATAGACTTTCAGCAAAACCGGCCCTCCGCTCCCTTCACTGGCTCCCGGTTCAGGAACGGATCAGGTTCAAGGCTCTGTGCTTGGTACATAAGTCTATGCAGGGACTTGGTCCACCTATTCTTTCCAGTATGATTCGTCCATATAAAGCCAACCGGAATCTCCGATCAGATGATTTGTACGTGGCAGAGATCCCCAGGATCAAGAAATCTAGGAGTGGCGGTAGACTCTTTTCATATAATGCCTCCAAACTTTGGAACTCCCTGCCTCTCCACCTCCGCACTATCCATGACCATCTGGCTTTCCGGAAGCAATTAAAGACCATGCTCTTCCCCTAGCCCTCTGCCCCCCCCCCGTGTCAGTTATTAGCGCTGGGATGCTTCCGGGTAGCCATGCGCTCTATAAATGTTTTTTCCTTCCTTCCTTCCTTCCTTCAATAAAAATAAAAACATTGATGTTTCGTTTCTTCTTTGTAATGGAATTTCTTCAGTGACAGTTTTCTGTCATGAGCGAAAGCCTCTCCACTAGAATGGCTGTAGTCCAACGTACAGGAAATAGTGTGATATAGCAACCTTACATATACTCCTCACATGTATAGACAATGTAGTTTGCCAAGTTTGTTGACATGTTTAGTTTATTGTTTGCAAACATTGTAGTAGACCTAATTTTGTGTACTCTATGTAAGTGGTGAACTGTCTGAGTATTTGAAAGGTGTGATAGTTATTCCCTCCGCACGCCGAGTTTCAGCATGCTCTTGACTGAGATGTTGGCGACAAGTGTGTGTTGGAATATTTGTGGACATGTGCATTCGCTGACTTGTAACATGAACATTTGCCTGTGCTTTTATTGTTTGTGAAAGATTATCCATTGTTCACATTTATGT